>CAVMFT010000152.1:21291-359799 GCA_963680785.1 Diplosoma virens
GCAATCCTCAGGCTCCGAGGTTGCCGGGTTTTTAAAAATTAATAAAAAAATAATAATAATTTAATTCTGTAGTAATTGCTTTGGTACCATACTTTTCTGTTTTGAATAATTTGGCTTTTGCATTAAGTAACATTTTAGTTGATTTAGACTATGCAAATATGTAAACATTCAAGCTGTTAAAGAGCACCTACTGCAAACACCAAATTATTTAAAAACAGAAATTATGGACCAAAATATTTATTACAATATCAAAGCTTTTTTTCATTAATTTTATCTTGTAACTGTCCAAGATGAAGGCTACAAGAAGCCATACTTTATCAAAAGGCAATAAGCAAATATTTGCTATAAATATACGGTACTTTATTTTTTCCAAGTAATTGAGTGGAAAAAACTGTCAAAACATATTGACAAAAATTAATTGAAATTCATTATGTTGTAATGTTAATATAGTAATTATGAACAAGAATACATATAAGCACTAGAAACAAACCAGATGCAACTGTATTATTTGAAACAAGAATGTAATTATAGGATTTCGTCTTTATTTTTAAGATTTGTGCTTATTTTTAAGAATACTGTCTAAAAAAATTTTAATGTGATTATTTTTAAGAAATGTGCTTACTTTAAAATTATGTGCTTGTTTGTGCTTATTTTATACAAGTTTTTTTGGTTTCCGACAAAATTTCTAGAAAATGCGTTTATTGCAAGATTTTCACTATATGTTCGAAGAAGAGATCATTTTTGTTTAAAGATCGAGTGAAGGCCTTTTCTTAGTCTTTAATTCAATGCTTCTCAACCACTGGGTTGCCGACGACTGTAGTTTTGTAAAAGTTAAATCGTTACTTTTTAGGGACGAAAATTCAAAATTCGAGACAGATTCAAAATGAAGACCTTTTTTTAAAAATCAATACTTTTTGGGGATGAACATCAAGGAAACCGAGACAGAGTCAAGTATGAATGTTAATTTTTGAACCTCCTGGGATAATCAGAATTCGGATCACAAGTTTCAGATGGGTCGCCAAATCTTTACTCTCTATATCCGCTTAGTATTCACAAAAAAAAGTTGAGAAACACTGCTTTAATTAAATGCACAAATTATTCAAAAGCAAGCAAAGATTAAAAACTGGTCTTCACTGCGCAAAAAGGCAAAACAATTGATATTTTTAGGTTTCTTTCATTTCGTTAGTCGTGCTTACTTTTTGGTCAGTTCGGATGGTAACCTGATTATTACTAACTGCAAATTGAGCTGCATTATTTTTATGCAAAAAAAAGTTTGCATTTTTCATGACGTTAAAAATTAGTTCAATTTATCCATGACTGGACAAAGATAAATCAGCGCTCAAGGTCAATCAACCGTAGTACAGACGTATGCAAACAGTCTAGTAATTTGAGAAATTAATGACTAAAGCAATAAATTGCAAACATAACAAATAAAACATAAAACACGAAATAAAACTTTAAAATGATCAATGATATTGGCGGAACAATTAATTATTTTAATTTTAGCAGTCTTTAAAAAGATCCCTTAAAAAGATTGTTTTCTTTTTAAAGACTAGCAAAGTTGAAAGAATTAATGATTTCGTCAATATCATTGGTCATTTAAATGCTTTGTACAACCAAGAATTTCTAATAAAACATTCAAAAACATAAAAAAAAATCATGCCCAAATTTATAGTGACATCAATTTTGTTTTTAACGTCAGCATTTTTGTGGGCAGTTATCGTTAAGTTTGTTACTCATTTCACTCACTAATTTACTACAATAGACCTTTTTTCAGCATCTAGTGGATATGGCAGCCGTTGCTAAGCCGAGCAAGCTTTGGTTTTATTTAGTTTATTTTAACAGCCAACTCGTGAAGCGAATACCTTATTTTGGTGATTTGAATTTGAGTTGGTGATAGAAAAGTAGTTTGAATTTTATATTTTTTAGCTAAGTAATGAAAACTAATTTCTTGCATTTATTAAGCTAGACTTTGCTTGTATTTAGATACTGTAGCGTTTTTTTTAAGAAACTTTTTTGGACATTTTTTACACTGTAGCTCTCGGTGACACAAAGCTTAAATTAAAACTAAAATTAGGTAGACGAACAAACTATTTTGTAACTGTACTATGTTAAACAAATTTTATTAATTTAATTTAAAATTTTGAACCATTTACGTGTTTGTGTTAACATTTTTTCGTACGAATGTGTAAAATAATTACATTCTTGTTTCAAATAATACAGTTGCATCTGGTTTGTTTCTAGTGCTTATGTTTATTCTTGTTCGTAATTACTATATTAACATTACAACATAATGAATTTCAATTAATTTTTGTCAATATGTTTTGACAGTTTTTTCCACTCAATTACTTGGAAAAAATAAAGTACCGTATATTTATAGCAAATATTTGCTTATTGCCTTTTGATAAAGTATGGCTTCTTGTAGCCTTCATCTTGGACAGTTACAAGATAAAATTAATGAAAAAAAGCTTTGATATTGTAATAAATATTTTGGTCCATAATTTCTGTTTTTAAATAATTTGGTGTTTGCAGTAGGTGCTCTTTAACAGCTTGAATGTTTACATATTTGCATAGTCTAAATCAACTAAAATGTTACTTAATGCAAAAGCCAAATTATTCAAAACAGAAAGGTATGGTACCAAAGCAATTACTACAGAATTAAATTATTATTATTTTTTTATTAATTTTTAAAAACCCGGCAACCTCGGAGCCTGAGGATTGCCGAATTTTTGAAGGTTACAATTTTGTATAATGTACTCTCATATATTAAAAAAAATTATCACCTACACAGCAAAACCAGTAATCAGCAGATCGAAATTAGCAGGATTACTTGTTAGCACTTGAAAAAATGAACCAACATGGCGTTTAAGCATACAGCACCATTTAAATATAAGCTCATGAAAATAGTGATACGCATCCGCATCAACGCGGAAAATATGAAAATGTGCTCCCGAAATCCGTGCTGGAAAATTGAAGGACCCAGAGTTTTGATTGCCAGATTTTTGAAGGTCAACTGTAAATGTAGAAGATAAAGACTACAAAAAGCCATACTTTATCAAAAGACAATAAGCAAATATTTGCTATAAATATCTTTATTTTTTCAAGTAATTGAAATACAATTTAGGAAAACAGTAGGCTTTACTTTTTTTTTCAACTATGCCACAATTATACTGTATACAGAGAGTATGCCTTTTTCAACCAAGGAATAGAATTGGGGGAGCCGTGTCAACTTTTCAAATAAAATGAGTAAAACAGAAAATATTGCACTAAAGTTGACTATTTTCTAGTTTTTATTTGGGCACAAGCTTTCGTGGGCTACTGCTCACTTCATCAGGTGCAATGGAATGAAAATGCAATCAAAACAAGTTTTACACAACGGCATTAAACGTAACAAACAGATATATGTGACGTAATGAGATACAAAAATATCGGAAAAAAAGTCGAAGTTTGAGAAAATATATCAGTGCGGTGAATTACAGCAATTTAAACCAAGAACATATGCGAGAAAATGGAACGATGTGAAATGGATAAAAAAGTGAAAAACGTAAATGACGCTCACGTATACAAAAATTAATATTACACGTAGTTAGACATAAACGAGTAATCTTTATTCAAACCTTGGTTAACACAATCGAGTTTGAAAATAATTTTTTGCTCTTCCACTTCCCGTTGTTGCTTTGTTTTACTTTTAACTTCCTTGATTACTGTTAATTTGAGATTGTCCAAAGTGTGGTCTGGTTTATTAAAATGCTCGGCATGCTGGTTTATTGAAATGCACCTTTCCCTGCAAATCCTCTAAATGCCATCTCTGCCCCAACATAAACACTAACCCTACAATAACTGGTCCTAACGGAGTCCCAATAAAAATCTCCGGAAACTTTAGCTGTAATTCATCTAATATTATATACGCAATTTCATGCAATCTCTGCCCTAAAGCTATCTACATTGGAGAAATTAGCAACTCTATCAGACAACGAATGAACGGACACAGGAGCGACATCAAGCACAACAGAAACAAACCGGTAGCCGAGCATTTTAATAAACCATTTTAATTTTAACAATTTTAACCAATTTTATGCACTGGTTTGTCCAGTATGTTTAAACAATAATTAACCAACTTTATGCACTGTGGTGCGAAGTATACCATGCTACACAAACTGTCGGCAAAAGATCCTTGGTATTTTTCCTTGGTAACGTTTGAAAATATTTAGCTTTATCTGCAAATAAATCGCCTAAGTAAATCAATGTTGTTTAAAATGCTTGTACATAAGTGCAACTTTTTTACTGCAATTTTTGTTAAAACTTGCCCTAATCATCGTTCAGTAAAATTAAATCTGATTGTTTATTGCTCATTGGCATTGTAAATCTTAGATAAAGACTTACAAGAGTTGAGCTTGTTTTTTAGGCCATAACCAAGAACTTCTAAATCAAATACTAATATGTGGAAGTCCATGGCTGGTCTGCGGAGTCTCTGATTGTTTTGGTGTTTAACTTCAGTTCTCTCTCTTGGATCTGCTCTTCCGAGATACAATTGACTTGTGAATTTAAAGAAACGATTTAATTGTTTATTTTCATTGGTGATGATTTGTCTTTTTTTTTAACAAAAATTATGCGATTTCAGGCTGAGCAATCGCCAGTAACGAAACAATATACGCGCCGAAAACTAAGGGATAAGAGTAAAAACTCAGCGATTTCTTTTTCATTATCAGGCCACACATAGAAAGGGGGAAAACAAGGAGTATAGTAAAAATAATCCAAGCCAATTAAAATATTTGAAAACCTAAGCCTTGCAATTGCTTGCGAGCTAATCATAAAACGCACGATGCAGGGAGCGAATGAAATAAGTGAAAACATGTGATTATACATTATACCGCAACCTTATACCAGCCATGGACTTCCACATATTAGTATTTGGACTGGAAACGAAGCGAACATCTAAGCTATTGCCGATCAACATGAGGCCGAGAGAAGAGAAAATGCGATCGCGACAGCCGTCGACAAACAAAGCATAATACAAACAATCACGATTTAGTAAGCAGCTGCAGCAGTTAAGTCATTTCATGTATGGAGAGTTACAATAGAGAAAAATAATTGAGAGGAATGAAACTCTGTTAAATAGTTAAGTTTTATGAAATCAAGTAAAAAATAATTTTAATAATTAAAAATAAGTATAGATAGAATGTATAGGGTAAGAGTGTTTTGCTATTGCTATCACGTTAACACAGTGTTTGCTTAATGTAAAAATTTGTCCAGTATGTTTATATCATTAATCTTACGGTGCTAGTACAGTATGTGATCTACGTTGTACAAAAGATAGTATGAAGCAAGTACGAAAGATACATAAAATGACTTGAAAAAATGTTACAAGTTTATTCGGTTTTTATTTGTTCTTGTATCGGTACCTGATATTATTGCATTTCAAATTTTTTGTAACCAGTAACCAACTTACAATGTTTTCGGTCACATTTCCACTAATAATTTAATGCATCTTTATGGTTTTCGATGTGTTGATTTGGCATGTATTTTTGATTTAGTAGCGCTGCTGAAAAATATTTTGATAGAATAGGCTATGCCGTCATTCACTGTGGTTTAATGCATATTGACATTTCTTTGACTTTACCAATCAAAGCTTCAAACTCTGTTCGTTTGAATAAAATTATTCTAAAACATTTTACTTATAATGTGGCAGCAGATAATAAAGTTTGGTTGCAGGAATGAATATTGCATTAGTATAAACAGTCAGCATATTTGACCGGTCTAAGATTCAAACTCAGTTTTTTTGAAAGAAAATCTGCTTCATAAGTTGCAATCAAGATTTTCATCTCAAAATTAGAAAATTTGCGATATGAGATTTCGTTCAGCCAACAAGGTTGTCTTTATCGTTGGCCTCATGTTGGTCGCTGCGAAAAGTTTGTTTCCGTTCCAGATACTACTATTTAAAAGTTCATGGACCAGCTGTCAGAAATCGATGCTCAATCCCGCCCAAGAACTGTTGTTTATTATTTTGAATATGGTAACAACTTCAACTTGAGACTCATTTTGCAACAAATAAAAATCAGTTTTTCAAAATTTTCAACTTGCTTGGCGACTTGTTTGATTTTCAACTTGCTTGGCGACGAGTTCATTACAAGCTCAAAGACAAGCAAGAGATGTTGTTTGTAGTTGTGTGTTTGTCAGCACACCCGATCAAAAACAAACTGGTTTTGTTTATTGCAAAGTGACTCCTGAATCAATGGTCGTCAGCAGAATCCATAACCTCTGTACTATAAAAGCAGGATGTGATATCGGTTGCTGATTGACTCTGTGATCTTTTTGAAGGTCTGAAAGTTACTTAGTGATCCACTCGGTCTTCCTTTAAGGGTAGGTATCTGTCTTTCTGGGTAAATCATATTGCGATTCAATCTCAGAAATCAAAGAGACGATTTAATTAATATTTTCTTTGGTGACAATTTAATTAATGTTAGTAATTTATTATAACAGAACCTCCCGATTTCAGGCTAAGTCATCGGCACTTTTCTAGTAACATACTGTACATGCTTATAAACTAAGCAATGGAAGGTCCACGATTCTACTTTCCACGATTACATGATTTCCAAGAAACAAAATGGTACAGCGAAATAAAAAACATAATTTGTTGCTTTCATGACCTTAACTTGGTTTCAGTTCTTTAATAACTAATTATTAAATCTACTTTAAGATGGAATGTCTGAGAAACCAAGCTTAAGAATTGGTTGTGAGCAGTGATGGGATTCAAAATTTTAAGAACAGGTTCTCTTTTGTATCGAACTCGCTAACAATAGTTTTAGTGTTGGGATTCAAAGTTTTAAGAACAGGTTAAAAATTAGGGTGTTCTCTAAAAAAAAGAAAAAGGTCTTCACTTCGATTTCATCTCCAATTTCTCTATTTTTCTATTTTTCTCCCAAAATTATGGTGTTCTCTAAAAAAAAAAAAAAAAAAAAAAAGGTCTTCACTTCGATTTCATCTCTGATTTCTCCATTTTCTGATTATTTTATCTCTGATTTCTCCATAAAATTATGGTGTTCTCTAAAAAAAAGGTCTCCACTCAGAATCGTTCTTTACCCTCTAAACAAACATTTGCAGCGGATTGAAACTGTTACATCAAACACAGAGGTATTGAAATACATAGATTACGTAAAGTTAAAAGCGGTTCGCTAAACGTGCTGAAATTCCAAGAACGGGTTCGCTAAACGTGCCGAAATTCCAAGAACGGGTTCGCGCGAACCCGTGCGAACCCCCTGAATCCCATCACTGGTTGTGAGTAAAGTATGAAATGCACGAAGAAGTAAGCGAATGAAACATTCGCATCATATTTAACAAAAGTAACACAATTAACTGTTTTGAGACGACGCGAAAAAGATTATTTCAGTACAGTATTTAACCTCAAATAATTAACCTTCAAATCTTTAAAAGTAATTTACAATTTGCTGTTGATTTTCCAAAAATTTTTCTTATTTACATATCCAAGCATTTATGACAATTGTTTACTTTAATACAGTGAAATGTTGGCCTACGTAAGCTGCATGAACAGCTAGTAGGGTTTCACTTTTAACCTGGACAATATCTAGAAGTCATTTTTTTCTCTTTTGCTGGGCGATCCTGCGAAGTACAATGCTTTCGAATGTTCTATGAATTAAAGCGTTCAAAGGTTTATAAAACAATAAGGCTATCGTCCTTTTGATGGTATCCCAGTAACAAAAAACTGTACTTAATAAACTGTGCAACAAATGCACAAATTAAAATCTATCGCTTAATAAACTGTGCAACAAGTGCACAAATTAAGATCTAGAAACATTATTAAACTTGATGTTTTAACTCGACCAAGACGAGAATTGCTTTGGCTGTCGCTGCTGAATGAATTTCCGCATTGCTGTGTTGAAGTAAAAAAAAGCAGGTTGTCACTTACAACGTTGAAAACTTTTATCTTGAAGTTACACAGGCAAATATTAAACTTGAAATTGAACCAAGTAAATTTCTCAAATCCCGGAAAATTTCCATTTTATTTAGCCTAATGCTTCAAATTAATTTTTAACAGAGTTAATTTGTTTGAACTTTTAAATATGAGAATGGCAAAAAAACAATTTATAACTTCCTAGCAAAGTTGTATTTTGTTATGGCCTAAAAAACAAGCTCAACTCTTGTAAGTCTTTATCTAAGATTTACAATGCCAATGAGCAATAAACAATCAGATTTAATTTTACTGAACGATGATTAGGGCAAGTTTTAACAAAAATTGCAGTAAAAAAGTTGCACTTATGTACAAGCATTTTAAACAACATTGATTTACTTAGGCGATTTATTTGCAGATAAAGCTAAATATTTTCAAACGTTACCAAGGAAAAATACCAAGGATCTTTTGCCGACAGTTTGTGTAGCATGGTATACTTCGCACCACAGTGCATAAAGTTGGTTGGAAATTTAACAATCAGGCATACCGTTCTGGACTGATGTTTATTTGGGTCCTTTCTACAAGTGTTTAGGTCACTTTTCAGCCCGAATCGGTAATCTAAATAACCTACAGTTTTATTTCAGCTAGACCGTTATCAAGTCAAAGTGCCACTTCTTTTACAGGTTTGAGCAAAGGTATATTTTGGACCTTTCTGATAACATTGAGATGCAGCTAATTGTATATACTGTATAAGTCATTGCTATGCAAATCAAATCGAACGGAACTATACTAAAATCATTTAATAGCATGTTTTTTTAAATCACACTCATACATTTTTCGCAATATTAAAAACTGTCGTAAAAATTTGTAAAAACTTGCCCTAGTAATTATAACAAAATGCAAGGTGAACGAGTAATAGGGACGTATTTTGGAAAAGGCACTCCAAAAAAAATTTTTTTGGTTGATTGAACATAAATTGCCTCCTTGTAGTTTGCAACATAAATATAGCAAAGACAATATAAAAAAACAATACTAAAACAATAGAAAAGAAAAAGCTTTGAATTGCAATTTGATATTGATTTTTCATCGATTACAACTAAAAATATCATTGATCAACGTATTTTTATAAGTACTTCAATTAGTACGCAAAAAGCCAATAGCTTTGTCGTATTGTATTAGTAAGACATGTCCTACTAGAAGAATACGACCGGATTAGTCAAGAGATTTCTATCCCTTTCGATACGACTTTACGCTGGTTGACGTAGAAAGATAGTTTTTTTGTTTTTTAGGCTCTTTTGATTTGTAAAACTGCTTTATGCTCAATTTGGTGATTCTACTTCCGCTTTGTTGAAAAAAGAATGTGAGACATGTTGATCCCACAGTAAAATACTGTAGGGATAAATATGTCCCACCAGCATTGAATACCAAACACAAATACAAATTTTTTTCTCTCAAAAACTTGGTTGGCTAAACAACTAATGTAATAATTGTCAAATGTTGATGATAGTTTTTATGCTGTTGGTACCTTTTCCTTTGACTATCAAGATGGATTATTAAAAGGCCGTCCACATGGTGATACTGTTATACTTTATAAAAAGTGGTTAAAAACTACTCCTTTAAAAAGTAAGGATGATACTATTTGTGGGTTATCTATAGATTGTGGTAATAAGACTTTGTGTCTCATTAATGCTTATTTACCATATTATTGCTCTGCTAATGTAGATGGCTATTTACAATACTTGAGTGACTTAAGATCATTTTGCAATGAAGTGAGCTTTCCAAATATATGTGTAATGGGTAATTTTAATGCCAGTGACTCAAATGGCTTTTGTACTTATTTAAACAGATTTTGTAAAGAAAATGGATTTATTTTATCAGATAAACAATGGCTACCAAGTTCAACATTTACCTATATAAGTGAAGCTCATGGAAGTGTTAGTTGGCTAGATCACTGTCCTACCTCAAAAAATGTAAATAAATCAATATGTAAGGTATCTGTACGGTATGATTTTGTTTCCTCAGATCACAAACCAATGGCTGTATATTTAAAAATTAATTCTTTATCCACATATAATAAAGTAAGCTCCAATAGTGTACTTTGTTCTGTAAAATGGAACAAGTTGAAAATTGGTCAAAAAAAAAGCCTATGAACTGTGGAGTAAACATTTTTTAAACAAAATTAAAATGCCTTTGGATGTTATACATTGCAACAATCCACTGTGTGACAAGTTAAACCACCATAAGTTTATTGACAAATTCTATGCTGACATAGTTTCTGCTATTCTATCAGCATCTGAAATTTGTTTTAAAAAATCCAAATGTAGTAGACCTCATAAAAGTCAAATTTCTGGGTGCAAAGAAGATGTGAAACACTTACATGATTGTGCAAGAACTGCATTTCAAGAATGGATGGCTGATGGTAGATGCATAGATAGTCAAGGTTATAGTACTATGAAAGAAAAGCGTAGGATTTTCAAAAAACTCTGAAAGAATGCAAAAAGAGAAATGAGCAATGTAAAGCTGATTACCTTGCCACAGCTTACAGAATGACAGATCAAAAAAGCAATTTTGGTCAAAAGTTAAATCAGTTGGTAAAAAGAAACTTCTTCCTACTGAAATAGCGGGTAATTCCACTTCTATATCCATAACTGAAATGTGGAGAAGTCAATATAGCCAGCTACTAAACTCTTCACAATCACAATGCCACAAAACAGCTGTTCTTGATCATCTTTGTGATGGTGCACAATACAAAAGCATAAACAAATTTTATTGTAGCATAAAGCTAGTGCTCACTTAATTCTTGTAAAATTACCGCTAAACAAATCTGTTGGTGTTGATAAATTGTCAGCTGAACATAATCGTTTTTGTGACCCAATCATAAATGTTTATTTGAGTTTATATTATAATATGTGTTTAAAGCATCTGTGCATTCCCTCTAATTGTCTTGACACTGTTATAATTCCAACTCTTAAGAATATCAATGGAAATATTAATGATGCTAACAACTTTCGTCCTGTTGCTATAGCTATCATCTTATCTAAATTGTTTGAACATATTATACTTCATATCTGCTCTAAGGTTTTTAAAACAAGTGATAATCAATTTGGTTTTAAAGCTAAAGTTTTAAGTGATATGTGTGTATTCACTTTAAAGCAATTAATATCATCGTATCATAAACAAAGTAGCCCAGTGTATTGTGCTTTTTTAGATGCTTCAAAGGTTTTCATCGAGTTAACCATTTATGTTATTTAAAAAATTAATAGAGAGAAATATGCCTACTTGTTTTGTTAGAATTTTATACTATTGGTATAGTAAACAAAATATGAAAGTAAAATGGGGTAACTGTTTATCTAGTCCTTTTTCTGTATCAAATGGTGTTAGATGGGGTGGTGCGCTTAGTCCATACCTGTTTGCTTTATATATTGATGACTTATCAGTTAAATTAAATTGTGTAAAAGCCGGTTGCTTTCTTGGCAACTCGCGACTTAATCGTAATATTTATGCTGATGATTTACGTTGCTTTTCTTCTAGTTTAGATGGTCTACAAGATTTACTTAATGTGTGTAGTAACTACGCCGTTGAACATGATATTACATTTAATTGTAGTAAATCAGTTGGTGTATTATTTTTGCCTAAATATCTTTCGATTTCAAATGTTCCAAAAGTCTCTCTTTGCAACAATGTAGTAAAATTTAAAAATAACGTAAAGTATCTGGGTGTTTTTCTTAAAAATAATGATAGTACGTATTTGTCGGCAAGTTCGTTATTTATATAAAAAATCATATCAACTAAAAGCAACTTTTTCAAAATGTTCCCGTACTATAAAAAATATACTATTTAATTATCACTGTACTTCGTTTTATGCTTGTCATTTATGGTCTAAATATCTACGCTCTTCATTAAATCACTTACGAGTTGCATACAATGATTCCTTTCGGTTAATTCATGGGCTCAAGCGTAATGTTAGTGCAACAAAACTACAAGTAAAAGCAAATATTCCCACTTTTGATGCACTACAAAGAAAACTTATTTATCGATTTATAGAACGATGCTGCTTTTCTAATAATGTATATGTTAACTATACGGTGTATAGCAATTTCTTCTACCAGAGTGACTATTATAAACATTATCTTCAATTGTTGATGTAATTCAAATGTTCTATTTTTCTTTCCGGCTTGTTTTTTTTTGTTGTTGTTGTTGTGAGTGCTTTTTCTCTTTTCTATGGACTTTGTGTCTAACTCAAATAAATAAAGCAAACAAAATGTTTGGTGGTGGACCCTGTGAACTTTCTATTGTTGAACCAAGTACATATAAGCAAATTATACAATACTACTACCATGTTTAAGTATTTTAAATTTATTTCAGGAAAATAATCTTTGGCAACCAAAAAAATTATCGACTTCCGGAAAATATAATATTTTAAAATATCCCAGATATGCTATGGAACGAGTAAGAAGTAAATGTTCTTCAACATTAGGAGGTTCACTAACAAATGCCTTAATTCACGATTTAAAACCTTTTTTTAAAGAAGATGTCGACCTTAACCACATTATGTTAGATAAATCCAAACTTGATCGAGCCAAGACTAAAGTCTGTGTTGTTAGTGAAAAATGTAGAAAATAGCGATAAATTTGCGTTAACTTGTCTTGGAGTAGATGGAAAAATAGATGAAGATATATTAACTTATTCTCAGTTTTAATAATTTTCATGGAGAATTTATGTTAAAAAAAACATTTGCTGCTGAACACCATCTAACATTTACCAAAGAGGATGGAAAATTACCTGGAAGCTATCTTACGTATAGAGAAATACCTCTCGTTGGAGCTACTGGAAAGCTGTTGGCCGAGGAAACATGCAATGTTCTTGAAGAGTTTAAACCAACAGCCTAACAGCACTTCTAGTAGACAATGCCTCTGTAAACACTGGAACTAAAAGCGGCTTGGTAGTGGTTCTGGAAAAAATATTAGAAAGAAATCTTCATTGCATTGGATATTCATTACATCAAAACAAGCTACCTTTAAGGCCAATATTTAAAAAATTAGACGGTGAAACTGCTGGACCAAAAAGCTTTAACGGACCTCTTGCACAAAAGTGCGCAGAAAATATTCACCTTATTCCTCCTGTACAATTCAATTTCATAAAAACGAATATAAATGCAGGTTTTTTAAAAACTGAAGTTAAGAATGATTTAAACAATGATCAAAAGTTACTGCTTGAATACTGCGTAAGTATAAGTTCTGGAGAAATAGATAAAAGCTTGGTTTCAAGAAAACTAGGTCCTTTATGTCATTCAAGGTGGTTCACGTTAGCAATTCGATTATTAGCTTTATATACTCGAGAAAAGAAGCCATATTTTGCGACAATTTAAAATTTAAAATCCACAGAAAATAAGCAATTAGGTTAGAGCTAAGCTAGAAGACAACAATCAATAAAGAGAAAATTTGATAAATTAAATTTTTACAAGTTTCTCAGAGTCGATAGTGTTCACAAGAATCTTGTTTAATTATTCAAACGAAAAAAACAACAAGAGCTCAATAATATGTTTGTATTGCCATGATAATCAAGCTTAAAAACAATGTTACATATTTGTTCATTCCGTTCAGCGTTAAAAAAACGTTAGAATCACAATTTAAAAACTAAAAATTTTTTCGTAATGATTGATATAGTCGTTGAGAAAAACAAGTTAAATTTTTATTTATCCGTAAAAGTTTAAAAAACGCATTATACTTTAAACTCACCTAAAAAAGTTAGCAGTAATATTAACATCAACTATACTTTTAGTGAACAATAAAATAAAAAGACAACTTAAACGAATACGATTAAATGTGAAACAATTCCAAGGAATTTATTTATAAAACTATAGCAAGTATCGCAGAGAACTCAAATTAACTAAAACGCAATACCTTCCAAAAGGCTTTCGAAGAACATGCTCGAAGTACACGAGACATCCGGGTTGCATGAGACCGGTGGGACATCCCCCGATATATTTCTCCTTGGACCAATCTTTATCTTCGTAGGTCACAAGCTCAGTCCTGGCTTTATTGCCAAACAGCTCAACAAAAAAAGTCAAAGTTGCTTTTTTTCGTTCTTCTTTCTGAATAAATATCAGTCAGTAAGTTGAACCAAACTTTTTTTTAGTTTTAATAGCACAGGATGTGGTCATGAATTTAATAGGTGTTGGAGTCACGCTGAAGTTCTTTAGTGATTTCGAGGCCAGTTTACCTAATTCTTATTTTAAGTTTAGCTGAAGCAAGATCAAATCAAAATTTTTAAGTTAACACTTTGACTGCCAAGCTGGTTTTCTAGAAATAACTCAGTGGGGACAAAATTTTCTAGATTTGCATAATACTGAAAATCCACCGGGCGACACAGACATTTAATGCCATAGAAATAGCATAGGATGTATACAACAATTGTTGCCAGCAATAGAAACAGCAAATAGCCGTCAACAAATATTGTTGACACAGCCTCATTTAAAACAATATTTGTTGACATGGCAGTCAAAGTGTTAATAAAGTAAAGTTTTTATAAAATTGTAACAAGCTTTACCTTTTAGGAGAAAACTTTGCAAAACCACAAATACGAAAACTCACCGTCTTTTGTGACCAGTAAATTGCTTGTTCACCAGCGATAAAACTAACCTAGGTAGGGGAGCCATTCGATGTGGTTACATCAAAAGTAGCAATAATAAGCTCAATAATAAACGGCCGGCAAAGCATAAAAGACTCGCCCGAAAAATTTATTTCCTTTGATTAATGAATAATAAGAAAATAGTTTATATTTTGTTGCATCAGAATATTTTTTAAATAATAAAACAAGGAAAGAAAAAACATTATTATTATAATCTCTTTTTATTTTTCTGGCTCAGGACACAAGGCAACTGTTAAGAAACTGCAAAGATATTGCTGTTGGGTTGAAAATTTTATTAAATTTTTAAATTTATATTTAGAGATATGACATAAATTTAGAGCAGCTCGCTAATACAGTCAAGCAGACAAAAGTGCCGTAAAGTGTTTTTCCCAAGGACACTACGGAATGACGCGAGTAGTTTTTAATCGCAATTTTATGTTGATCGCCTTCGCCATCAACACAATTCTGCTACCTACCAGGCCGCAATTTTCAATTTTGTACCCATAGAATCGTGATCTGCATATTTTCAACCGATCAAAAATCCAAAATTTTTTTCTCTGCTCATAAAAATTCTATCACTCAGCTTTTGGAGCGATGAAGAACCACTCTATGTTAGTTTTCACGGCAAAGCTTTTTTTAGCGACTTTTAAGATAATAAACAAACCAATCTGTTTCTTATATTGCGTATGCAAATGTAACGAAAACTAAATATGATTGATTTGCAAATGTACCGAAAAATAAATATGATTGAACTGTAAAGAGCTGAGTGAGAATTTTTTAAGCAGAGAAAAAATTTGGATTTTTGATAGATTAAAAATATGTAGATTACAATTATTCCATGGGTAAAAAATTGAAAATTGCTACCCGGCCACGTGATGACCTACTTTGAACTCTTGAAACAATTCTGAGGCTATTTGCTGCTTCCTATCTCGAACTCGACTGTAAAGGACTCAGCAAACTACTTTACAGGAAAGAAGACTCATTCTGTTGTTGCCAACGACGGGCTCAATTATCTGACGACTTTCTGCCGGTTTGGAAGTCGCATTGCTATCAACTTCTTAACAAGTATGTTAGGAAAAGAATTGTTCAATAAACCAACTGTATAATACTCGACTAGCCAGTAAAGTACTCACCCTCCAAAATGACGATATGTAGACGGCTAAGCACTTTATGATGTTGCCCATAGGCATTCTCTGACCTAGCTGTTGCCGATAATAAGGAAGAGGCGGTTCAAATTGGATTCGATCGATAAGATGAGGGAAAATCGCGCTAATCACGTGCTTAGCACAATAGACACGCCCACGCTCGGTTTTCACCAACACGTGTGAGTCAGAACTCTGTTCAAAGAAAAGTATTAGAGTTTTCATTGAATTCGTCAAAATATTATTTTCGTTATTAAACATGGTTCTTAAACTCCCGTACCGCAGATATCCTCCAACCAAACAAATTAACTTACTGTACAAATTTAGAAAATGGCCAATTTTTTTAGTTTTTATTGTGTGAACTCTCAAAACTTTTGTAATGCTTAAAATTGGTATATTCCAAAAAAATAGTTAATTATTTAATGACAAACATTTTCCTGTTTCACAAACAAAACCGGATCTCCGCAGATCACTTTATTCTTTCCAATTACTTCTTCGAGCTTTAGAATCAAGCTGTAAATGCTTCCCTTAAACAAAATTTTCGGTAACAAACTATTTTTTATAAGATACATTTTAATAAAAAAGAGAGAAAATTACCCAACCTTATACCTTGACACGATATTCCTGCGCAGAACCTTCAGATGTTTTCAGTAATGATTCAAAACCGCCACACAAACCACAAGAATATAACATGTAGAAAAGTGACATTTGGGAGGTTTCACAGCCGAACAACGTCTTCGCAACAATATTAAACATATTTTGAGAAGCTGTAAAACAGTGTTTGAAAACTGAAACAATACTGCAAATATTTATAGAACTTATGCTATATGGGAAAAGATCCCATAAATAAAGAATATAGAGACAACTTAAATGCTCAGATATTTATTATAGAAATTGCTCTATGTGTAGCTATCACTAGCTTGAAAACAGCTCGTCCATTACTTCTTAGATATTGTGTGCACGAACAAGATCTGGAAAAAATTGTAAAGCATGAGGATTTTACTGTGAACGTAAAAAATTATTCAAAGTGCTCGGTTTTTTTTGGAACTTTTTAGAAATTGGAGAGAGACTTTTCCAATCCAGGGATTCTTAAACAAATTAAATCGTCATCATAGTCTTCAAACACGATCGCTGTTTTAATAATTAACATAATTTTGTTTTAACTACCTCACTGGGGCTCACGCTATTGTCTCTTTTTGGCAAGTACTTTTCGTCAGTTTTTTTTAGCTGTAGATTTAAGGGCTAAAAGTCACAAATATATTGTGTATAAAAAAAATTCTACCAGACAGCTATCTTTTGGCATTTTCAAAAGCAGGTTCGATATATAGGTAGAAAGTGTTGTTCATTCAAGTTAAACTCCTCCAAAATATTATGTATTTAACAAGGTTAAATAGTTGATAAGATGATGATGATGATGATGATGATGATTCAATTCATTTATTTATTCATTTTCATTTTATCTCTATTTTATCCTCCGGCAATAATACAAAGAACAAGCAATTATCCCAATCTGGTCCTGGAGATGACAAAGTATTGCTCTCCGATAGAATTTTTTTTTTTTTTTTAGTTTTATAGAGATATGACTGTAATTTAGAACTGCTTGCCCAGATCGCCAAGTAGGGGAAAGTGTCTTTCCCAAGGACACAACAGAATGGCCCGAGTAGGTTTTGAACCGAGAGTATGCCAGTCACAATCACGGAGCTTTAACCACTCAATCATGCTGCGTATGATGAGAGTGATGACGAGTTATTTCCCAATTGAAGGCGGTTTAGCGTGCCTCGAGTGGGTCAGAAAAGATACATTTGGCGGTGATAAAGTGGTGCAACCTACTAATGAAAATCCCTCAAAATAAGACTCCGTTTTCTTAAACTATAGCATCGTACTTTTGTAGGCTACAACATCAACTCTTTTTCATCTAGTTTCAAACTAAAAAGAACTTGTTTACAGATTGGTTTTGAGAAAATAATCTAAATTATTGACTTATAACATATAATTTCCAAATCGTTATTGTTTAATTATTCTGATTGAATTGGTATTCTATTACATTGGTCAACTCACAATTTGGTGCCTCAAATATTAGAACTGTTTTGGGGTATATTTGGGGCGCTGATTTCAAAAATGACATCGGTTTTTTCGCATCAGCTCTAGTTTTTGAGTTACGGCATACCCCTATAATTTTGATTTTTATCTGTTATACATGGATCTTAAGCAACAAAGAATTTGTTTGAGATTGTTTAAAGGTATGTCAAATGCGCAATAGCAAAGTAACTACGTGTTTGACGTATTTTCAACAACACAAAATAATAAAATACCCCGATGAAAGCAGTAGACATTGAAAAATGCAAGACTTTATTTTAGTAATTACATAACATCTAAAAAGTGTCTTTTGTAGTACTTTCTGGAGTGTTTAGTATCAGGACAGTGCCTTTGCAAACTCCAACAATAATCAGCTAGCATCGTTGCATCCCATCTTCCTTGGTACCGCTCCTCCATTACTCTTATATCCTGGTGAAACCTTTCACCCTGCTCCTCGCTTAGGTCACCAAGATTTTTCGGAAAATGGTCTAAATGGCTATGAAGATAGTGGACTTTGATGCTCATGTTGCAGCCAAGATCTTTAAAGCTGCTTAACATATTGCTTACGAGCTCTACATAGTTGCTTGCCTTGTAATTTCCCAAAAAGTTTTTAATGATCAGCACAAAAGCGGTCCAAGCAGCTGATTCGTGTTTGGTCATATGCCTAGCAAATTGCGAATCTTTTATAAGCTGCTTGATCTGTGGACCATTAAAAATTCCTGCTTTAATCTTTTCCATACTCATCCCTAGGAATCCACTGCACAAATATCGAAAGCATGCTCCATCTGTATTCAATGCCGTGACGAATTGCTTCATAAGACCAAGTTTTATATGCAACGGTGGGAGAATGATCTTTTCTGTGGTAACCAAGGGTTGATGAATAATGTTTTTCCCGCCTGCAATCATTTCTTTCCTCAAAGGCCACGCTTTTCTTGTCCAGTGTTCACTTTTTGCTCTGCTATCCCACATACAGAGAAAACAAGGATACTTTGTATAACCGCTTTGCTGGTCCAGAAGAAACTTTACCATTTTTAGGTCTACATATATTTTCCACTGATGCTTAAGGTATGCTACATTTTCCAGAATTTGTTTAATCGAATCATATTCTTCTCTCAACTAATGGAATGGCCTATTGGAATGGAAGCATACTTATTGCCATTATGGTGTAGAACGCATTTTAAACTTCTTACAGAATTGTCAATAAAAAGGCGCCATTCTTGTGGATTGTATTCTGCTAGTCCCATTTTTTGTAGAAGCCCCCCAACATCATTGCAGAAAACCAGATTGTTTTCCTTCGAAAAATAGGGCAGTAAATCTTTTTTTCTTCTACGATAAAACGTAATGTTAGTACCAGGCTGAAGAAGATTTTTCTCATTTAGCCTGGATGCGAGGACTTCCGATGTCTCTTTCGAAAGATTGAGGTCTCTGACCAGGTCATTCAGCTCGAACTGATTAAATCGCAGCGGTGTAGCAACTGCGCCCTGAAACTCACTTTCACTGCTACAGGTCACTGCTGCATTAAAAGAACTAATACTTTCATCAGAGCTTTCTATTAGTTCTGTTAGGTGATCAAACACAGGAATGGGAACTTCGTCTGAATGTGGAACAGGCCGTCCTGCTGATTCTAAGTCGGGGTATATCCATTTTCTTCTATTGTTACGGTTGATTCCCTTAATGTTAACCATACAAAAATAGCAATTGTTGTGATGATTTTTAGGTTTCCTCCAAACCATTGGGACACCAAACTGTAAACTTCGTCTCTTTCCATTAATCCACTGACGTGAGTGCTCTACACAGGTTTTACAAGCAATGTGGGGAGCCCATTGTTTATCTTGATCTCCAACTCTGACGCCAAAGTAAGTGAAGTAAGCTCTCTTTACAAAAGCAGATATAGGTTTTCGTTGTTCTTTTGAAGCATAACTACCACAAATATAGCAGAAAATATCTGGGTGATTTAAACAAGATCTACGTGACAAAGCCATTTAATTCAAATGTTGATAGAGCAATTTAAACCTAAACAATAAAACTTCATTACATTCAAAATATGTATTTCTCTGGATGCGCCTACGTTATTGGTAATGTAACATTACAACGAAGTTACATAAAAAACAATCTGCCAGATGACAAAATATATTTTCTGAGCTCTTAGAAATTATCAAACTTTCTCATCCAACGTCTTATGTTGCTATCAGCAGTCTACTTTAAACTGAACCTCTTGCGAGAAAAGCTGTGAGCAAAAGTTGTTTAAACCTGCTGTGGATGAAATAAATGGTGATAAACTTTTAAGATAAGAATATCTGTAATCTACTGACTGTGTGAAGTTAGCTAAAGCGATAAGCTTTGGCTAACTGAATACTTTCAATAGTGTCATGGGAGTTAATGGATACATATTAAAATGAAAAGACGTTGAAACAGCATTTAGAGTATCTTCAGCAAGCTTTTAAATACATTTGTAATTTTGCTTATTTACAAATTTTGATGGCATACTTTATAAAACAAAAAATTGATTGCAATGAAAATACACTTTTCTGTTGAATCTTCTTTAATAAGATAATTGTTTTGAATTTCAGCTTGGCAATACTTTTCCACGGGGCTTCAGCAAAAACACAATACTAGTTGTAAACAAATATGAGCGGTATACCGTATCTCAAAAACTAGAGCTGATGCGAAAAAACCGCCGTCATTTTCGGAATCAGCACCCCAAATATACTCCAAAACAGCTCTAATATTTGAGGCACCAATAAAAAATTTTTTTTTTGTTGACCAGTGTTATTTATTTAAAGGAATTCTAAAGTAGTTTTTAAGCATGTAAAAATTTTATTGAAGAGGTCGTTAGTTTGCTGTTATGTTCTTCAATGCATTCTCCTAAATAAGACACTTTTTGTAAATTTTAAAGAAATTAAGAAACTACAGTTTTCTGCCATGGTCAAATTGAACTTCAAGCAATAGAGTTCTTCGTGCAAGAAACTAGCTGAAAAGGTAGGACATGGCAAATCCCTTTCCTACTACTGATGCTTTAAAAACTATCTCTTGGTGCGAAATAGTAAGATTTTCCAAAAACCTTTTGAGTTTTCATTGCATATCATCAGTTAACTTTTGTTTTTATATGTATTTAGCTACCTTCAAAATAACAGTTTTTTTTTTAAGAAAAGAATAAACAGTTTCTTGATCCCAAACTTTAGCATTTTTGCATTTTAAAGGGTCATCAAGTGGAATTTGTTCAACCATAGCTGATACCTGAAAAAAAAGCTTAAACATAAGGTTAATATAATTACATTAAAATTAGAACTTTGTACCTTTTTCACAATATTGTGCATGTCTAGAAGTTCTAAGACTCCAAGATTTGGAATCAAACCGCTATATGTACGAATGTCTTCTAAACTGTTAACAATCAATTTGCTTCTTCCAGTAGTATACTGAGGATAAACTTCAATATCAAATTTTTTAAGAAGCTGCATAATGACATGCTGTGGACTGTAAAAAACAGATTTAAAAAGTCAAACTTGACTTGTGACAGCATTCATTTCATTTACCTAAACAGCAATCATTTTTTATTAACCTGAATTAATTTTTGAAAAATACTTTAATTCCAATCGTTTGTCAATGCTAAACTGATATTTGCCATTGCAATGTGAATCCTAAAGAAATCGTTATTGCTTTCTTATGAGCAACTTGTGTTGGTGTTTATCTAATTGCAATGTGTAAATTGTAACCAATTCATTATTTACTCTCATTTTATTCTATTTTTTTTATTATTTTGTTTAAATTTTTGTTAAACCATTGAATTGACCGATAAGGTTGCGTAAATGCTAAAATCTTTTGGTTATCACTCGTTGGTTGTTCAAAGAGCTTTAAGTTCCTTTTTTTCAAAGAGCCGTAAGTTTTGATGACCTTTTATTAACATTCTATTTTTATATTTTACATGAAAATTTAACAATCCACTTACAACTGTAATTAAAAAGCCATGTTCAGAAAAACGATTTTGTTGGTTTGTTTAAATTCTTGTTTAAGATTTGTTCTAAAACACTTTAAAATAATGAGATGTCGTGAGGCAATTATTTTTTTTTATGGGTGGGCGAAACTAAAATCCTCCAAGAAAACTTTCCATTATACAATCCACTTAGAACTGTAATTAAAAAGCCATGATCACAAAAACAATTTTGTCGGTTTTTAAATTCTTGTTTAAGATTCCTTCCAAAGCACTTTAAAATAATGAGATGTCGTGAAGCAATTATTTAGTTTTATGGGTGAGCAAAACCAAAAGCCTCCAAGAGAATATTCCATTTTACAAAGTTTATTTCAATCAACTGAGTTAAAAAAGATAAATTCAATTTTTACGATTCGACAGTCTAATAAATAAATTCCCAAATCATTTTTTCGAGTTTTGAGAAAAACGAAAAAACTTTATCATTTTAAGTTTAACTCATGCCTTAAGAAGTTTTATTTTTGGGTAGTAAACGCTCTCTAGTGGACAATTAAAGAAGTTAATTACCCAAGGACGCAGGGTGTCCATAAAGTCTTGAACACTTTTCAAAATTTTATTGCTAAATAACTAAAGTAGATAAAATCATACAGCTTTTTGCAAAGTAAAGTTTGCTTATTAACACTAGAAGGACCAAGCGCGTCAATTGACGCATTTAAATTTTTACATGGCGATAAATCGCGCTTTCTGAAGTATTATCGCTTCGCACTTTTTGACTTTTATTTTTTTATAGGTAGACACTCTCAGACCAAATTTCGTGAAGTTAGCTAAAGCGATGGGGCAAAAATTAGGAAAAAAAATAAAATTATACCTATTGATAGAAGACCAAGCGCGTCAATTGACGCAAGACTCGTTAACACGTCGGAATGAACCATACCAACCAGTTAACCAACAGTTTCTTGGTAGATATCATTATATTGTCTTTTTCTAAAGCAGTTTTTTTTATGGCATCAAAGAACGTAGACAGCGTACCTTACTATGACGTAATAATTGTGTTTTAAGTTTATTTATTCCCTATCAAGTTAGTTTTATCAATCGCTTGTTGTGCTGCTACTGTCCTGATCTATGAAGAAGTATTTTCAATTCGTTGTCACCTTTTTCTGGTGATTCTCGGCGTCACCAGCTAAGCTATTTTGTGTTATGAGAAATTTACTGGGCATGGCTGGATGAGGGCCTGGCGGATAATACGTAGTAGTTTTCTGTTTTGCGTTAACTACAAGAAAATCAGGTATAGCTTAGCCTAGTGTTTTGCTTATTGCTGCCGTAGAAGTTATTATTGTAAGCATTAAGTTGCAAAAGAGGATAAGCTGTATTTGAAGGGCATGGTTATTACCTTGACCAAGCTATATCTCAATCATGGAAACTCTAAATAGGTTGTTACTGACAATAATATGTTTATTCTTAGCTCCACAGGACCAGAAAGTTTGAAATAATTTGTGCAACAAGCATTTTGCATAGTATCTAACGATGAGTTGTGTTTTCACAAGTCAGAAGTCAAATAAATTACTGATACAGTATTTTCTTTGAGTGTAAAATGTCTCAAAGGTTTGCTGCTGATCAAGCGTTGCAATTGTTCGAAATTATTGCTTTAGAGTCTTCTGATGGTGAGTACTCAGATTCCAAATGATGAACTCAACAATATGATTGTGGATATTCAAAATGAGGAGAATTCTTCTGATTCAGATGACGAGTGTACAAGCCAGGAAGCACCAATCAACACAGATGATAGTACGCGTGCTCGAAGCAGCAGTGATAATGATGAACACATCCTTTTGAACAAAGCAGATCCCACTGGCGGCGCTCAGTTCCCTCCTGCAGGACGACTACAGCAGCACAATATTGTTAGAATTCATGCAGGACCTACATCATATTTCACATCCAGCATCATACGCGGCATTCCTCTTTCTTCGTTCCGCATCTTTTTCAACGAGCCCACGCTGAAAAATATTTTGAAGTGCACTACTTCAGAAGCACATCGTGTCACTGGAAAGAACAGCTGAACGGCAACGTTAGATGAACTGGAAAAACTTATGAGGCTTATTGTGGCACGTGGCGTAAATGGTGGAAGGATTTTGCCTATAAAAAGTATATGGGATAAATCTTGGGGATGCCCCTTGTTCAACGCTACTATGCCACGTTGGAGCTTTTTAAAAATTATCAAGTTTTTCAGGTTTGTTTGAAAACTGAAAGGAGGAAGAATTTGGAAGGGAAAGTTTTGCTTGGCATAATTCCTGTGGAATCCGTTTTTAAAGAATTTCCGGAAGGCCTACAATCCCAACGTGAATATAACCATCGATGAGCAACTTCTTTTTTGCACGGCCAGGTGTAAGTTTATTCAGTATATACCGAACAAGCCAGATAAGTTCGGCATAAAGTTTTGGATGGCCTTTGATGTAGAGAGCAAGTATCTATACAACTGATTTTCTTATCTTGGGAATGACTGGATGAGAAGTGGAGATGCCAGCTTGCCAACGGATGTGGTGATAAAGCTAATAATTCCTTTATTCAGCCAAGGTTTTAACGTCACGTGTGACAATTAATTCACTTCCTTGGACCTTTCATTGAGACTCGCAAAACGGCAGTGCAGTTTGGTGGCGACAATTCGAGCAAAGCGAAGGGAAATTCCAGACTTGTTGAAGAAGAAGCGTATGTTGCATATAGCACCATGGCTGTACACTCCACAGGGGACACTACAGCGACTATCTCTTCTTATCAGTGCAAACAGTCGAAGTCTTTAAACAAGCGTATGTTGCATAGCACCATGGCTGTACACTGCACAGGGGACACTACAGCGACTATCACTTCTTATCATTGCAAACAGTCGAAGTCTTTAAACATTCTGAGCACTCTACATAAAAAGTTGTTATTCCAGAGCACAATGGTCCGAAGCGTAAGCCAGAAACCGTGCTGTTTCCTAAGCAGACGAAGGTTGGTGTGGATGTTTTGGATCAAATATCTAGGCTATATTCAGTGAAAGCTGCTAGCAGAAGATGGCCATTACGTATATTTTATAATATCATTGACATGGCTCTAATAAACAATTGGGTTATCTACAAAGCTGTGTGCAAGAGCAACTTCAGCCATAGAGCGTACATACAAAAAGTATGTGAAGAACTTACTGGTAGCCTTAATGGTGCTACGGAGTCATTGATTTTTAAAAACCTACAAGATCCAGTACAGACTCTTCTGCTACACGAAAACTGAAAAAAGATAGTGTGACAGTCTGCTTCAAAAGACCGCCGTACGTGTTCTGGTAAATCGTGTAGAAATAGAAAAACTAACGTCTGTGTAGTGTGTCAAAGCCCGATAGGTGGAAAGTGTTGCAGCAAACGATGCTTGTCCTGTCCATGATAAAGCTATAAAAGCATGCTTGTTTTGTTGACATAGATACTTGGCAATGTTATAACTTTTCAAATGTGTATGGTCTGCCTTTCAGAAGCCTTACAATATAGAGAGAAACGCATACAAATTTCAAAAAAAAGCACGTGCGTCAATTGACGCGTTTGGTCCTTCTAGGTAGTTGTAAATTTTGGTCCTTCTAGTGTTAAAGTTTTATATTTAAAATTTTCTAGTAGTTTAATTAATAGTCATATTTCCTTGGGCTGCGATGAAATGCTAGACGCACAGCATCAACAGTCTTTTCATCAATGCTTGGCCAACCCGATCTTTTGCGATCCAAAATGTTGCCGGTTTCCATAAAATTTTTAAACCATCTCTTAATGCTGTTAGTGTGAAGAGGGTCTTGTCCAAACTCATTTCTAAATTTACGTTGTACTGCAGTTGGTGATTTCAATTTATGGTACCAAAGTAAACATTGTGCTTTTTGTTGAATGGTCAACATGTTTCATACTTTGTTGCAAACTTACGCCTTTATTAAAAATGACTTATTCTTGCTTATTTTAACAATAAAATAATCTGTAAAAAATAACAAAAAAGCTTTATGGTGGTATAATTCACTGTCGAAAATTTAAAGTTTCTACATTATGCGATTTTTGAGATATTAAAATTTTAAATGTGTGCAGGACTTTATGGACATTCATGACTCTTGACTTTTAAAAAAATGGCATTTAAATTTTAAAAAAAAGCTTTGATATTTTAGACGTATACTTGCGGAACTAAATCACTGAACATTCTTCAGGGATTAAGTTCAGTTCAGTTCAATTCAGTTCAGTTCAGTTTATTATTTGTCAAGTAATACTGATACATCACCCAAAATTAAAAATGAAATACAAATAAATCTATTTGAATGGCAAGATAATTTAAATGGCACTTTTTCAAAAAA
Organism: Diplosoma virens; assembly: GCA_963680785.1. Taxonomy (NCBI): domain Eukaryota; kingdom Metazoa; phylum Chordata; class Ascidiacea; order Aplousobranchia; family Didemnidae; genus Diplosoma; species Diplosoma virens. Next base: position 47,310 of record CAVMFT010000152.1, read on the forward strand.
TAGCTTAGCAGTTGAGCAACCAGTCACTTGACGAGGAGACAGCGAAAGACCAGATCATTAATGATTCTAACAAGCTAAAAACAACAATTTTGATTAATTTTCAATGTCTTCCATCAATTATCTATGAATAAAAATAATTTGTATTATTAATTTTAAAAATCACCTTCCGACCCACTGGCCTCCCATATCCCATTTGTCCCGACCGTTGGCAGTGGGTAAATCTACCGCAAATACACGCCCACCAACTCGTTTTAAACCAAAAAATCAATAATATTACTTTTGTTAAATTTTTAAAACTTTTAAATTTCAATACAAATACACAGTAATTATTATAAATTTGTTAAAATTTATAAATAATACAAATACACAGTAATTATTATAAATTTTTCAAAAAGATTTATTATAAATAATACAAATACACAGTAATTATTATTAATTTGTCAAAAAGATTGAGCAGAAATAAAATAAAACTTTACATAGAACTACCGATCGCAGTTCAGTTTTTTGAAATATGAAATTGTGCAGCCTATATAGCGGATATTTTAAAAATATTTTTCTTGCAGAACAGTAAAAACCCAGAGTGTATTCGAACACTATACAACATACTTTAAATGAATTATAGAAGCAACTATTATTTTGTTCAATAACAATTTTATGATTAGTTTAACCAAACTTTGACTCAGAACATTAAGAATTTGCACCACCCTGGTATGTAGCATTAAAACTCGTTCATTGATTTTGTATTTGCATTCTGATTAAACCAATTTCAAATATTCATTAGTACTGTTGTTATAGTGATTGCAAAAATATTGATTGCGAATATCTATCGCATACCAGAGAGTGGCTAAACGATACAGGCCTATAGGTATATGGTTATATCGTTTAGCCGCTGTAAAGTATGAAATAAAACTATAGCTAGTAACAAAACTTAAAATCGTTTACCGTTTGCTTCCAAAACAACTACGCTTCTTATTGAATGAACTGAAATAAGTTTGTAAGCTGCTGCTAAACCAGACGCTCCAGCTCCAATAATTACAACATCCACAGAATTATTAATAATATCCATGATACTTTTCTACAAAAAATTAAGCTTATGCTTATGTCTTGTCAATTATGATGTAATAGTTAAACGTTGTAATCAGTCATTTCCCTTCATTTAATCATATAGTGATGAGTAACAAGATAAAATATAAAAAGAATCTACAGTAGAACGCCGATTATACGAACATTACTAAGTTGGTGGGACGATTAACGCCATAGCATGATGTGAACGACATGAGTGAGTGTCGTTCAAAAACAGCTCTACTTCTAAAAAGGATGAGAGATTTGGCAGCGACGAAAAGAGTAACAAATTTTAAACCAAAAAATGAGTGATCACTATACTGCTCATAGTGTATTGTACTATAAAGACCATACTGTATGTGCATAGGTATGATGCTTTTTATTGCAAGACTGTATTTTGTTCGATTATCCGAAAAAATTAGTTATCCAAACCGCCCCTGGTCTTAATTAGTTTGGATAACCAGCGTTTTACTGTAATTGCAATTATATTTACAGAATAATGTTATTGCTAGGGTCCTTTTTTTGGACCTAAAAACAGTTTTTTAACTTTATTTTTGTAAAATTTTGACTGGAAAATTTTGTTTTGTTATAAAAGTTTTCACGAAAAACTTTTGGTTAAAATTTTGAAGAAATCTTAATTTACACCATTTTAGAAAAAAATAATTGTATTTTCTTCGACTACATTTTACCTCGTATATTAGGGATCCGTGATTAAAACACTACTAAAATGAGTTCTTCTGCAAAACAATTAATTTATAAATAAAACTGCAACCCCCATTAAGAAAAATAATTTTCGTGCATCAGCATTGTGATTTCGATGCAAATATTTTTTTTCATCTCTATTTATCCTTCTGATTCGCAGGAAAGCTTCAAAAACCGCCAAGCAATTAAACTGCCGGCTTTTGGATATGTAAAGTTATTTTTTAGTTTTTGTTTGAGATATGAGCTGCTTGCTAATACAGCCAAGCAGAGAAAAGTGCTGTAAAGCGTCTTTTGCAAGGATGGTAGTGTAGGTTTTGAACCGCGACCATGTCAATGATGTTTGCCAACAATAGATGCTTTTGACCACAATGACGAATTTTTACAACAGACACGCATTTAGAAACACATATTCTTTTTATTTCATGTAATGGAATAAAGATAAAAATGCAATCCAAAAATTATTACGTTTGATACCGTTAGGGTATATTTTGTTTTGGATTGCATTATTATTTTTATTCCGTTGTACCTGACGAAATGAGCAGTAATTCATAAAAGCTTGTGTGATCAACAAAAACTCAATCAACTTAGTGCATTTTTTTTTTTCTGATTAATACAGATAATAGTTTATTTTGAAGTGTTTAAACATTTTTATCCTATAGATCAAAGATTCTTGAACTGTAAACTGCGCAATCCCGGGTGGTTGAAGCTAAAGATCTCCATGAAAGGCTCAAAGCTGCTAAAATATTGTAAACCTGTAAAACTTACGTTGCTGGTTTAGAATTTATAAAGAGAAGGAGGACGGAAGCACTGGAGCTAAAAGATCACAGACCCAAAAGTTTGAAAAACCTATTATAAAACGAAGAAACAAAATATTCCAATTTCCAACTATTCATAAGTGCTCGAAAAATTGCAAACATAACCAACAAACAAGTTTCTATGTATAAAATTATGCAAATTTTGATTATATTTAATTTTTATTGTCCTTGTCAAATTTTGATTATTACTTTTATTGTCCTATAAAATTCAGTAAAAACATTTCCGCACAAACGAAATTGATGTTGTGCTAGTTTCATAATGTAACAAAGCTCTAAAAAGATTTTTTCCTTTATTGACTTCGGGGGCCCTTGTAATTACAAAATTAACAAGTCATTCTGCTTGTATGCTTTCTGAAAGTAGTCACTTAAACATCGTCAAAAATATATAAAGTCGGACGTTTAGAAGCATAATCATACAATGTGGGGATAGAGAAACAATCAATTCCAAACTGTTTCACTGGGATATGAGTGTGTAGCGAACTCAACGCCGCAAACAGTCTTTCGTGCATCCATCTGCTTGCTTTTGCAAAGTTTTCCGCAAGTGTATTTTCACACATTGTATTTCGCTTGCTGCAGATTCAACTTGCAGGGCTCATCCGCTAGCCGCACAGCGTTTATCTGCTTCCATGGCAACCGTCATGCTATGTACCGCCTTTCTGTTGTCCCCCCAATTGATTGTTGGCTGCTCGCGCCATCAAGGCCATTACCGCCTTTTATATAATTATTTTTGACAAACCGCATACAGGATGTAGCCTGATTACATGACCTAACACCTCGTGATTTTACTTGTAAAAAAGGTCAGGCGTCATTATCGAAAATTAATAAAATTACTTCCACAATAAATAATCGCTGGACCGAATCGCCAGACACACTGACAAAGAGACAGAGACAAGCAGACTGGTATGAGCGACCTGTGATACTTAACTCGAGACTCATCTTTGCAACGTTATTAAGCGAAGATTCCGCTTGCATTCTAGTTCCGAAGTTTTAAAGCTGTTTTGTCTGTTCATTTCAAATTGCGTTCCTTTAAATAAAAGGGGTTTAAAGTTTACTTATGTGACAATACCGCTCACTCTACAAGTGGTAATGATAAGTCTTTGTCAATGTTTAGTTGTTTATTTTGTTACCATTTTAAAATGGTTTTACGCACGTTTTACAATTCTTCACTTTCATTGTATCTGAAAAACGGATCTTTTTTGTATAAGGTCATTAAATGCTGAGCTTTTTTTCTGTAGAACAGGTTCAATAAACATTTTTTGAAAAGGGGCAGATTTCGTAAGTACATGGTTGCACAATCTCAAAGATTAAAATTTTTTCTTAATTTAATTTTACATATATTTTCATAAAAATTTAAATTTTTTGAGGTATATGGTGGTCGTCGTTTGGAAGGGCATCCACTGTAGGTCAGACACAAACAGAACCGGGGCGAGGGTTTATTTTTTTACTACCCCAGGCTTCTGTGCTGTCTAAATCAGATGTTGGCAGTGATGATGTTGAGCCAGCATCGGGTTTCGTCATCCAAAACTGTAAGACCTCGTGCTTCATGTGGTGCCCAATGTATGGGGAGCGTTATTAGAATGTGGTCTGCGGTTTGTTCAGGGGCGCCGCACTCGCAATTCGGTGAAGGAGCGAGACCCTATTTGTGCATTGACAAATGCAACCATTCAACACCAGTCCGCAGGCGATTGAGCTTAACCCAAGCTGTTCGAAGCAAGCTCATTCCAACGGGCCTGGCACTGATCCTATGTATGAAAGCACAGAGCCTGAATTCACTCTCGCAGTACTCCGCTTTCCATTCGTCCACCGAAAAGTGCGAATGCCAATTCCCCCAAGCTTGTTTAATAGATTCCGCGCAACTGGCACAAACGGGCGTCTAAATCTTGGTTTCTTTTGGAGAGCATTGAGAAACAACTTAAAAGACCATGCAGCATATGATCAGGTTTTAGGAATCCGCGGTAAGCCAAAGAGAGTGTCGCTCCTAGTCGGCAAAGCTCAGCTGGCTGGATGTCTGAAAGTATTGGTAGGTAGTTCGTTGGAGTGGGACGCAGGCATCCAGTGACTATGTGCCAGGCGTCATTAAGGGCACTGAGGCAAGTGTGAGCGCTGCGACCTCAGATTGATGAGCAGTACTCAGCTGTTGAGTAGACCAGAAATAGGGCAGCTGTGCGCAATGTATTAAAACCAGCACCCAATCCTGAGCCTACAAGTCGCCTCAGGGCTGTGGCCCGCGAAGATAGTTTTTTGCGCATTGCCACTAGATAGTGACGGAACGTAAGCGTCCGTCCAGTTTTATCCAAGTTAGGTATATGGTAACCGCTAGAGATAAGTATTTTCTCTCAAGTTGAAGCAAAGAATTCAGACATGAAGCAGAAATGAATCATTTGTGGTGTTTGAAAATCCAATATCAGTGTCCGAAAGTCAATAAGGCTGATCTTTCGTGGAGGAAATGTTTTGGAGATACTTTAGCCAAGTAGCTAAATGCGGACCTCTTAAACTGCGTGACGCCAGAGGCAGCATGAGAAAGTGTTCTGAATGACATGTTAATGGTTTTCCTGTGTAGCCCTACTAAAAAGAGGTTTTGTTAAGAAGATTTTCACTCTTAGACAGTTTACCAGTCATAGTTAATGAGCACAGTCTGCCCAAGTTTGAAATTTTCTTCTTGTAAACAACATTTTTTCTGGTTTCTACCTGCAGACCTCTCTGGCACGGCAAATTCTAAAATCTTTGGCCAAGTCATTAAGACACGCAAACTCCTCCCACGGTAAGGTTTGTGGAAAATAGTAACCTCCATTTTTATACTTTTATTTATTCTTTAGTTTAAATTTATACTTTAGTTTAATTTACTTGGTTTTATACTTCAATTTAATTTATTTATACATTAGTTTAATTTAATTTATACTTTAGTTTAAATTTACTTGGGACGAAGTTTTGCGGGAGAACAAGTTAAAGTAGACATCTATTTGAATAAGTCTATTTGAATAAGCCAATCATTCTATTTGAATAAGGTACTAATAAGACTACTAAGTTTTTTTAATTTGAATAAGTTGCTTAAATTTGAAAAAATTTGCTATGCCTGATAGAAAAGCAAACAAGAATTACAATACGCTCGTATTTCAATTACTAAATAAGAAGAGATAGTTAAAGAGTGCACATCCGAAATGACCAAACAATTTTCTGAAAAAATTAAACTGATTAGTAAACAAATTTTCGAAAATGTAAATAAACAATACCAAGAAAAAAACAACGACTTAAAAACTTGAAATTACACAACTGAAAAAAAGTCAGGATTTTCTTAGTAACAAGTACGATAAATTAAAAACTGAATTTGAACAGCTAAACGTAATAAAAAGAAAACAAGAAACAGAATTATGTAAACTAAAAAATAATTCAATTAAAATAAAAAATAATGCCAGTCGTGAAAGACAAAAATTTCATAATTTGGAACAATATGGGAGAAGACAAAAATCTTAAATTTGTTGGTATTCCTTATGAAAAAAACAAAAACTTAAACCAAATTGTTTCTGATCTGGCTGAAAAAATTGAAGTCCCGATCAAAGATGAAGATCTTTCTATTGCGCATCGATTAAAAGCTTCTCAAAATGCAAAGCCTAATACGTACGGGCTATTCGACTCAGTCGCCCCTTCCATTGTATCGCCAGCGCGGGCAATCCGACTTAGTCGGGTTCCTCTTTGCATCGCGTGCATAGAATGCAACTTAACGCGTTTTCTTTCTCCTATTGTTCACAAGCTTTTAATCCTTTAATTACGTGATTTGGCTTTTTCTCTTCAATTGGATTACGTGACTTTTAGAGCCGCGTGCAAGCACACACAATTTTGTCGCGATCACTCGCGAGAGCGAAAATATTCGAATACGATGATTGATTTTCTTTAAATAACTTGCGCATTTTTTATCTTTCTGAAAAACTTTTTTTCCAATTTAAACTTTAGATCTCTAGCTTCTGCTAGCGACTAAACAAGTTAAAATATTTTGCCACACGATGACACAAGAGGAAAAAAACAACAATTTTTGAAAAAAAACTAGGGTCAATACTTTTATTTATTACTAACTCATTTTTCGTTAAATTTTTATAAATTTTATATCGTTTTAATTACAAAGAAACAGGCTTTTAGATGATATAAAATTTTAATTGCTTTTTTAACAAATAAAAGCGGAAATATTTAATAAACTCAGACTACATTTTTTTTTCGTTTTTTTTTAAACAAAAGAGCCCGCTTTTTCGGAAAAACGCCAAAAAACCATCCCGTATTAAAAGGGCTAAAAAGCCACCAAATGAACCAATCAAAGAATAAATAACAAAAGTTATCAAAGTTGAAGTGCAGCCAAATCCATTAACAATTTCCCTGTGCAACAAATGATCCGCTTTTTCATCAATGAAAATTTAACAAATGCAATAAAGGAATTTTTTTGGAAAACTAAGCAAAAAGCAAGAGAATTGGGCTATCACTATATCTGGACCAACAATGGTAAAATTTACATTTACAAAAGTCAGGAATACAATTCAATTATTATAAATAATGTACCTGTATTAATAAATTGTAAGTAGTTTGTTATTAATATGTATATAATTAATTTATTGCTTAAAAATGGCGTCTTTAAGTAATAGCACCCATATACATTGTATTGACTGTACTAATAAAGTTTTAAACAATACAATACAGAGAAAATGCAGTTTTGAAAACGAAAATTTGGATAAAAACGGTAGTTTGATTAACAAAGAAATTAGTCATAAACAAAAAAATGGAGAAGTCTCTTTTTAAATCAAAACTGTAATGCAACTGATATTGACTATACTGAATTGTTTAAGAATTGTAAATACTATGACGAAGCTTCTTTAAATAATTTCTAACATGACCCTTACAAAAAACGTGATAGTAATGCATTTTAATGTAAGAAGCTTGACGAAAAATATTGATAAATTAAATGAATGTATATGTGATTTAAAAATGAAACTAAGTGTAATTGCCATAACCAAAACAAAACTCAATTAAAACAGAATGTCAGCCAACATAAATATCTAAGGATATAATTTCATACACCATGACAGCAAAACGTCGTCGGTGGTGTGGCTTTTTACATAGAAGAATCATTAAAATATGTTCAGAGTAATAAGACTTCTTTAAACCTAGATAATTTTGAAGACCTTTGGATAGAATTAAATATAAATGAAAAACCACATTTAATTGATGCGATGTATAGACATTCTGATAACAAAGCTATAAACATTAAAAAGTTTTCTGTAAACATATATAATCTTTTCCAACCTTTTAATTCAAAAAAGTTGAACTTTTGCGTAGTGGGTGGTTGTAACATTAATCTAATGCAATATACTCTCAACAATTCTGTAAGAAAATATGCCAACTGTTTGCTTAGTTGTTCTGCTAAATGTATTTTACACTAGCCGACTCGATTAACAGCCCATACAAAAACCCTTCTTGATCATATATACGTTAACAGTGAGCAAATCAATGTTAGTGGAGAAATTGCTAGGCTGAAGCTAGCGGATCATTTGCCCACTTTCGCCTTAATACCGAAAATAAAAGACAAAACTCCTAAAACAGCACCAAATTTTTTTAACGAGATATGAAATGTTTTCAACTGGATTTGTTTCTTAATGATCTTAATTTAAAACTTAACAAAACTAGTTTTGAAGATTTTAGTGTAGACAACAGCTTTGAAAATTTTCTTAATATATTTGCTGACATTGTTAATACTCATGCACCCCTAAAAAATGTACTAGAAAAGAAAAGAAACTAAAGATTAAACTTTGGCTAAATAAAACTGTACTTAAATTAATTAAGAGGAAAAACAGTATGTTTAAAGACTTAAATAAAAATTTAATTAGCAAATTTTTTGACAAATATAAAGCTTACCGCAACGCATTGCATAGAACAATCCAAGACGCTAAACAAATGTACTATAATAAATACTTTTTAAGCAATAAAAATAATCCAGCAAAAATTTGGGATGCAATTCATGAGCTGGCTTTGAAAGCTAAAAGGGATATAACCTTAAACAGATTAATGAAAGAAAACGGTGATTTTGTTGAAGAACCAAAAGATGTTGCACAATTACTAAACTAATTTTTTGCAGACATTGGAAAAAACATGGCTAAAGCTATTCTACCAATTCACTCAACGTATAAACCGCCACCTTCTATCTATTCTAAAAACTCTCTTTTTATGTTTCCTACAATATCAGAAGAAACAGCAAATGCAATAACTTCATAAATAATAAAAAAGCAATACGAAGTAAAAATATCGACACCTATTTTATCAAAATAAGCAGCGTTATAATTGCACCCATCCTCAGCAAACTGTTTAATCGATGTTTACTTGAAGGTGAATTTCCCAAATGTTTAAAGATTGCTGAGGTAATCCCTATTTTTAAAAAGGAAAGTGTAGCAAATGTATCAAACTACTGACCAATCTCTCTGCTTTCACAGTTTGACAAAATTTTTGAAAAAATTATTTACAATAGAATTATAAATTTTATTGACAAATATAATCTACTGAGTGAACATCAATTTGGTTTTCGACAAATTTTTCTACCATTCATTAGTAATTTATATTTATGATAATTTAATCAAAAATGTTGATAAAGATCTTTACAGCTGTTGTATTTTTCTAAATTTATCTAAAACATTCGAAACAGCTGATCACCACACTTCGCTTTGAAAACTAAAAAATTATTTTGGTATACGAGGAAAATCTCTTAATCAGATTAAAAGTTATTTGAATAATAGAAGGCAATACAAAAAAATTTCAAACAATTTCTCTGATGAGCTAAAAACTAATTGTGGAGTACCACAATGATCCTGTCTAGGTCCCTTATTATTTCTTTTATGTATAAACGATTTACCACTTGCTTTTCAAATGAATACAACCTTGTACGCTGATGATATGTATTTAATGATGTCCGACTTAAATTTAGCGTCATTGCAAAATCGAATTAATGTCGAATTAAAAAATATTGATTTTTGGTTGAGAAAAAACAAATCAACTTTAAGCTTTTCAAAATCAACTTTTCTATAAATACACAAAAAGCCTTACAGAACAAACGAAAGTACTTTTAAAATTAAACTTAATAAAATTATGCAGGCAAGATCCTCAATAGTCAAATATTTGGGACTTTTTATCGATCAAAATCTAAACTGAATATCACACATTAAAAGTTTATCTTTCCACCTAGCTCGTTACACAGGACTATTTTATAAGTTAAGATTATATACCAATATGAACACTATGAAATTACTGTATCATAGCCTAATAAATAGTAAATTGCAATAAGGAATAATTGTTTGGAGTGCAACATTTAAAATATATTTATCTAAAGTGAAAGTAAAAATTAATAGTATAATTTAAGCTCAAGTAACTTGTACACTCCCATGTCAAGCCTTTATAAAAAACTAAACTTACTAAAATTAGAAGATTTATATAACATAGAACTGGGAAAATTCAAGTATCTATATTATAATAAAAAAACACCAAAAATTTTTAATGATTTTTTTAAAAATTACAGAAATTCACTCTTAACATACAAGACAAGTACCTGACTCTATGTTTTTTTACCAAGAATCTCAAAAACAAGTATCCGAAACTCAATTTCGTACGAAGGTACAAAGATTTGGTCAAAACTAAAACCGGAGTTAAAAAACTTACATTGGAAAGCATTACAATTAAAAAAAAGTTTTATTGATCAATATTAAGTTTTTAAATTTATTTTATTTCCCAATATTTTAGCACATGTTATGTGATGAATAGACTACTTTGTTTTCTAAATCATATTGAATATAAACAGTCTTCGCAATACCTACAACGTAAGCCCAGTTATGTACGTTTACATAAAAGAAAATAAAAATACAAAATGCTCTGGCCTAATTCTATCTTAATATGCATAATCAAGCGAGGTTGAAATTTTTTTGTGGTTGTTTTATGATTTTTTGTTTTGTAAAAAATTTCCTCTTTTTTGTTTTTTGTTGTTTTTTTCTTTTATTTATTGTTGTCGCACCAACACAATTGTTATTGGTAATTGTAATTTATTCGGGAAGCCTCTTGACTAATAAACCTTAGGGTTGTTTAATGCTTCCTTGCCTTTTTTTCTTACATTATATTTCTTTTGTTATTGTTTTGTATGGTTGTGGCAATATAAATTTTGTGTGTCTGTCTGTCTGTCTTAAAGTAATGGGCCTCAATTTAGAGATGACCGCTGTAAAAATTAAATAAAGCGATGTGTTAAGTAAAAATTTGTAAATCGTAAAATTACTAAATTTGTAAAAATTAACTAAAAATTTCGTAATTACTAAAAACTATTCCTTCCAAAAAGAAACAAGAATCTTGATATAATTTTGTTAGATCAAGAAAATAATAATGAAAAAATTTCATGACATAAAATTTTAAAGTAAATTATTTCAAAAAAACAGCCAACATACTAGTGAGTTATAATTAAAAATTTTAAATTAAAATGCATTTAACATTATATGAAGTAATGGAAAAAAAAACATAAAAACTAGCGGCAGTAAAAAAAACCCAGTTTAGAACTTGCTAAAAAAACTGAATTGATAAAATTAACTGGTCTACTGTTGGGTCACAGTCCAGCCTGCAGTTAGGAAACTATAAGGGCAAAACTTTTCAATAATTTTGTATTGTATGAATTAACCCGGGCGATATCGCCTTGCTTGGCTTGTACTTTTATCCAGCAATCCTCTGGATTTTTTTGCGACTTCCAAATCGTTTAAAATACACTTTGCAGGAAGCCCCATAGACAACTTTGAAAAATTTTTAGAATCGTGACTTAACATTGCTCAATGAAAAACGAAAAATGAATTCTCAGCATATTCGAAAATCAAATCAAGTCCAAAAACAGGACTTTGCTTTGAATCAAAGGATAGAAAATAGTTCATGTTGGCTTTTGCCTCTAAATTAAAAAAATTCAGCCCAAAGTAAAAGCCGAGACTAGAACTAAATTATAATCAAAATATACGCACGACATATAGAGTTTCTCGCGATCTTGGTTTTGATGTGAGGTTTATAGCTTTTTTTAAGCACAGTAAACCAAACATTTTTTGAACCACAAATTTGAGCCATGGAAAAAAGAACTGAAAACCAAAAGTTACGTGCCGACTACAGTGGATTTCAGCCATCCTCAGTATTAACGATTGTTTGACAGTTGATGCCAATGTACGTTTCAATTCTCCTCCAAGAATTTGATCCAGCGGTTTATTTGGATGCATTTATTGGAGTTTAATCAAATAAGTTTATCGAATGTAAAAAGCAATTTTATTCGGTTAACTAAGATTTGCACAGTCCAATCATTGTTATGGAAATTTTGTTGGTATTTGTTAGCAGTCGATATCATTCTATACAGTACTTCATTTCATAAAAATTAAAAACAATCGACATTTTAGTATTGCTACAAGCGCTTTTTTTCAGGATTACGTGAAGGTTGTAGAGACCAAAAAAACTTTCAAATTTTGCATTTGATTTTACGAGCTCTTGATTGGCCAAACCTAGCCATCGGGGACACTTTCCAGTGCTTCCTGATGCCGGTCCCAAGCGTTGATAAATGGAAAGGGTTGTGGCAGAAAGGACATCCGGCGTAAAACTTTTTGCCAAATTATACGAAATGCAAATAAAAACTATTTCATACCGGATCGGTTGAGGCGCGGATCACCAACGACCGCCTCAGGTGTTGCACAGCAGCGCCCTTGGGGAAGCTATGGGAAGGAAAACGCGAATATTCATCAATAATTACTGGCATATATTTGATCCCTGAAGTGGTCGGGAGCAGCCCTTCAAAATCAATACTAATTCTCTCAAACGGCTTGGTTGCTTTAATTAAATTAAAGTTGTCTTTTGGTTTTAAAAACTTAACTTTAACTTCACTGCATTCGGTGCATGCTTTCACGACATTTTTTACATTATCAAAAGAAAAGCGCAAATTTTTTATTTTAATGTAATGAAACAATCTGGTTATGCCTGGTTGGCACAATGCTTTGTGCAGTTCGTCCAAAAATTTTAGCGAAGGGAGCGATATTGATGCTGCAACGGCTCTAGAAAAAGTGTCGGGCGCACAATTAAGGTTACCTGGTCGATAAATGGTTGTAAAGTCATTAGGAGCAAGTTCTAAGCACCATTGTTGAATTTTATTGTTTTTTATCTTTGAAGGATGCTTTAAAAAATCGATCAATTTTTAGCCTGTTTAAATCAGTTGTGATGACCTATCTCCGCTGTTAATTATCGCAAATGCATCTTTCTAATTAAGTATTAGCAATGTGACCTTGCTTTGGCAGTGATTCTGCTTGTTGCATGAAATTGATTTCATTAGAAAGTTTGTCGTCTAGGCCACGTGGCCCAATTCAAGTTTGCTATAAATAGAGAGATATTGCTCTAATCAAAATGGGTGATCATAACTTCGCTGAAGGAAGAGTGACCGTGCTTTTCCTGAATGGTCAAGTGACCATTGTTTTGCTGAACAAGTTTTAATTCTTTACTGAAAAAGTTTGTTATGTTGTGCTAAGTTGCTACGCTCGTAAAACCGTAGATAAAAAATAAATTGATCTCTTTTTGTGAAAGTTACAACTCTATTTTTCTCTTGCTCAGGCGTCAGAGATACGCATAATTAATTATAAAAGTAATTTGTAACTTGGGGGCATTTCGCTGATTTTATTCAAGGAGTTCAGCACCACGAGGACGGAAAAATCAATCGAATTCCGTTAAATTATCGCACGAGCCAGCTTTTTTTAACAAAAAGTAAATTTATAATTTCTTTTGAACTTTACCAATGGCTTAATATCTCTTTTTGCAATTTGTTTTAACTTAATCAAAACCTGAAAGCACGTGATATTAAAACAATCTACCTATCTATTAAAACTCTATTACGGAACCTTAAAGTTATAATTATATTTTGATACAGAATTGTAACCCATGGCTGTTCCAAGTAAGAAAAAGTGGAGACAGTATTCCGTTCAATATTTGTTTTACGGATTTTTTTTGGTCCCAAATAACCAAACAAAATCAATATGTCTTTTATGCACAAAAGTACTTTCAAATGATAGCATGAAACCTTGTAAATTAAAAATCCATCGAGAAACAAAGCACAAAGAAAAAAAAATCAACCATTAGTATATTTCAAAAGCTTCGTTATGATTTTCAAGCAAGAAAAGCAGTGTTTTTGAAGTAAGTAAAGCGAGTGATGAAATTTCTAAGATAATGGCAATGGCTGAAAAACCACTTAATATTGGCGAAACTGTAATTTTACCAGCTTTAAGTGTTACAATTTCAGAAATTATGAAACAAAATTCAAGTGAAATTATTAATTATCTTTCTTTAAGTAACGCAACTGTATCACAGCGTATTGGTGAAAAGGCTGAGGATGTAGAAAAACAATTACCGGTAATAGCTAATTTGCCGGTAAAAAAGTTTGCCCTTTAATTTGATGAATCTACCTTAAGAGATCATAAAAAAATTCAATTGGCACATGTGAGATTTAAAGATAATAGCGGACCCAGAAAAGAAATGTTCTTTGCTGTAGAAGTCTTAGCACAGACACAAAAAGTGAATAATTTTAATGAGGTTCTTATGTATTTTCAAGAAAACAATACTCAACTCAAAAATATAATTCCATGTGTTACTGATGCTGCACCATCCATGAAAGGCAGATAGAAAGGATATATTGCACATTTGAAAAAAGATGTCCCAGAAGTATTTTGCATTCACTGTGTTACATTGTCAACACTTAGTTGCAAAGAAGCTGAGTGGACGTCTGATTGATGCCCTTAATGTGGTAATAAAAGTGATTAACCATATAAAACAAATTCTCTCCGAGACAGCCTTTTTCGAGAATTCTGCAATAAAACTGGAGAAGAGTTTGTGTGCCTGGTATTACATGCTGGGGTGAGGTGGTTATTAAATGAGAATTGTCTTCAGCGTTTTATTGTACTTTGAAATTCTATTGTCTCATTCCTTAATAAGACTCAACTTGGAGAACAACTACTTGCAAATAAATTTGATGTCACACTTCATTACTAATAATTTTAATTATAATGATGTAGTCTATTCCCGTTAAAAGTAATTCGTAGTTTTATCGTAAAAAATATCATCGCATAACCAGTGAAGCGCAACTCTCGTACTATGCCATGTAATGTCTACAGTTCGCTTGATGTATTTCTTGCCTTTTTCTCTTTGTATTGACGTAAGATGTTTTGATCAACGTTACTGTACTAGAATGTTCGCGTATATGCCACTTGATTCAAGCTTAGCAATCTCTCTGGAAAATTGTAGAATTGCCTAGCGTTTACGAGTGAGTTTGCGTCACGTGATCTTGTTTTCTATATAAAGCCGATTTGGAGACGACTCGAGTGGAAGTACAATTGGTTGGGCGCGGAAGGCCCGTTAGTTTTTTTGTATTGGTCGTCAAGTGTTGAATTTATTTTGTGCCAGTGGCTGGGAGTTGTGTTCTACAGAGGTAGAATTATTTGCGTTGATTGAGTCGAGTTATAGTGTTGATTTGGCTTTGCAGCTTGGCAAAGCGTGGAATAGAAGTTTCATCGGACGTAATTTTTGTAATACATTCGTTTTTATCAGAGACAGTGGTCTCTGTTTGTTGTAAAGAAGAGTATTCAACGAAACCAATTCGAGCTTTCGTTAAACCAACTGTATAAACCGTCAGGCTCATAGCAAGGCTACTTCTTGAGCCGGAATAAAATAAAATTTAGACACAGCTTTGTTTCAGCGCAGGTATTCGGGTTACCTAGCTCAACTGGTCCTTTGGGATTCCCGAACAAAGTCTGTGACATTTGATTTACGTATTTTACTTACATTTAAAAAATTAAATGTACTTAATAAATAGATCCAAGGAAAATATTTGGATCTCATAAGTTCCAAAACTGCTTTTTTTGGAAAACCACAGTTTTACAAAAGAAGTATTGAGCGTTCTGCGTTTGAGTTGTTTCCTTGTTTAGCCTCGATTAGCAGCAACTTGCACAATGATGACTTTACGTATATCATGTAGTGATCATTTGAAAAATATGCACGGAGATATGCAAACTCAGATTTAACTAACATGGATATATCAACCTGGGTATCGATTCCCTTTGAATTTAATTTTGCGATATAGACATTTTTTGCAAGAGCCTCTTATTGAACTACCAAGTGATGAAAACTGCGTGCAAACTTCAACAATGGCAAGTATAATATGCGGAAAGCAAACGATATTGCCACAAAATATCCATTACTTTGGAATAAAGCACAGCTTTTGCATCAACTTACCTTGTTGAATCAGGAGTTAGTCGTGTTTCTCATTTGTTATCAAAATTTCGCAATAAATTTGACATTGTGAAAAGAGGAGATCTTCGACTGTCATTAATTTCGATGGAATCAGATACAAAAAACTCTCTGAGAGCAACAACCAAAGAAACCAGATTAAATAAAGCATAATCATTAACTATATCTTTGATTAATAAAAAAAAATCTTTTATTTACTATTAGTGACAAAAATGAGCTTTCCTTTTTTCAAATAGCTATAGGGGGGATTCAGCAAAAAATTAATATGAGAAAAGGGGTCCATGACTAAAAAAAGGTTGAGAACCGCTGCTTTAAATAAAATATCTGGTTTTTCAACATTGCTAATCATCATATCTAGTTTCAGTGCAGTGGGTCTTCTGCAGTAGGATGATGAATGCCTCAGGCTGCAGAGCAAGGTAATGAAGAACGTTCATACTGCTTGCAGTGAGGCCTTCGATGTTCACCTGAAGAATATTGGGTCTTCGAAACTTTTTGACATTGTTCCCTGAAAAGGGCAGTATTTTCCAGGCATTGCCTTGTCCTGAAAAGGACTTTTATCGATTAGCAGACCCTCACTAAACATGGAAATGGGTGGATACTCTTCCGTTTCGGCAGGTTAAGTTTCGGTCTGTCATGTTTTACAGCAATAACGGACTTACTCACGTCCCAGGGGGCGAGAAAGCACCTGCCATCTGGGACAATCACGTCCCAGGTTTTGAGAAAGCACCTGCCAACTGGAACAACTCATAGATCTGGGAGATCTCATAGACAGTGTCTTTAATGACGCCTTGAGCATAGTTACTGGATGCCTGCGTCCCACTCCAACGGACCACTTACCCATACTTTCAGGCATCCAGCTAGCTGAGCTTCGCCAAATGGGAGCGACACTCTCTTTGGAAAATCGTGAGTCTCTGGACCCTGATCATATCTTGTATGGTCTTTTAAGTGGTTCATCAGGTGTTTGCCAAGAAAGACTAAGATCCAGAGGCCCGTTTGTGCCAGCTGTGCAAAATATTTTAAACAATCTTGCCGGACTTGGCATCCGCGCTTCTGAGTGGATAAACTGTAAACGGAATGCGGAGTATTGTGAGAATACATCCAGGCTTCATGTTTTTATACCCACGACCAGTGCCAGGCCTGTTGGGATGAGCTTGCCCTGAACAGCTTCGGTTAAGCTCAACCGCCTGCGAACTGGTGTTGGGCGATTCCACTCGTCCATACACAAATGGGGTCTCACTCCTTCACCGAATTGCGAGTGCGGCGGCTCTAAACAAACCGCAGACCACGTTCTAATAGTGTGCCCCACACATCGGGAACAACATAGAACACGAGGTCTGACGATTTTGCATGACGAAACTCAATGTTGGCTTAACAACATCACTGCCAAATTCTGTTCCGGACAGTACAGCAGTCTGGGGTGGTAAAAGGATAAACGCTCGGCCCCGTCCTGTTTGTGTCTGACCTGGAGTAGATCCCCTTCCAAACAATGACGACGACAATCATGCCTAGTGCGTTTTGGGTTTTTTCTGCTCTACTTCAAGGTTTTTTTAAAGCGGTTTGTTTATTGATGCAACTACATAAATCAAAACTCTTTTCAACATGCTAAAGATGCCTATTTAAAATGTAATCATAAATTACTTTTATAAAAATATTGTTTTTGGAATTATTAAAAATAAACTATATTTTTGAACAATTTTTTGTTTTTTGGTCTTGCTCTCGATTGTTTTTGGTCTCGGTCTCGAACATTGTCTCAAAATTTGCCGGTCTCGATCTCGTTCTTGGTCTCGGAAAAATTATCGGATCTTGGTGTCGGTCTCGACGTTTGTGGTCTCGACTATATCACTGGTACAGTGCGTCATAAATTATCGTACCAACTTTTAAATTTTGTCAAAATTTTATGTTTTGTGATACTTTCATTCGGTTTCTTTTGAAGTAATGAAAATACTTTAACTTTTTTCTCTTTTATCAGGTAGTTGTTGATCTAATCAGTTTTGAAGTAAAATCAATTTTTCTTTGTATGCTATTTTTTCTGTAATTATCTGTCTATTAAATGTTAAAAAAATGCATTTGACAATTACAAGTGGCCATTGACGACGGCAATCGCTATTGCAAAACTGAAAACAAATGCCGATAAAAATTGCGATATTTGAGTAATCAGGTTGCTTATGTGAAGTTCAAATAATATTAAATTTTTGTGGACTATGGCAAAAAACATTTATTTGTTTTTTCACACTTACTTTCGATCACTAAAACTTTTCAAAAAATTCTGTGTCATATGAACTTGAATTTGAGCAACCTGGCACCATGCTGTGTACATCCAGATGGAACAGATTTTTGGTAAACCTAAATGACTAAAATAAAAAAGTACATAAATCATTAATTGTAAACCAATTTATCGTCCTAAAAGTATTGCTTTCATTGCTGCATATTCGATTAGTCTTTAGATCTGCTTTCCGATTCAATTTATTTTGTTATTTAATATTTGGGCGTAGTGTAATTCTGCCTTCTAATAAATTTTAGTGTTTGGCTTAAGTTTTGGGTTTTTAATTTCGGATTATGGTCGGGTTCGTGCCTATTATATAAGGCCCGAATACAACTCTTTCTAATAGATGATCTACGTGAATACGATAAAATCGGCTTTAAATTTTAAAAAAGTACAAAGAAAAATTAACAATGTTCAGCTGCAATTCAAACAATCTGTTATAAGCGAAAATACTATTGACATTACAAAAATCACTATATCCACTATGGCTATTAAGGTATACACTGCATAAAGAGGAAAAGTTTTACATTTAAGAAAGTTTTATTATGCATCTAAAATACAAATTGAAGAAATCTTTTTTATTGTTTTATAAGTTACACGATTCCTTGCTGTTCAAGCGTTTTTATTTTAGAAATTTATAATCTCAGTTATGGTAGAACAAGCCATAAATATGCGATCAATCAATCATATTAAATAAAGTTTGAAAAATCATCTTCAAATCTTGTCTGTGCTTTTCGAAGTAAAAATTACGTTTTGAAAAGTATCAATTTCAATTGATTAGCCTGGGAGTGGCCAATTTTTCTTCGGTTAAAATTCATTCTTATAACTTTGTGCATTTCGAGAACGGTTACCATAAACTTTAATACAATTGACTGTTGAACATTGTTTGAGTAATATGGAAAATTTTAATTGGCAAGTCCTATACCTATAGACTATTGATAGTTGATAATTTTGTAATCTTTTGTAAAAAATTTTTATTGATAAGTAATTTTGTAAATTGATTTGTAAATTCATTTGTAAATTGATAAGTAATTTTGTAAAAATATTTTATTGACAATTGATAAATTTCAAAACTTCAAAACATTTTTCTGTTTACTATGTAGTCGACGCTCCTAAGTAAACATTCGACGCATTTATTCGACTTTTGCATAGCAAATATGATAATTTAAATCTCAAAAAAAGTCTGATTTTTGTCACTCCTCAAAAAGTAAATTTCCTCTGTTTTACAAAATGGATTAAGGTTTTGGTGAGTCATCGAAAGTTTAAAAGAATATTTTTTTACTCTAAGTTTTTCTTCGATCGTAAGTTTAAGACCAGCCCATGGCTTTTGTCGCTGTTGGTTCCGAAAAACATTTTTTAATAGAGCTTTTTTTTAATTTGGGTTATAAAATTTCTACTTCATTTTAAAATAATCGAAATCAAGGTTTTGTGCCTAAACCATTCAATTTAAAACATCCACCATTTCTGCTTTCGGCAAGCTTGTAATCTTTGTTTCGAAAGATAAAACAATACACCAACAAATTAAGTAAATCAGTTAAGAACAAGTAGTTTAAAGTTTTGATCTGTACTGATTTAAATCCAATCTCCTTTCCTATATCATTTATTGCAATGAATGAATGCCCTTTATGATCACCTTATTTTCATATACACTAGAATTCGGTCGCTAAATGTTTTTTTGAAAAACGCCAGAAAACAAATAGTATTGACAACTACGGTAAAGTTTTAGCTCGCTATTCTATCCTTGGACAGGGTTGTACGGAGAAATTTTTTAAATGTTTGTTTTTAAACGTCAGGTAAACACCAAAAAACTACTGTTTAATAACTAATGGTATCTATAAAATCGGCTAAAAGATATTTGCAATGATGTTCGCTAGCATATGCCAATTAATTTCCAGACACTTTTCACAAATTTAGTTTGATAACCACTGTTCAAGAAACATATTTCTTGCTTGAACGATTGGGACACATTGCTCTTTATTTCTTAACAGTTTTTTTGCTGTCAATTTGTGTTTATGATTGCAAATCAATCCAATTATAGCGTGGACAGAACTATATACTTTTGTTGAACCCCTTATTTTGGCAGATAAACAGTCATGTAATCATTTTTTTTTTACTTCAGTTTCACTTTGTAGATGGTCGTAATTTTCAGCTTCTCTTTCATGTTTTTCAAAAATTTCAAATATTTTCGAATGCGATAATTCTTTAATTGAGCCTTTATGGATTGTGGCACCACATTTTTTGAAATAGAAGTAATTGTAAATTATTGCTCGGTCTTTTTCCGGCTTGTTTAAGTAATCAAAATTTTTGTTTAAAGAAGTGATTTCACAAAATTGTTCAAACCATTGTTCCCAAAACATGCTTGTTTTGGGAACAATGGTTTGTGAATTCACTTCTTTAAACAAGTCATAACCAAATTTCAATTAAGTTATTTACAATGTATTGATGTTGGTGACTTACTAACAGTGTTCAATAAACTGATAGTATGATGCCGGAGCCATAGGAGCCGGTGGGGAAGGGGAAAGTGCCCAATAAAAATTTGGACAAAATCAGAATTTCTTGGGCAGCAACAGAAAATATTCGGGCAAAATAAATTTTTTGGTGCACCAAAAAAACCTACCCCTGCAGGACAAAGCTTTTAAACGCAGAAAAACGATTAAAATTTTAGATATAAAGACCTTTGCTTTTTTAAGAGATCACTATTTTTGGGAAAAAATTGAGAAATCAAAGATCGATTCAATGTGAAGACCTTTTTTTGGTCTTCACCCTAAATTTAGGACAAAAATTTTTTCTCATATCCGTGAAATGCTAAAGGATTCAAGCGAGCGGCAATAAAATTTAGGCAAAACTGTAATTTTCTCCCTTCTTTTTTCGGCTCGTACAATAACGTTAGTTAGTTAATATTTTGAAAAATTTAAACTTCAAAAACTTTATTGTAAATGTTTGCTATTTCAAACGGTATATTTCTGTGCTGCACAAATTAGCCGATTTCGGGGCACAGAAACCCTTGGCGCGGTGTTAAACTTGTTCAAATAGAAACAAATAAAGACATCATTTATGCTACAGTACTTAAACTATCCCAATTTTATTCAAATAGAATTCAATCAAAATTATCGAACTTCTTCAAATAGAATTCAGCAATCTTATTCAAATAGAGTAAAACAAATAAAAGAATAAAAAATTAATTGTTAAACATAGTTATCGCAAACAAGTTAGTTATTACAAAAACCCTAATCCTATTCTAACTGAATTAATATATAAACGAGTAAAAACGCTAACGTAACCCTAAGCTAGCGAAGCTAAACGACCACGTTTAAGAACGAATGAGTCAGAACACAATGGATTATTACGTCACTAAACTGTTTTTAAGATGCTAAACGAAGAAAAAAGTGAAACGACAGGAGTAGCTTAAGCGAGAACGAAATGAAGCCAAAAAGAAAGTTAAAAAAGAGAGAGTTTAACAACGAATTGTTTGAAATCAGTTGCGGCAGCGAAGCGGCAGTTTGATAAGGCGACCGCGCCTGGAAAATCCGGTGAGTCCGTCTGCCGCTGAAACATCCTGGCCACCTCGACGGGTTTTTCGAATAGCCGTCGAAACATCACATTGCTCACCATTGATATTGTCACGATCATCTGCACACTTTTTTAAAAGATGTAACCGTCGTGCAGGTCGAGATAAGACAGCTGAGTTCGTTTTAAGTTTGTAAGTGCGAATCAAACCATCTTTGCTAGGAATTGCCTCTTTAATGCGACCGAGAGGCCAATTTGGACGCGTAACATTTTTCTCGCTGATTAGGCAAACATCTCCGACTTTCAAAGCGTCACAAGCGGAATACCATTTATGACGCTTAGCTAATGTTGGCAGGTACTCGTTTGACCATCGTTTCCAGAAATGTGTCAACAGCATCTGCAAATATTTATAACGACTTGAAACAGTTACTTTTGTGTCATTAGAGGAAAAAGAAATTGTTTGTAAAGCGCGTCCGACAGCAAGGTGACAGGGAGTGATGGCTTGCGGATTTTTTGGATCGCTGCCCTAGTAGGTCAGCGGACGCTGATTCAAACAGCTTCAATATCAGTAAGAATAGTATACATTTCCGCATAATTTACTCGAGCTCGCCCAAGTACTTTTCTCAACGGTTCTTTCAATGAACGGTTCAAGCGCTCGTAAAATGCGCCTCTGTGCGGACTTCGCTCAGTGATGTACAACCACGTAATCCCGTTCTCAGCAAGATAATTTTTCACGCAGTTTCATCGTTTAGTTCTCTTCCCAAATACTCAGATATAGAAAGCTGCACAATCTTTTCAGTTTTTTTAAATGTCAACTGATTATCGCTAATGATCGTTTTGCACCATCCTCTACGATTGATCATGCGTCGCAAAGCAACTAAAAACTCTTCAGTTATCATATTATTGACCAACTCGAAGTGCACCATTCGACTGTGGATGCAGGTAAAAATGCAAATATACGATTTTCTCATGCGACCAGTTTCTTCATTCTTGAGATATATTGGGCCAGTAAAATCAAGTCCGACATCAGTAAATGCTAGAGCAGGAACCACACGCTCAGAGGGGAGAGCACCCATTTTTTATTGCAAAAGTTGAGTTGCAAAATGTCGACATACTACGCAATTTCTTAAAACTCGGCGAACTTATTCGCTTATGTGTATGATGTAAAACCTTTCGCGAAGAACAGCAATTGTTGTATCTTGCGACGAATGACGGTTGCGGCAATGCACATGCAAAATTAACCTTTCAACTAGACAATCGTTTGCAGGTAAAATTATCGGAATTTTTTGGCTAGTGGGGGGCTGCGAAAATTGAAGTCGGTCACCGCAAACAATCAAATAACGATTTGGATCAAATCTTGGATCCATGTTCAAAAAACGGCAAGTGTGCGGCGGATTACCCGACGATTTAAGTTCGTTGTAATCGTCTTTAAATTTCTGTTTTTGCACGATTTTGAAAATAAAATTTTCTACTTGTTCAAACTCATCGGCCGAAATCAATAGAAAGCGATAAGTTCTGGGTGTTTTGTCAACTCGATTTCGCCATCGCAAAATTCGCGCTACAACTCGGACTATTTTGTAGTAACTAGAAAAACGTTCAAAAATATCGACTTTTGGAAGAGCGGCAAGGGCCGTGAGAGCAGTTTTAGTTTTGACTTCTTCATTTTTCATTTCTTCAACACTCTCGGGAGTTAGCATGCATGCAAGATCTTATGCAGGCCAGCAACTTTCCTCCAAAATAAGCCATTCTGAACCATGCCAGTAAAGCTTACTTTCTTTTAGCTGATCAAGTTTTATTCCACGGCTGCGCAAGTCAGCAGGATTTTGGATGCCTGGGCAATGTCTCCAAGCGCTGCTGGAAAATAAATCATGAATGTCCTAAACCCTGTTGCGAATAAAAATTTTCCACCGAGTTCTGGGTTTAGCAATCCAGGATAAAGCAACCTTTGAATCGGACCAAAGACAAACATTGTTAATTTCGATAGTCCCCTTTAAACAAGAAATGACATAGCTCGCAAGCTTTGCAAGAGTGTGAGTGGCCATAAGCTCTAATCGCAAAATTGTTAATCTTTTCAAAGGAGCAACTCTTGTTTTAGCGATTAAATAAGTCACTTGAACACCATTCGACAGAAACACGACTCTAACATAAACAACAGCAGCATAAGCGTCTAAAGAAGAGTCACAAAAACCGTATATCTGAATATTCTTAACTTTTTCGTACATACGAAAGGGGCATCTTGGAACCTTTATTGATTCTAAAATAGACAGTTCATTTACCCATTCAATGTATTTCATCATCCGTGAGTTCTTCAAACTAGTCCACCTTTTTCTGCCACAGCAGTTGCAACTAATTTTGGCTCGCACGGTATACGCTGCTAAAAAACCAAAGACATCAAATATTTGGCTGACTTTGCTTAGAATGCTTCTTTTTGTAATCACTTTGTCCATTTTAAGCAGTCTTTCGCTAACTTTGCAATAAAACACGTCTTCTTTTGTATGCCACTTGAGGCCCAAGGAAGAAGCTTTACCAAAATCATTGCTGTCCAGATCAAGTACCAAACTTGGAAGTCTCGATTCTACAGGTATTGCTTGCATAACTTCTGGACAATTGGAAGCGAATTTGACGAGACTCCAACCATCAGATTTGAAGAAATCAACCAACATTTTTTGCTTATCAACCACTTCTTCAATGGAGTCTTCTCCTAAGTGAACATCATTCATGTACATATTATTACGAAGCAACTCATATAAAGATGAACCATATTTTGAGACTACATTTGGAGTACAGGCATGATGCAAAACACATTGCACAGCAAGAAACGGGCTGGACGACACTCCAAGCATTAATCTTTTCATTTTATAGATTTTTGGGTTAATAGCCGTGTTGCAATTTCGCCACAAATATAGCTGGTAAGGTTGATGCTCCGAAATAAGAGCTGTTTGACAGAACATTTTCTTTAGATCACCATTTAACGCGATTGTGTTAATTCGAAAACGTAATAGAACGGCCGTAATGTCCGGGAACAAGTTGGGTCCTTTCAATAAACAGTTATTTACCGAAATACCATTAGAAGTTTTAGAGCTGGCATCAAAGATAATTCGTATCTTGGTGGAGCAGCTTGATTTCTTGAAAATGGGATGATGAGGGATGAAATATTTTGCTGCATTTGTTGAATTTCTTGCAGTTCATTTTCCTCAACTTCTTCTGCAAAACCATGTTCAACATATTCATTCATGCTAGAGCATAAGCCTCCCTCCTTTCAAGATTTTTCTTCAACCTCTTTTCTGTAGATAGAAGACGAGAAAACGCCTCGTTTTAATTGGCACAAAAGTGGGGCCCATCCTTCTGAAATGGAAATCCGACTACATATCGACTACCGTCATAAGAAACGGAATCATTAAATTGTGGAACAGCATAGCGATCATCTTGTGTGAAAGCACTTTGCTTGTCAACTAAGCCAACTGCTTCTTGCTTCCAAAAATTGTGCACAAACCTTTGAAGCTTTGACCACCCGGAAAGGTTGACATGTTTAGTGTTGAGGGGATTCAGTTAAAAGCATGCAATGAGAATCCTGGTGATTATGCTCCGACTGTGTAAAACAAGGACCAGCCAACACCCAACCAAACATTGTTTCAATGGCATAGGGTGAAACACCCGCAATCTTTGGACTGGCCACCGTTCCTGACATCAGGTCGAAATAATACTGACCACCAAGCAGAATATCAACTCTGGATTCGTCTCGAGGAATTGGGTCGGCAAATTGCAATCCAGCGAGATAGTTGAAAGGAATGACCTCAAATGGAGCAGATTCAAGAGGGAAACATATTTCACCGTCTTTTACATAGCCTTAATAGTGATGCAAGCGTCTGAAGTTTGATAGAGGGGCTTCAACTGAAATTGGACTAAATCTATGAAATCTGTGACCAATGAACCACCGAACCTAGAAATTTTTAAGTAGTCGCTTCTTATGGGCTTTAAATTCATCCCCTCAGAAACGCGTTTGCAGATGAAGCTTTTCTGAGAAAATGAATCAAAGGCGATTCTTACTTCTTGAACTTTCCCATCAGCGCAGAGTTTGGCTTTAGCAGTGGGCAAAATTGTAGTAGTTTTGTCCGAAACCAAAGCATTAGTCGCACAAAAGCTCCGGACTGCTGCGACAGCAGTGGTTGATTCTTTGGGATTAGCAGATTCATCTGTTATATGCAATAATCTGTGATGTGGCTTGCCACATCTAGGCAAATCACATTTTTTCATACATTTGCGGAAGGTGGCGAAGTGACTACCAGATGACCTACTTTGCAAGCATTTAAAGCAAATCTTTCCCGGTTGAGCAATTAATGCAGCCAGTCTTTGAGCAGGTCCTAACTTTAAAAACTCGGGGCATGTGCTAAGAGCATGAAGTTGTGAGCACATAAAGCACAAATCAGTCGGCTTAGAATGACTTTGCGTAACCAAAGCTTTGGCTGAAGTGGATCGCTGAAAATTATTGGACTTTTTGTGCGAAGAGACTTGCTTGCGACTAGTTGGCTTGGCTTTCACTTTAGAATTAGGTTAGTTGCCCTTTACTGCTTTGAGCATGGCTAACTCTGCGATAAAAAATTCAATCATCTTTTCTGATGTGGTTGGAGCATCAGATTCAATTGAGTGGGTAAGTTTTCTTATCCACCTTTCTTGTAAGGAAGTCGGGAGCTCCTGTTCCACCACTTGGATAAAAACTTGGTCCCACTCCACGTTGAATTGGAAAAGCAACGCCCTTTTAACCACCACTTTATCTAGAAGATTTCTTAGCTGCTTTACGTTTAGGTCGACTTGGCCACTAGAGAGTAGATCTTTAATGTGGCTTCTAATAAAGCCTGGTTTCTGCCAAATTGTTTTTTTACAGCT
The DNA here is from genome assembly GCA_963680785.1 of Diplosoma virens. NCBI lineage: Eukaryota > Metazoa > Chordata > Ascidiacea > Aplousobranchia > Didemnidae > Diplosoma > Diplosoma virens. Next base: position 73,845 of record CAVMFT010000152.1, read on the forward strand.
TTTACAGCAGGGTCATAACTTTCTGCGGTAGTTGGGTAACTATCAAGAGCTCCAGCAGCATCACCTTTTATGGCCGTCTTTAAATAATTCATTTTATAAAACCGACTTACTTTTGGGTTTTCATGAACAAGAGGTGCAAATGCATCTCAAAACGTTGGAAACTTTAAAATATTTCCATAAAAGACAGGAAGGGTGATTCCATTAGGAAGGCAGCCAGCTTGTTTGTCTTCTTCCATTGCAATGTTAATTTTAGAAATATAAGCTTTGGCTGCAGCGGCTTTATTGTAATACTCCTTCCTTGTCAATTCATAATATGACAGGACTGCATCTTGGGTTCCTTCATCTTCTAGGGAATCAATTTTGGAATCAACAAAAGCTTTACAATCATCCATTGATCCTTGCATAGCGGTTAGAATAACTTCAACTTCATGGACAGGTCTACAATTGTCAAGTCGCTGTTGTAGGTCTATCATAAGGTCTCTACTTTCTTTATCGAGTCGGTTAAACTTTTGACTGAGCTTTTTAGGAGAGAATCCACCATCAGTCGAACTTAAATGCCCGGCATGAAGTTGGGTGTCTGCTAAAAACTCTGTTAGCTGCATACGATTTTCTAGTGATCGTTGAGAAATTCTTCAAGTTGAATTTGAAACCGCGTTTCAGCAGCAGCTTGCTGGCTTTGCATCATATTAAACAGCATTAACAGCTCGCTAGAACCAGTCCTATCTAAACAAGGACTTTCTTTAGAAGGAGATGCATCTGGCTGATGCTCTTGACTAACAAGTGATAAAGCCGCTAATCTTCTTTCAGTTACTCTTTCTATAAGTAGATCCTTATTGCCAGAAACTTTGCAATTGTGCGACTTCAGTTCATTCTGAAGTTCTGCTTTGATTAATTATGACACAGCAGATAGAACTTTTGACCTTTCAATTAACAGTAGGTTATCATCAACACTATTTAAAGCTTTAACAGTTTCAGGTTCAACAACAGAGTGTACACTTGCATGAGCAGAAGACATGTTATTAGCTTATATCAAAAATCAGTTAGTCTTTAATAACTAGCAAATCAAACAGCTTACAAAAGCTTAATCAATAGCAAATTCGTTGTTAAATATTTCTGTGCGGCACAAATTAGCCGATTTCGGGGCACAGAAACCCTTGGCGCGGTGTTAAACTTGTTCAAATAGAAACAAATAAAGACATCATTTATGCTACTTAAACTATCCCAATTTTATTTAAATAGAATTCAATCAAAATTATCGAACTTCTTCAAATAGAATTCAGCAATCTTATTCAAATAGAGTAAAACAAATAAAAGAATAAAAAATTAATTGTTAAACATAGTTATCGCAAACAAGTTAGTTATTACAAAAACCCTAATCCTATTCTAACTGAATTAACATATAAACGAGTAAAAACGCTAACCTAACCCTAAGCTAGCGAAGCTAAACGACCACGTTTACCGTCTGCCGCTGGAATAAGGTTTATTAAAAAAATGTTTCGGCAAACAATTAAGCTTGAATGCAGTTTTCAAAATCCTAATTGCATTGCCATGCCAGCGTCAAATTTTTTTGGGGAAGACGCAATACAGTTTTGCTCAAATTTTATTGAAGTTTGCCTGAATCATGATCTTGTAGCTTATGCAAAAGTTGAAACACAATGTCTACATTTTCGTCCCAAAATTTTGATCAAGACTTAAAAAAAATCGTTATTTTGCAACTCTGTCTATTTTCTCTAATTTCCTTCCCAAAATTTAGTGATGATTAAAAAAGGTTTTCACTTTAAAAGATTAATCATGTTTTGTAGTTTTAGGAACTTTGTACTGCGCAAATAATTCGTCATCGGAACCGTAAAAAACTTGTTTTGCCTAAATAATTCCTTGTCGCTGACCGAAAATATCTGCTTTTGCCCTAAGTTTTGGGACTTGGCAAGGCAATTCTCCCTGTTGCCCCCAACCCCCCGGCTCGTACGACTATGCCTATTTGTTACTTTTTTCCACATATTTCATTTCCTTTTAAATCAGTGACGTAACAAAAGCGTTAACTTAATGATTATTTGCAACTGCTACTTAACTAAGTCCAAAAAATTATTCTTCTATCATTTTAATCTGCATTCCCCACGCATCGTGTTAACACATTTTTTCGCTTGCCAGTATCAAGCCTCCGACCAATGGACTTTATAAAATCACAGATTGCATAAAAAAAAAACAGATTTGTTTAAAAAAAGCAGATGTTATGTTTTTTCGAAAAATATATTACATTTGAAAAGAGTTTGTTTATAATTGCAAATTGCAATATTTTTGAAAAATATTATACAAGGTATTTGTTGAAAAGTCGAAAAGGCATTAAAAAATCCTTTGCCATTTCTTGTCCTAAATATCAAGGATACTTTTTTTAAAATAAAATTATTGTTTATAAAACTATTAAATATTGGTTTACATTAGATTTAAAAAAAAAGTTATTGATACTACGCAAAATGGAATCTTCTTTTGTATCATTTGTATATTGATGTTCGGAGGGGAAAAGTTTAATAATAAATAAACACTTATTTTTCCGAAAAAACCCAGATTTGAAGGGATTGTTAAAAACACAAATTTTTTAAACGTAAAACCTAGAAACTCAGATTTGGGTAGAAAAATCCAGCTGGAGGTCCATAGCGACCTATTCACGGGTTCTGCAGGTTTTTTTCTATAAAGTAATATTTTGCTATCTACGAGCATTACAATTTATCCAACAAGATTTTTAAGATCGTGTGAACTTGCCAATAACAAGCACATTAAGCTACCAAAAAATGTCTTAATACGGTGTTTAAAAATTTTTTTTCAAAAAGTCATGTTCTAACCAGAAAAAGGTTATCAATTAAAATTCGGGAATAGTTATTCGTTAAAAGTAAGTGAAGACTTTTTTTGGTCATTGCGTGACTTTGGAAAAAAATTGTCAAAAACACACTCTCAACAAGCACAAATTTTATTGTACAGTATAAGAAAAAATTTTTACTAAAAAGTTTAGTGTTTAGAAGTTTAAAAGTTTTAGTGTTTAGCTAAAAATTAATAAGTTTAGAAAAAAAAGGGATCTTTATTAGTAGAATTCTGCTGCAGTGTTTCATTTATTTTGCTCATAAATGGAGCTATTTTAATTACCCAAAGTGCCTATTTGGCTCAAAAAAATTGAACGTTCCTGATGTTCTCCACTTAAATAATTTCTTTAAAAATTAATTCTGTCACTTTGAAATCACTTAAAAGTTAAAATAATTTTTTTGAAACTAATTCTTTCACTCGTTGAATCAAAGTACTTATTAATATACACTTGGGCTATGCGGTGTGTTTACATAGCTTGTGATATCAAAGTATGCTCTGAAAAGTTGTACAACGTAGTAACAACCGCATGTAATAGCTTTCCATTTTTCGCAAACAAACTAGTTGGCCAAAAAGCAAAGTTGTGCGTTGATTAAGCTTACAAATCCAAAATAAACCTCCAGGCTATAAAAAAACTGGTTTATTTTTATCTCAACAATAAATCTACATACTTTACTTCATCCGAAAAGTTTTTTTCAGCAATCTAAAATAATAATGAAAAAATTAATTATTCTTTTTTGTCTAAATGAATTTTATCTGTATACATGCGTATTTATATTGAAAGAATAAATTGATCTTCCTTGCAGAGTGCTCAATAGAAAGATCAGAGCAATTTAATACAAAAATTATTCAATCACTATTTAAAAACCACAACAGCCTCTTTCGTCCTAAAGAATTTTCAGGTGGTTATTAGAAAAATAAAGAATATAATTAGTTGTGGTAAAAAATAGTACGTGTGCAATGAATAATACTTAGCTAAATTAATCAAGCAAAGAATAAAATTCTTTAATTTATAAGTTCTTCATAAATTTATCAGTTTTTCTTGTATAAATCGAAGTTCAGTTCAGCTTGAATAAACACACTAAAATGCGTCATATTTTTTAAAGCAAAACTTATACACGACGTTTCGTCCCTTAGAACGGGCGGACTTCATCAGGTAAAAACAACACAATATCCACAACTTATTTAAAAGAAAAATCAAAACTATGGTCATAGGTAGCCTACACAACAACAAGTCAACAACTTCGCGCAACAACTCAAAATCAACAGGTTGAAAACCCATATCCATCATATTATTTTTTGCATTACTGTATATTTTAAAATAGCATTCCAATCTTTAACATTTATCGACTTTTTTATATTATTAATATACAATAATTCTTAAAAATTTTTTCCCAAATCAATATTAAAATTCAATATTTCAAAATTTATAAATTCAATTTGATACTCATATTTAAAGCAATGTTTAAATCCTTTTTTATTCAATTCATCTACTTTCAATTTTGCTCTATTAATAAGTTTTAAATCACATTTGTGTTCAAATAAGCCAGTATTAAAAAATCTACTTGTTACACCTATATACAATAGAACAATTTTTACAAAGAATTTTATAAATTGCACCAGATTTATATTCTGTCGATTGAATCTATAGAGTCTTTTTGCTGAGGTAAATATTTCTAATTGTTTTATGAGGGTAAGTATAAACCCAAATATTAAATTTTATAAAAATCTTGATACCACATTAGTAAACCTTCAAAATATAGTAAACCCACGTATAGGCATTTTTTACATCGTATATGATCAATATGATTATTTTCATGCAATTTTTTATCTCATTCACTAACCAATCCGGATAATTATTATCACGTAGAGCATTGCAAATAGATAAAACTTTTTTGGGCTTATCATTCCTCAATAATTAGTAATTAATTTACAGTAGATTTTTCCCGAAACAATAGAGTTTGAACCAAACCAACTTTTTGAAAAAATTATGACACGATTTAAAAGTCATATGTGTGAGTTTTTTATACGCTTTTATAGTTAATTGACCACTAATAACGTTATGATCTATTAATCCATCCAAAACCGGAATAGCATTATCAATTTTATGTTCAACCTTGAATTTAATACTATCTTCAATATTTCGTATTAATAAATTTATGAAAAGATACCGCGTAAGTTTTCTTTAGAACTCCAAAAGTATCATATATATAACGTAGCCAAAGACAGGTGGAGATACAAAATCTTTTAGCATTCTATTTTTAATAGAGTCCATACCCAGACTTGGCACAATAACGGAGACAGCACAATAACGGACCCATCGCAACACCAAAAGTCTGACGATAAAATGTTTTACGGAAACATAAATAATGTTAACTACGGACGGATCTTTATTACGGAAAATGTTATCTAAACATAAATCCATAGCATTCATAATTTCGTTCATGCTTAATTTACATCTAAATTCAAATGCATTATAATATTTTTGGCAATTAAAACAATATGATGATATAAAAATTACTGATTTTTAGTTGTTAAAATATCCAAAATTATTGATTCTTAATTGTCTAACATACGATAACACTGTACTTTAGAAGTTAGATGTAAATTAAACATAAATACACATACTAGAATTTTCGTAAATAAAAAAATGACATCAAAAAAAACATTAACTCATTATCATTAATTTTAAAGTCAGACATTCTATCGACCAAATTGAATGAGTTTTTAATGGATAAATCGTTAGAAGTTACTAAAGGTATTACAATTTTAGCTATAAATCTAGCACGGTTGCATAAAAAAGAATTAATAAAAAATACAATTTGTTTAATTTGCAGTTAATATTGTTGGTCAAATCATTTTTAAGTATACAATAAGTATCTTTATCATTTAACAATTGTTAAATTTTTTCTTCATATTTTCCTTTATCAAAAATAATGGTACAATTACCTTTGCCTGCTTTAGTTATTACAATGTTATCATCATCTAGTAAATTATTTAATCCTTTTTTTTCTTTAAAAGACAAATTTAGATACATCTATTCTTCTTTTTAAACACAGTCGCAGTCTTACTTTTTTTTATGGTAGCTTTATTTTGCATTATTTCCTTAATTAATTTAACTACGTATTATGTTATTTTTTGCTCACCTACTATTTTTTTACAGCTAATAACTACAAATTATTGAGAATCAAGAACCGCTATTGTAACTAAATCAAGATAATTAATGTGAAAAAACATTTAAAAGGGTTCCAGGCCGGAGCGGATGCAACGTGTGAAAAATCAATTCTCAACAAGTACAATGTATTCTCAAAAGAGATCACAATGTAACCGATCAAATTTAATTTCAACGAGTTAAATTGGAACAGTAAAAAAAGCAACTAAAACAAATTAACAAAGAGGACGATTATTATGCGACAGGCCTGTTTCTGTCTTGTGGACCTCATCAGGCATAAGTTATCGTAGCCTCTAAGGCGAATGGTAGCACGAAAATTTAAAAGATGAGAATTCCATGAAGTAGCTCATTTGAAAATGGAAATCTAATTAATAATCTACAATTCTGAGGTTAAATGTGAACAGTAAACATCAAAAAATCATTAATAAGAAAGATAGTTGAAAAATTAAATTTCGGACTACATGGAACCATCGGGAATAGATCTCATCGAAAGAAACCTTGAAGCAGCGTTGAAAAGACTTAATAAAACTTGAATTTTGGACTTAGTCGAATTAAATGAAATAAGCTACATCGGAAAAATTTAATATAAGCAACATCGAAAAGCACATCGAAAAAAACAAAACAATCAGAGAAGTGCTGATAAAGAATAAATTTTGGACTACATTTGAAAAATTTTTTCAATTCATAAAATTCATCACTTCAAAATTTGTGCACCATGAATTTTTTTATTTCTTCTTCATAGATTACTCTCTAAACTCAATATTCATTGTAAAATAGAGAGACTGAAAAAACAACATAACATTAAAGTGCAAAATTACGTAACTAAAGAACTCAAAACATTAAGGATGATGATAAAGGATCCAAGGCAAACCGGATGCAATAGAGCGTTAAAAATTTTAAATTACTAAGAATCAAGAAACGCTATTATAACTAAATCAAGACAACTAATGTAAAAAACTATTTAAAAGGGATCCAGACCAAAGCGGATGCAACATGTGAAAAATCAATTCTCAACAAGTACGATGTATTCATATTTAACCTCAGAATTGTAGATTATTAATTAGATTTCCATTTTCAAATGAGCTACTTCATGGAATTCTCATCTTTTAAATTTTCGTGCTACCATTCGCCTTAGAGGCTACGATAACTTATGCCTGATGAGGTCCATAAGACAGAAACAGGCCTGTCGCATAATAATCGTCCTCTTTGTTAATTTGTTTTAGTTGCTTTTTTTTACTGTTCCAATTTAACTCGATGAAATTAAATTTGATCGGTTACAATGTGATCTCTTTTGAGAATACATTGTACTTATATTCTTTTTTTTTCTAGTAACAACCTGACGATTCTATAAAATGAAACATAGTGTTGCAGTTTTAAACAGTGATTTTATGTATACGAGTATACGTGTATATCTTGACTATAAATATATATTTATAGAAATGGAACAAAAAATTAAACACAAGGAAATAGAAGTTTTTATTTTTCTTTTACTCATGTCGCATAAAAAGAAAATTTAAAGTCTTGAGCAATGAAGAAAATTTTTCTACACAGCATCAAGTGACTAGTGCTGCAGCGACTGAGGCTGCGTTATATAAAAAGTTGAAACAAGGCCGTAGGACTTTTCTTGATGTTTTACAAAAAAAAAGAAATGAACTAATTTGTTAAACACGCGCAGCGTAAATTTTACGCTTTGCGTTGTTTCGACTGAATTGTCTCATGAGCCTAAAGAAAATTGAACAGAAGCAACTTGCAACAACAACATCATAATACCGGTAATTGAAAAAAGATGAAAAAGTCAATTTAAAAAAATCGAAAATTTTTGAGAGTTTTTTCAAAGTACTGGCACTAATTTTTCTACTAACTTTACAACCCCTGAAGAATTTCTCAGACACCCTAGTATAATTTTTTTTGCAATTGCACACCTAAGCTGCTAAAATGCCTTAGAAAAAACAATTAATGATCAAATATACATTGTATAAAAAAATTAAACCCAGGAGAAAGTGGGGTACTCATCATAATAAAATGTAAATAAAAGAAATTAGATTAATACTAAATCATATTAAATCATAGTAAAATAAGTTTTTTTGTCATTTTAAAGATGTTGGTGAGCAAACAAACTAGCAATGTATAGTAAAACAAATTTGTAAAAATCTAAGAAAAGCACAGCATTGTTGCACCGAATTAAAGGCATTGAACAAGGGCACTTTGCGCATGTCTCCCACCCAACTCAAGGTACACTTTTCTTCGGTTATGATAAGATATATGAGAACGAGTTGTGGATCACTCAGCCTTCATTTTGAAGGGTAGCGCATGCAAAGGCATAAGCATTCCCGTGTGTCACACTGTCAGACGAAAAGCCGTTACTTTTTACAATAATTTATGGCCGGCTAAAAAGCTAAATAACTTTTAAAGTAAAGATATTTATTTGAGTTTACTTACTAGAAAAAAAGGAATTTTTGTTACTTACCAGAAACAAAGGAACAAAGAAGGTATTTTGAAGAAATGATTGTCCAATTTCAAAGAAAAAAAGTTTTATTAAGCGAACCATAACCCTAATCCTAACCCTAATCCTAAACCTAAACCTAAACCCTAAACCTTATTGAACAAAAAGACGTGGACGAATTGTCGTCGGACGAAAAGTCGATATACGACAGCTAAATGCAGTGGACTGCTTTTTATTATGAGACCGCCTGGCTCTATTTAGATGCAAATCTCGATTCAGCTGTGCTAGACCAGAGGTTTTCAAACTTTTTTCGATATGGCAGATGAATGAGTTTGGGATTTATCCATGTCACACCTATTTTATAAAGACGAAAACCTATCCGATTTACAAATCTAGCACAGTAGCAATCTCACAGCGTTTACACATGCGTTGTATGTTTTTGTGTATAAATCAAAGTATTTTTCCATTGCATTTTACTAGTTGGATATTAATCGAATATTTATCACTTAATTTTGAAGCTGATATCAATCATAAAAATTACCACTGCTGATAATAGCAAACCATTTAGAATTTCATACATTTTTTCATCTCCATATCAATCTTCTTGATTTGCAGGAAAACGTAAGAGACGTTATACTTACCTGCTTCTGGAGATGCCAATTCCCGACATATTGCAGTTTAATTGAACTTTTTTGTTTTTTAGTTTTTATTTAGATATGACTGGAATTTAAAAGCAATTTTAAGTTAATTAAAGCTTACCTTGTTAGTAGTTTAAATTCATGTCACATCTTGAAGAGCAAATGTGGAAAAATTTTTTTAACTTGATAACAATCTTGCCCAAATCCAAAAACGACAAAACTTAAAAGTTTTAACTTTATACTTTAGAAAACTAGAATGTATTGGAACATAAAATTTGAGAAATTTTTTTACAATCTCTTGGATTTTTTTCTTTAGCTTTATCAAATTTTGTGCCCTTAATGACGCCTGGCACATAGTCACTGGATGCCTGCGTCCCACTCCAACGAACTACCTACCAATACTTTCAGACATCCAGCCAGCTGAGCTTTGCCGACTAGGAGCGACACTCTCTTTGGCTTATCGTGGATTCCTGAAACTTGATCATATGCTGCATGGTTTTTTAAATTGTTTTTCAATGCTCTCCAAAAGAAACCAAGATTTAGACGCCCGTTTGTGCCAGTTTCGTGGAATCTATTAAACAAGCTTGCAGGACTTGGCATTTGCACTTTTCAGTGGACGAATGGAAAGCGGAGTACTGCGAGAATACTTTCAGGCTCTGTGCTTCCATACATAGGATCAGTGCCAGGCCCGTTGGAATGAGCTTGCTCCGAACAGCTTGGGTTAAGCTCAATCGCCTGCGGACTGGTGTTGGATGGTTACATTCGTCAATGCACAAATAGGGTCTCGCTCCTTCACCGAATTGCGAGTGCGGCGCCCCTGAACAAACCGCAGACCACATTCTAATAACGCTCCCCATACATTGGGCACCACATGAAGCACGAGGTCTTACAGTTTTGGATGACGAAACCCGATGCCGGCTCAACATCATCACTGCCAACATCTGATTTAGACAGCACAGAAGCCTGGGGTAGTAAAAAAATAAACCCTCGCCCCAGTTCTGTTTGTGTCTGACCTACAGTGGATGCCCTTCCAAACGACGACGACCACATACCTCAAAAATTTAAATTTTTATGAAAATATATGTAAAATTAAATTGAGAAAAATTTTTAATCTTTGTTTGAGATTATGCAACCAGGTACTGACGAAATCTGGCCCTTTTCAAAAAATGTTTATTAAATCCTGTTCTAAAGAAAAAAAGCTCAGCATTTAATGACCTTATACAAAAAAGATCTGTTTTTCAGATACAATAAAAGTGAAGAATTGTAAAACGTGCGTAAAACCATTTAAAAATTCTAACAAAACAAACAACGAAACATTGACAAAGACTTATCTTTAACACCTGTAGGGTAAGCGGTATTGTCACATAAGTAAACTTTAAACCCCTTTTATTTAAAGGAACGCAATTTGAAATGAACAGACAAAACAGCTTTAAAACTTCGGAACTAGAATGCAAGCGGAATCTTCGCTTAATAACGTTGCAAAGATGAGTCTCGAGTTAAGTATGACAGGTCGCTCATACCAGTCTGCTTGTCTCTGTCTCTTTGTCAGTGTGTCTGGCAATTCGGTCCAGCGATTATTTATTGTGGAAGTAATTTTATTAATTTTCGATAATGACGCCTGACCTTTTTTACAGGTAAAATCACGAGGTGTTAGGTCATGTGATCAGGCTACATCCAGTATGCGGTTTGTCAAAAATAATTATATAAAAGGCGGTAATGGCCTTGATGGCGCGAGCAGCCAACAATCAATTGGGGGGACAACAGAAAGGCGGTACATAGCATGACGGTTGCCATGGAAGCAGATAAACGCTGTGCGGCTAGCGGATGAGCCCTGCAAGTTGAATCTGCAGCAAGCGAAATACAATGTGTGAAAATACACATGCAGAAAACTTTGCAAAATCAAGCAGATGGATGCGCGAAAGACTGTTTGCGGCGTTGAGTTCGCTACACACTTATATCCCAGTGAAACAGTTTGAAATTGATTGTTTCTCTATCCCCACATTGTATGATTATGCTTTTAAACGTTCGATTTTATATATTTTTGACGATGTTTAAGTGACTACTTTCAGAAAGCATACAAGCAGAATGACTTGTTAATTTTGTAATTACAAGGGCCGCTAAACTCAATAAAGGAAAAAATCTTTTCAGAGCTTTGTTACATTATGAAACTAGCACAACATCAATTTCGTTTGTGCAGAAATGTTTTTACTGAATTTTATAGGACAATAATCAAAATTTGACAAGGAGAATAAAATTAAAGATTAAATCCAGGGGCGGTTTGTATAACTGATTTTTTCGGATAATCGAACAAAATACAGTCTTGCAATAAAAAGCATCATACTGTACCATAAATGACCATAAATGACCAGATGGTATATGGTCATTTATGGTACAGTACACTATGAGCAGTATAGTGATCACTCATTTTTTGGTTTAAAGTTTGTTACTCTTTTCGTTGCTGCCAAATCTCTCATCCTTTTTATAAGCAGAGCTGTATTAAACGACACTCACTCAGTCATTCACATCATGCTATGGCGTTAATCGTCCCATCAACTTAGTAATGTTCGCATAATCGGCGTTCTACTGTAGATTCCTTTTATATTTTTTTTTTGTTACTCATCACATCAATATGATTAAATGAAGGGAAATGACTGATTACAACGTTTAACTATTACATCATAATTGACAAGGCATAAGCATAAAATATGCTTAGTTCTCAGATAAGCTTATGGTGTTGAATATACTTACAGATAAGCATAAAATAAGCTTAGTTCTCTTCATTTTTTATAGAAAAGCATCATGGATATAATCGGCGTTCTACTGTAGATTCCTTTTATATTTTTTTTTGTTTTTCATCACATCAATATGATTAAATGAAGGGAAATGACTGATTACAACGTTTAACTATTACATCATAATTGACAAGGCATAAGCATAAAATAAGCTTAGTTCTCTTCATTTTTTGTAGAAAAGCATCATGGATATTAATTCTGTGGATGTTGTAATTATTGGAGCTGGAGCGTCTGGTTTAGCAGCAGCTTATAAACTTATTTCAGTTCATTCAATAAGAAGCGTAGTCGTTTTGGAAGCAAACGGTAAACGATTATAAATTTTGTTACTAGCTATAGTTTTATTTCATACTTTATAGCGGCTAAGCAGTATAACCATACATCAGGGGTTCCCAAACTGGGGTACATGTACCCCTTATGGTACATTTAGGCTTCTCAAGGGGTACATTATTATGTGTCAGAATGTCCTTATTTAAGTTAAATTTCGTGTCCGGAATAAATAATAGACTCAAACGTCTAGAATTTTCGAATCCGGTCGATTGTAATTATGTCAAACAGGACAATTAAGAGGGAAGACTTTTTTTACAGATCGCCGCGATTTTGGGTTTGAATGGGGAAATTTTCTGGCTGCTGTAAAGTGAGGACTTTTCTTTTTTTTTTAGAGATCACCTTGATTTTCAGCATAAATTGGGAAAATTTGTATATGATTCAAAGTAAAGACCTTTTTTTTTCAGAGATCACTTTGATTTTGGGCATGAATTGGGGGAAAATTAGTGGCTAATCTACCTAAAAGTCTTTTTTTTTAGAAAAACGTCATAAAATTTTGGGGGGTACAGGCAAACCTGCTACAGTGTCCAAAGGGTACCGATAAACTAAAAGTTTGGGAAACCCTGCCTTACACCTATAGGCCTGTATCGTTTAGCCACTCTCTGGTATGCGATAGATATTCGCAATCAATATTTTTGCAATCACTATAACAACAGTACTAATGAATATTCGAAATTGCTTTAATCAGAATGCAAATACAAAATAAATAAACGAGTTTTAATGCCACTGGTGCAAATTCTTAATGTTTTGAGTCAAAGTTTGGTTAAACTAATCATAAAATTGTTATTGAACAAAATAATAGTTGCTTCTATAATTCATTTAAAGTATACGTTGTATAGTATCAGAATACACTCTGGGTTTTTACTGTTCTGCAAGAAAGACATTTTTTTAAATATCCGCTATATAGGCTGCACAATTTCATATTTCATAAAACTATACTGCGGTAGGTAGTTCTAAGCAAAGTGTTATTTTATTTCTGCTCAATCTTTCTGACAAATTAATAATAATTACTGTGTATTTGTATTGTGAGCTATTTGAAATTTAAAAGTTTTAAAAATTCAACAAAAGCAATATTATTGATTTTTTGGTTTAGAACGAGTTGGTGGGCGTGTATTTGCGGTAGATTTACCCACTGCCAACGGTCGGGACAAATGGGATATGGGAGGCCAGTGGGTCGGAAGGTGATTTTTAAAATTAATAATACAAATTATTTTTATTCATAGATAATTGATGGAAGACATTGAAAATTAATCAAAATTGTTGTTTTTAGCTTTTTAGAATCATTAAGCCCGTAAGAATGTTCAGTTATTTAGTTCCGCAAGTATACGTCTAAAATATCAAAGCTTTTTTTTTTTAATTTAAACGCCACATTTTTAAAAACCAAGTGTTATGGGTATCCATAAAGTCCTGCACACATTTAAAATTTTAATATCTCAAAAACCACATAAAGTAGAAACTTTAAATTTTCGACAGTGAATTTACCACCATAAAGTTTTTTTGTTATTTTTTACAGGTTAAAGTTTTTTTATTTTTTACAGGTTATTTTATTGTTAAAATAAGCAAGAATAAGTCATTTTTAATAAAGGCGTAAGTTTGCAACAAAGTATGAAACATGTTGACCATTCAACAAAAAGCACATTGTGTACTTTGGTACCATAAATTGAAATCACCAACTGCAGTACAACGTAAATTTAGAAATGAGTTTGGACAAGAACCTCCTCACACTAACAGCATTAAGAGATGGTTTAAAAATTTTATGGAAACCGGCAGCATTTTGGATCGCAAAAGACGCAGGGTGTCCATAAAGTCTTGAACACTTTTCAAAATTTTATTGCTAAATAACTAAAGTAAATAAAATCATACAGGTTTTTGCAAAGTAAAGTTTGTTTATTAAAGTTTTATATTTAAAAATTTCTAGCAGTTTAATTAATAGCCATATTTCCTTGGGCTGCGATGAAATGCTACAGGCACAGCATCAACAGTCTCTTTATCAATGTTTGGCCTACCCGATCTTTTGCGATCCAAAATGCTGCCGGTTTCCATAAAATTTTTAAACCATCTCTTAATGCTGTTAGTGTGAGGAGGTTTTTGTCCTAACTCATTTCTAAATTTACGTTGTACTGCAGTTGGTGATTTCAATTTATGGTATCAAAGTACACATTGTGCATTTTGTTGAATGGTCAACATGTTTCATACTTTGTTGCAAACTTACGCCTTTATTAAAAATGACTTATTCTTGCTTATTTTAACAATAAAATAACCTCTAAAAAATAACAAAAAAGCTTTATGGTGGTATAATTCACTGTCGAAAATTTAAAGTTTCTCCCTTACGTGGTTTTTGAGATATTAAAATTTTAAATGTGTGCAGGACTTTATGAACACCCTGTATTTTACAAAATCGACTTGTGGCACTTCAAGGTTACTGTGCAGACGATTTATGGCAAATCAGATTGATGATGAAATAAAACAGAATGAAAGGTTTTTGTAATTTCTTAATTTTGTAATTTTTGATTTTTTACAGAAGTTGATGATGATCTTTATAGGTTAAAATCGATTTAGTTGGTTTTAGTTTTTACTGTCTTCAGTTAATATTTTGATTTTATTAATTAGTTTATTGAAATAAAACAGGCAAGGATGAAAATCCGACGTTTAGAAAACTCTTATTGCGTCATAAACGAGAAAAGAAGCGTGAGTGGATTGCGATGACGATTAATTGTTTTGGTGGGTAAATAAATTGTGCGACGCATAATGAACGTAAATTTAGGGGGCTTGCATTTACCAAAATATGTATGTTTATACTTATACTGTATGTGTTACACTAATTGACTGCTAAATTCGATCAGAGCAAATCAATTCGTCAGACTAATAAAATAAATGCCTAAGTCAGTTTTTTGGAAAATGATCAGCAAAATAAGGCGCATCTTTTGGTGCAATTAACTTCTTTAATTGTCCACTAGAGAGCGTTTACTACCCAAAAATAAAAGTACTTAAGGCGTGAGTTAAACTTAAAATGATAAAGTTTTTTCGTTTTTCTCAAAACTCGGAAAAATAATTTGGGAATTTATTTATTAGACTGCCGAATCGAAAGAATTGAATTTATCTTTTTTAACTCAGTTGATTAAAATAAATTTTGTATAATGGAATGTTTTCTTGGAGGCTTTTAGTTTTGCTCACCCATAAAACAAAATAATTGCTTCACGACATCTTATTATTTTAAAATGCTTTGGAAGGAATCTTAAACAAGAATTTAAAAAACCGACAAAATCGTTTTTGTGATCATGGCTTTTTAATTACAGTTCTTAAGTGGATTGTATAATGGAAAGTTTTCTTGGAGGATTTTAGTTTCGCCCACCCATAAAAAAATAATAATTTCTTCACGGCACCTCATTATTTTAAAGTGTTTTAGAACAAATCTTAAACAAGAATTTAAACAAACCAACGAAATCGTTTTTTTGAAAATGGCTTTTTAATTACAGTTGTAAGTGGATTGTAAAATTTTCATGTAAAATAAAAAAATAGAATGTCAATAAAAGGTCATCGAAAAGGAACTTAAAGCTCTTTGAACAACCAACGGGTGATAATCAAAAGACTACAGCATTTACGCAACCCTATTGGTTAATTTAATGGTTTAACAGAAATTCAAACAAAATAATAAAAAAGTAGAAAAAAATGAGAGTAAATAATGAATTTGTTACAATTTACACATTGCAATTAAGATAAACACCAACACAAGTTGCTCATAAGAAAGCAATAACGATTTCTTTAGGATTCACATTGCAATGGCAAATATCAGTTTAGTTTGTGCCATTGACAAACGATTGGAATTAAAGTATTTTTCAAAAATTAATTCAGGTTAATAAAAAATGATTGCTGTTTAGGTAAATGAAATGAATGCTGTCACAAGTCAAGTTTGACTTTTTAAATCTGTTTTTTACAGTCCACAGCATGTCATTATGCAGCTTCTTAAAGAATTTGATATTGAAGTTTATCCTCAGTATACTACTGGAAGAAGCAAATTGATTGTTAACAGTTTAGAAGACATTCGTACATATAGCGGTTTGATTCCAAATCTTGGAGTCTTAGAACTTCTAGACATGCACAATATTGTGAAAAAGGTACAGAGTTCTAATTTTAATGTAATTATATTAACCTTATGTTTAAGCTTTTTTTTTCAGGTATCAGCTATGGTTGAACAAATTCCACTTGATGACCCTTTAAAATGCAAAAATGCTAAAGTTTGGGATCAAGAAACTGTTTATTCTTTTCTTAAAAAAAGCTGTTATTTTGAAGGTAGCTAAATACATATAAAAACAAAAGTTAACTGATGATATGCAATGAAAACTCAGAAGGTTTTTGGAAAATCTTACTATTTCGCACCAAGAGATAGTTTTTAAAGCATCAGTAGTAGGAAAGGGATTTGCCATGTCCTACCCTTTCAGCTAGTTTCTTGCACGAAGAACTCTATTACTTGAAGTTCAATTTGACCATGGCAGAAAACTGTAGTTTCTTAATTTCTTTAAAGTTTACAAAAAGTGTCTTATTTAAGAGAATGCATTGAAGAACATAACAGCAAACTAACGACCTCTTCAATAAAATTTTTACATAAACTGCTTTAGAATTCCTTTAAATAAATAATAGAATACCAATTCTATCAGAATAATTAAACAATAACGATTTGGAAATTATATGTTATAAGTCAATAATTTAGATTATTTCCACAAAACCAATCTGTAAATAAGTTCTTTTTAGTTTAAAACTGGATGAAAAAGAGTTGATGTTGTAGCCTACAAAAGTACGATGTTATAGTTTAAGAAAACGGAGTCTTATTTTGAGGAATTTTTATTAGTAGCTTGCACCACTTTATCACCGCCAAATGTATCTTTTCTGACCCACTCGAGGCACGCTAAACCGCCTTCAATTGGGAAATAACTCGTCATCACTCTCATCATACGCAGCATGATTGAGTGGTTAAAGCTCCGTGATTGTGACTGGCATGCTCTCGGTTCAAAACCTACTCGGGCCATTCTGTTGTGTCCTTGGAAAGACACTTTCCCCTACTTGGCGATCTGGGCAAGCAGTTCTAAATTACAGTTATATCTCTATAAAACTAAAAAAAACAAAATAAAAATAAAATTCTATCGGAGAGCAATACTTTGTCATCTCCAGGACCAGATTGGGATAATTGCTGGTTCTTTGTATTATTGCCTCCGTCGCTTTCCTGTAAGTCAGGAGGATAAATATAGAGATAAAATGACAATGAATAAATAAATGAAATCAATCATCATCATCTTATTAACAATTTAACCTTGTTAAATACATAATATTTTGGAGACATTTAACTTGGATGAACACTTAAGCAACAATTCGAACCTGCTTTTGAAAATGCGAAAAGATAGCTGTCTGGTAGAATTTTTTTATACACAGTATGTTTATGACTGTTAGCCCCTAGCTTAAATATAAAGCCAAAAAAACAGACGAAAAGTACTTGCCAAGAAGAGACAATAGCGTGACCGCAGCGAGGTAGTTAAAACAAAAATTTTTTTTATTTTTCGTCTCTATATTTATTCTCCTGACTGGCAGGAAACCAACGGAGGTGCTCGTCGTCGTCATCGTTTAAAGAACATCCACTCCAGGTCAGACACAAACAGGACTCGAACCGAGGGTTTATCCTTTTACTACCCCAGACTGCTGCACGGCCTGAATCAGATGCTGGCAGTGGTGTTATTAAGCCAGCATCGAGTTTCGATATCCAAAACCGTCAGACCTCGTGCTCCATGTGGACGTTGATGGTTATAACGGAGGCGCTATACATAGGGTAGGCAATTACCCCGACCTGCTTCCGGAGATCCCAAGATATTGCTGTCCACTTTTAATTTAGTAGAGCTATTACTGTAATTAGAACTGCTTGCCAAGACCACCAAGTAGGGGAAAGTGTCGTAAAGCGTCTTTCCCAAGGACACAACAGAATGGCGCAAGTGGATTTTGAACCCAGACGATGTTGATCATCAGTCCGGTGCTTTAACCACTCGGCCACGCTGCCGACAATATTTATGTTTATTATTAAAACAGCGATTGTGTTTGAAGACTATGATGACGATTTAATTTGTTTAAGAATCGCCGGATTGGAAAAGTCTCTCTCCAATTTCTAAAAAGTTCCAAAAAAAACCGACCACTTTGAATAATTTTTTATGTTCACAGTAAAATCCTCATGCTTTACAATTTTTTCCAAGTCTTACTTGTGCACACAATACCTAAGAAGTAATGGACGGGCTGTTTTCAAGCTAGAGATAGCTACACATAGAGCAATTTCTATAATAAATATCTGAGCATTTAAGTTGTCTCTATATTCTTTATTTATGGGATCTTTTCCCATACAGCATAAGTTCTATAAATATATGCAGTATTGTTTCAGTTTTCAAACACTGTTTTACAGCTTCTCAAAATATGTTTAATATTGTTGCGAAGACGTTGTTCGGCTGTGAAACCTCCCAAATGTCACTTTTCTACATGTTATATTCTTGTGGTTTGTGTGGCGGTTTTGAATCATTACTGGAAACATCTGAAGGTTCTGCGCAGGAATATCGTGTCAAGGTATAAGTTTGGGTAATTTTCTCTCTTTTTTATTAAAATGTATCTTATAAAAAATAATTTATTACCAAAAACTTTGTTTAAGGGAACCATTTACAGCTTGATTCTAAAGCTCGAAGAAGCAATTGGAAAGGAGAAAGTGATCTGCGGAGATCCGGTTGTGTTTGTGAAAAAGGAAAATGTTTGTCATTAAATAATTAACTATTTTTTTGAAATATAACAAATTTTAAGCAATTACAAAAGTTTTGAGAGTTCACACAATAAAAACTAAAAAATTGGCCATTTGCTAAATTTGCACAGTAAGTTAATTTGTTTGGTTGGAGGATATCTGCGGTACGGGCGTTTAAGAATCGTGTTTAATAACGAAAATAATATTTTGACGAATTCAATGGAAACTCTAATACTTTTCTTTGAACAGAGTTCTGACTCCCACGTGTTGGTGAAAACCGAGCGTGGGCGTGTCTATCGTGCTAAGCACGTAATTAGCGCAATTCCTCCTCATCTTATCGATCGAATCCAATTTGAACCGCCTCTTCCTTATTATCGGCAACAGCTAGGTCAGAGAATGCCTATGGGCAACATCATAAAGTGCTTAGCCGTCTACATATCGCCATTTTGGAGGGTGAGTGCTTTACTAGCTGGTCGAGTATTATACAGTTGGTTTATTGAACAATTCTTTTCCTAATATACTCTTATGTGCGAACTTGTTAAGAAGTTGACGGCAATGTGACTTCCAAACCGACAGAAAGTCGTCATATAATTAAGAAAGTCGTTGGCAATAATAGAATGAGTCTTCTTTCCTGTAAAGTAGTTTGCTGCGTCTTTTAGAGTCAAGTTCGACATAGGAAGCAGCAAATAGCCTCAGAATTGTTTCAAGAGTTCAAAGTAGGTCATCACGTGGCCGGGAAGGTAGTAGAGTCGTGTTGATGGCGAACGCGATCGACATGATTGCGATTCAAAAACTACTCGCGTCATTCCATAGTGTCCTTGGAAAAGATACTTTACGGCACTTTTCTCTGCTTGACTGTATTAGAGAGCTGCTCTAAATTTATGTCATATCTCTAAACATAAATTTAAAAATTTAATAAAATTTTCAACCCAACAGCAATATCTTTGCAGTTTCTTAACGGTTGCCCTGTACATAACGCCTCCGATAGTTTGCTGCGAGCCAGAAAAATAAAAAGAGATTATATTAATAATGTTGTTTTTTTTCGTTGTTTTATTATTTTTAGCGACTAAAATCAAATAAAAAGTTTTTAGCTGTCCAATAAAAATTTGGTAAATATAGTTGATTGTGCGATATTACAGTAAAGCCGTACATTATCCACAAATAAATAGTACAAATTTTTAATTGAAACCATTCGCTTAAAATTTCTTATTTATAAGCATTTTAATACAACTGAAGAAAATTCCATAGAAATTTTTTGAATTTTTCAAATCTTACTCTCAGTTGACAAAACATCTAAATTGCTACTGTTGCTATATAGCATGTTGCAAAAGATAAGTTTTGGAGAATATAAAACTTTAAAAAACAAAAACTTTTGAAAAAATATTCTGGTGCAACATAATATAAACTAATTTTTATTTTCTTATCATTCATTAATCAAAGGAAATGAATTTTTCGGGCGAGTCTTTGATGCTTTGTCGGCCGTTTGATATTGGGCCTTTTATTGCTACTTTTGATGTAACCACATCGAATGGCTCCCCTGCCTTGGTTGGTTTTATTGCTGGTGAACAAGCAATTTACTGGTCGCAGAAGACGGTGAGTTTTCGTATTTGTGGTTTTGCAAAGTTTTCTATTAAAAGGTAAAGTTTGTTACAATTTTTTAAAAAGCTTTTTTATTGACTTGAAAATTTTGATTTGATCTTGCTTCAGCTAAACTTAAAACAAGAATTGGGTAAACTGGCCTCGAAATGACTAAAGTATATTTCAGCATGACTCCAACACCTATTAAATTCATGACCACATCCTGTGCTATTAAAACCAAAAAAAATTTGGTTCAACCTTATTGACTGATATTTATTCAGAAAGAAGAACGAAAAAAAGCAACTTTGACTTTTTTTGTTGCGCTGTTTGGCAATAAAGCCAGGACTGAGCTTGTGACCTACGAAGATAAAGATTGGTCCAAGGAGAAATATATCGGGGGATGTCCCGCCGGTCTCATGCAACCCGGATGTCTCGTGTACTTCGAGCATGTTCTTCGGAAGCCTTTTGAAAGGTATCAAATTTTAGTTAGTTTGAGTTCTCTGCGATACTTGCTATAGTTTTATAAATAAATTCCTTGGAATTGTTTCACATTTAATCGTATTCGTTAAAGTCGTCTTTTTATTTTATTGTTCACTAAAAGTATAGTTGATGTTAATATTACTGCTAACTTTTTTACGTGAGTTTCAAAGTATAATGCGTTTTTTAAACTTTACGGATAAATAAAAATTTAACTTGTTTTTCTCAACGACTATATCAATCATTACGAAAAAAATTTTAGTTTTAAATTGTGATTCTAACGTTTTTTTAACGCTGAACGGAATGAACAAATATGTAACATTGTTTTTAAGCTTGATTATCATGACAATACAAACATATTATTGAGTTTCTGTTGTTTTTATTGTTTATATAATTAAACAAGATTTTTGTGAACACCATTGAGTCTGAGGAACTTGTAAAAATTTAATTTGTCAAATTTTCTCTTTATTAACTGTTGTCTCCTAGCTTAGCTCTAACCTAACTACTTATTTTCTGTGGATTTTATATTTTAAACTGTAGCAAAATATAATTCTATATTTTTTGAATTTCTGATTAGTTTGAAATAAAAAAAAAGTAAATTTTTTTTGTCATCTTGAATGCCATCATCAAAACATTTTAAACAATAACACAACTGCCATTATCTTGCATGAATCATTCTCACGTTTACAAATCAAGATTAAAACATGATTGTTTCCTGCAATATCACGATATCTTATTTTAACCCGTATTATTTTTAGGGTTCATTGGGCTGGCACTGAAACGGCCCGTAGGTGGATGGGTTACGTTGATGGGGCTGCTGAGGCGGGACAAAGAGCGGCCGATGAAGTGGCTGCATGCATCGGGTCGAATCAAATCGCCGCCGAAACTAGCGTCGATTCGCCATCTCCCATCTTCGCCCAAAAAAGTGTTAAAAGTGACAAACGATTTCGTAATTTTTTTTTATTTGGTGTCGTTGCTTGTTGCGGCAGCTACTTCGTTTACAAACTATACCATGGCACTTGAGTTTTTTTTATGGGCAAACTTAAATACGTTGCAATATAATCAAAGAAATTTCCACGTAACAATCTTGCTATGCAGACTTTAAATTACAAAAAAAGGTTACAGTTTTATTTAATTAATATTACGCGTATATAAATTTAAATAAATTTTTAATTAGGTAATAAACTGCAGATTTGTATGAAGTCCTACTGATTTAATATAGGCTATTTGGCGTACGAATATATGACGTTACCGATTAAAAAGTTTGATTAATCTCATAAAAACTCTTGACCAACTTTTGTTCGTGAAAATAAGAAAATTGCAAAAGCATGAATTGCTTGTGAAAACATGTATCGCGTCTGCAAATTTTTTATTATTTATTTGGTGACAAAGAGATTGTTATTGTGCAAGTATCTTAAACTAGGACTAATCTTTATATCTTTTCTTTGGAATGATCAGAGTAAACTGTTAAAAAAAGATTTTATCTCCGAAATTAGCCTGCCTAACCGCGATTTATATATTAGAATACTTAAAATATCTTTAATAATTTGGCTACATTTAATGAGTTTGGGGATATTTTAATTAAAAATATATTTCAATTTCAAATCATTCGTAATAAAGTATGGTTAGATTTCGGATAAAGATTTAACGTGATTCACATGCGGCCCGCAAAAGCCTCAATCAAATAATTAAAAAATTGATAAAATTTCATAAAAGATTAAATTACTACAACTGTGGAAACAAATGCGAAATATTTACACAAATGTGTGCGTATATACGGGCACAGACACGTAATGTATAAAATCTTAACACTTGAATATATATTACTGACGAGTTTGGTTAATCGCATAGTCAATTTAACAAGCTCGTTTATGCGATATAGCCTATTATGTATTCATTCCAAATTAGTAAAAAAACAGGCAAAAAAAGTAGTAAATAAGACAAAGCATTATTTAATCACTTAATTAAAATGCTGCGCAATTGCTGTTTGTTTAATGTTGTTTTGTACTGTGGTCTTTTTAGTCGCTTTTTTTTAACGAAAATGCTTTTTTTAACGAAAAAAATTTCATCGCCACATTTAACCTTCTGATTCGCAGAAAAGCGTCGAAGGCGCTATACAAAAGAGAAGCAATTATCTCAAACTACTTCAGAATTCTTTTTAAATTTAATCCGTTTTTTGTTGGTACAAAACTTTCAAATAGCTTTTAAAAGCAAATATTTCATTTAAAGAGCTTCTTTGTGGTACAGAATTTTAATATCGCTTTAAACAAAGTCGATTTTTTTGGAGCCATAAGCTTTTCGTGACGCTCTCATCAGTGGCAATCGCGTCAAAATGGGACGAACCAGAGAAAATCAAGGTATTTATAGTCTCAACAGTTGGGAGAAAGATGCTGCAGTCTCGGAAAGGAGAAAGGCATTGTGCAAAGTGTGGTGCAATACAGTGTAATCTCGGAAAGGAGAAACGCACTATGTGCAATTACCCAGGAGAAACACTGTTACTCGCAACTTAGGTTATTTGAAAAGTTTCAATGTGTAAACAAATTCCTTTTGCTTACATAAAACCGGATGTTTGGTTTTGATAAAAGTTGCCTCGAGTAGACACAGATGGAACGAGTTGCGTGCCACAGCAAGAATTTTAAAACGTTTATTGTTATAGTTTGCAGCACATTGCTCGTTGTCAAGCAAGTGTTGTCCTATGGCAGAGTCACAATCTGGATTGTTACGTTTTAGCTTACAGGATCTGCCAGGTTGAGATCGTGTAGGGCGCTTCGCTTGCTGTTGTAACCATTTAGGAACATGCTGCTTGATTCTATCTTGTAGTCGCTGTGATGTTCGTCCTACGTACCTACTGTCACAGTGGCACGAATATTCATAAACAACGGAGCTTTTCAGCGTGGTAGGTAAAACATCTTTGCGGGCTACAGGCAACATGCGTTTCGATGTAAATACAACTCTGGTGGTAACGGAGCCATAGCAGCATTCAACAGCTGTTTTGACGTTTTTATCAAGACCAATAGAAGCTTTCCCTATCCAAGGAACTCTCAAATATACGGGACACTTTTTAGGACCAAATCGTTTGGGCATAGAAAACTGAGCAATTTTCTTGGAAATGTTGCAGTCAATAATAGATTCAGGATAACCATTGTCCAATAGAATGTTCTTGATATGCTTAATTTCTTCGTTTAGTTTAGATTTCGTGCATATCATTAGTGCCCGGTGTACCAAAGTTGATATAAGGTTTGTTTTTTGTTTAGTGGGACTGAAAGATTCCCAACGTAAGTACTGTCCAGTAAAGGTAGGTTTTCTATACACACTTGTTTCAAAACCGGTAGCTGTTCGTTCCACGTTAACGTCGAGAAACGGTAAACAATTATTTTTCTCTTTCTCAAAGGTAAATTTGAGAGAAGGATGGAGACAGTTTAGTTGTTTGAAAAAGTTATCCGACTCTTCTTCATTGCGAAACATAGCAAATGTATCGTCAACGTACCTGAAATATGTGGAAGGTTTTGATTTTTGAGAAAAGAGTTTTTCTTCATAAAACCCAACAAAGATGTTAGCTAAAGCTGGGCCTAGTGGTGAACCCATTGCAACCCCATCAGTTTGCTTGTACATGATGTCGTTAAAGCTAAACTCTACTCCAGATGTGGCACTTTTTATCAGTTCAATGAAGACAGCCTTCGAAATAAGTGGTTGTGCATCCGAATCATCGCAATATAAGGCATCTGCACAAATGTTAATGGTCTCTTCAAGTGGGACGTTTGTAAAGAGGCTTGAGATGTCGAAGGAGCACATGAAAAGATTGTTAGCATCTTTAGAGTTTTGAATAGCATCAGCAAACGTAAATGAGTCACGAATACAATGGGTCGAGAAACGCTTTAATACCGGTTCCAAGAGGCTTGCTAACCACTTGCTGAGCTCATGATGGGATGAGCCTGTCATAGATAGTATCGGTCGTAACGGTACGTTTGTTTTGTGCGTTTTGGGTAAACCATACATTCTGGGTCTTTGTGATCCGGTGGGACGAATATTTTGGTAAAGACTTTTGGGTATTGAATCTTCTTTAAATAGTTCTAGTAAGCGTTTTTGAAGTTTTGATTCAATATTAGCAGTGCTGTCGTTGCTTGAGGTTGGTCCAAGTTTTTCGAATTTTGATGGGTCATCAAGTATTCCTAGCATTTTATCTATAAAGTCATTCTTGTCCAGAATGACTACTCCTGAAACCTTGTCCGGTTTGGTGATGACAATGTTTTCATTGGAATGCAAGTTGTTGAGTGCTCGAAAGCATTCTCCATGAAAAGCAAAATCACGTGAGTCAATCTCTTCACCACAGTAGAGATGGGCAAGGTCTGTAAGTCTAGCCTTCAAAGAAAATTGATCATTTTCTGATGAAACTCTGTGATGGCCCAATTGGTATTTTGTATGCCCAAACGATTTGGTCCTAAAAAGTGTCCCGTATATTTGAGAGTTCCTTGGATAGGGAAAGCTTCCATTGGTCTTGATAAAAACGTCAAAACAGCTGTTGAATGCTGCTATGGCTCTGTTACCACCAGAGTTGTATTTACATCGAAACGCATGTTGCCTGTAGCCCGCAAAGATGTTTTACCTACCACGCTGAAAAGCTCCGTTGTTTATGAATATTCGTGCCACTGTGACAGTAGGTACGTAGGACGAACATCACAGCGACTACAAGATAGAATCAAGCAGCATGTTCCTAAATGGTTACAACAGCAAGCGAAGCGCCCTACACGATCTCAACCTGGCAGATCCTGTAAGCTAAAACGTAACAATCCAGATTGTGACTCTGCCATAGGACAACACTTGCTTGACAACGAGCAATGTGCTGCAAACTATAACAATAAACGTTTTAAAATTCTTGCTGTGGCACGCAACTCGTTCCATCTGTGTCTACTCGAGGCAACTTTTATCAAAACCAAACATCCGGTTTTATGTAAGCAAAAGGAATTTGTTTACACATTGAAACTTTTCAAATAACCTAAGTTGCGAGTAACAGTGTTTCTCCTGGGTAATTGCACATAGTGCGTTTCTCCTTTCCGAGATTACACAGTATTGCACCACACTGTGCAATTGTGCCTTTCTCCTTTCCGAGACTGCAGCACCTTTCTCCCAACTGTTGAGACTATAAATACCTTGATTTTCTCTGGTTCGTCCCATTTTGACGCGATTGCCACTGATGAGAGCGTCACGAAAAGCTTATGGCTCCAAAAAAATCGACTTTGTTTAAAGCGATATTTCATTTAAAGCTCTTTTGTTAATTGAGTAGCCTTAAAAAAGGCTGTTTTGAAAGACTTGAACGTTTTCGTCTAGCTTTCTGCAAGAGGTTTCGCTAGAATGAATTGCAGAACTGAATGTAGTATTTCAAAAGTTTTAAAACTGATTCTGATTGGCTAAAAATTAAGGTTATTAATAGTTATCATATTGTAATATAGGTTGACAACTAAGTTCCCGCCGTTTTTAAAATATTTTTTTTATTTTATTTATTTTGATTTTAATTAAAGTTTTTTCTGTTAATTTATTTTCAGATTATCAAATATGGTCAGAAAGCCGGTTTTTTTAATTTTTATTTTTTAAAAAGTTTAATAAATACTAACAAATATTTAATTAATTATGTATTCCCCGTTGCTGTTTACAACTTCTTCCCAACTTTAACAAGATTTTCAATGCCTCTTCGGTAGAAATCATTGGATTTTGACTCGAAAAATTTATCCAACCAAGCTCTCAGTTCTGCATCATTGATAAACGAAATTCTATGCATAGCATTTGAAAGAGATCGAAAGACGTGAAAATCTGTTGGTGCCAAATCAGGGGAGTATGGTGGGTGCGGCAGCACTTCCCAGCCGTGTGTTTAAATAGCTTCTTTAGCCATATCCGCTTTATGAGGGCGGGCGTTGTCATGCAATAAAAAAACACCCTGTTGTCGATGAGGTCTTTTTTCCTGAATAGCCGTTTTGAGTCGTTCCATCTGTTAAACATAGAGTTCTGCGTTGACTGTTTGGTTTCTTTCAAGCAATTCGCAATGAATAATCCCTTCCCAGTCTTATCATACACACAACATCGTTTTACGTGGATGAAGATCTTGTGTCACGCGTGGTGTTGGCTTTTTTTTGGGACTAAGCCATTCCTTGCGCTGCTTCATATTGATGTACAGGCACCATTTTTCATCACCAGTAACGATCGCATAAAGAAATTGTTGCTTATTTCCATGAGTTGAGAGGTGACGAGCAATCAAACCAGCTGAGATTGTGGCTCGTTGATTTTCGTTGTTGTTGTTTAAAGCATGTGGAACCCATGCCCACACTTTTGAACTTTCCCCATGGAGTGAAGATGTTTCTCTCTAGCAGTGTGAGAGCATTCCATTTTCTCTGCCAGTTCCCTTGTTGTTTGACGTGAATCTTCATGCAAAAATTGGTTTAATCGCTCTTCGTCGAGTTCAATTGAACGGCCAGAACGAGGTGCGTCTTTGTGGTCAAAATTTTCTCTTTTGAACTTAGCATACGAGTCACGAGCGGTTCTTTCAGCTATGGCATTCTCTCCATACACAGCACAAATATCACGAGTGGCTTTTGAAGCATTAAAACACTGATTAAAAGCAAAAAGAAGGAGGTGTCGAAAATGCACGTTTGTTTTTCAGCTTGACATTCCATTTTAATGGTAATTTTAATTAAAATAAACAGAATCTAAAAATAAATAAAACACGTTTGTTTCAACTTGACATTTCATTTTAATGGTAATTTTAATTAAAATAAACAGAATCTAAAAATACGTAAATAAACAGAAATAACTTTAATTAAAATCAAAATAAATAAAATAAAAAAATATTTTAAAAACAAGGGGAACTTAGTTGCCAATCTATAATTGAAAAGTATTTAATAAATAAAACCACGTTTCGTCCGCGTAAAAATTTTTTTGGCAAAAAAGGAACAAAATTATGCAAGTTTTGTGATAAAAAGTTGGAACTAAAAAGAAATTTTTACAATTATACTAACAATTTATGTCTATAAACAAACTCTTTCTGTCTACACAAATTAGGTTTTGGAAGAGTGAAGAAAATTGATTCTAAGATTGATAAATGGAAATCGGATCGTGCTTTAGAAAGAATAAAAAATTGATTGTTTTTATAGTGAGATGCGCATTTTTAGTTATGTAGCAAATATTTGTAGCTACAATATTTTTTGTAGCATTTGTAGCTACAATATGCTACAAATATCAAATGAACAGAGAATTGAATCATTAGAATTTACTTTGAGTTGTTGTATCATTTCAACGAAAGAAAAGGAATTATTAATGCAATTAGTTGAGTAAAGTTCTAATATGGGTTGTAATAAGGCGGCGAGAAATTTAGCGAGTTCATGTTGGGCAGATCCAATCATCGAAAGAATAGGACGGCAAGGCAACGTCCCGTGTGTGAATTTTTGGAAGTCAGTACATTCTTGGTCGTTGTGAGCCGGTCAAGAAAGTAAATAACTAGAACGTCCAGGAAAACTAGCTAATTCAATACCGCACGGTGACTCAGCAATTGGAAACCATTTGTTACATAACCAGAAATGTGCATCTCACTATAAAAACAATCAATATTTTATTCTTTCTAAAGCACGATCCGATTTCCATTTATCAGTCTTAGAATCAATTTTCATCACTCTTCGAAAACCTAATTTGTGTAGACAGAAAGAGTTTGTTTATAAACATAAATTGTTAGTATAATTGTAAAAATTTCTTTTTAGTTCCAAATTTTATCACAAAACTTGGATAATTTTGTTCTTTTTTTTGCCCAAAAAAATTTTTAGGCTGACGAAATGTGGTTTTATTTATTAAATACTTTTCAATTATTACAGTATGATAAATATTACTAACCTTAATTTTTAGCCAATCAGAATCAGTTTTAAAACTTTTGAAATACTACATTCAGTTCTGCAATTCATTCTAGCGAAACCTCCTGCAGAGAGCTAGACGAAAACGTTCAAGTTTTTCAAAACAGCCTTTATTAAGGCTACTCAATTAACAAAAGAGCTTTAAATGAAATATTTGCTTTTAAAAGCTATTTTAAATTTAATACAGAGGACTGCCAAGAAAAGCAAAGTGCTGTAAGTATTTTTCCCAAGAACCCGAGAAAATGGAACAAGTATTTTTTGAACCACGACCATGTCGATCACGTTTGCCATCAATCACGTTTGCCATCACGTTCGCCATCAATCACGCTGTTCTTAACCATTCGACCATACTGTCGACTGAAGCCTTCTTCAAACATTCTTCAGGGTTTCTTACAATAAAAACTTCTCTTAATGAAAACTGGATATTCAAAACACAAATACTTTAACATCAAGGTTGCGGTATAACGTATAATCACATGTTTTCACTTATTTCATTCGCTCCCTGCATCGTGCGTTTTATGATTAGCTCGCAAGCAATTGCAAGGCTTAGGTTTTAAGATATTTTAATTGGCATGGATTATTTTCATTGTACTTCTTGTTTTCCCCCTTTCTATGTGTGGCCTGATAATGAAAAAGAAATCGCTGAGTTTTTATTCTTATTGCTTAGTTTTCGGCGCGTATATTGTTTCGTTACTGGCGATTGCTCAACCTGAAATCGCGTAATTTTTGTTAAGAAAAAGACAAATCATCACCAATGAAAATAAACAATTAAATCGTTTCTTTAAATTCACAAATCAATTATATCTGGGAAGAGCAGATCCAAGAGAGAGAACGCAAGTTAAACACCAAAACAATCAGCGACTCCGCAGACCAGCCATGGACTTCTACATATTAGTATTTGGACTGGAAACGAAGCGAACATCTAAGCTATTGCCGATCAACATGAGGCCGAGAGAAGGGAAAGTGCTATCGCGACAGCCGTCGACAAACAAGCATAATACAAACAATCACGATTTAGTAAGCAGCTGCAGCAGTTAAGTCATTTCATGTATGGAGAGTTACAATAGAGAAAAATAACTGAGAGGAATGAAACTCTGTTAAATAGTTAAGTTTTATGAAATCAAGTAAAAAATAATTTTAATAATTAAAAATAAGTATAGATCGAATGTATAGCGTAAGAGTGTTTTGCTATTGCTCTCACGTTAACACAGTGTTTGCTTAATGTAAAAATTTGTCAAGTATGTTTATATCATTAACCTTACGGTGCTAGTATAGTATGTGATCTATGTAGTCAATGTGATCTACTAAAATACACACAGAATCTAAATTGTGATCTACAGCAGGGGTCGCCAACCTGCGGCGCAGGCGCCACGGTTAGTGGTGGCGCATTGCAGTTGGGGAAAATATTTCAAATGAAAAATGTTCCACAACTTATATCTAGCTATATCAGGGGTGGCCAACCTGTTGCGGATTGCACCCTGATTTCCAGCGATGACCTTTGTTTTTAGAGATCAGCTTGGTTTCACTATGAAATTTTAAAGTCTTTCGTTTGTGTGGCGGATAAGAAATGAACTTGAATAAAATTGGCGGTTTAGGAAAAAAGGTTGACCACTCCTGATCTACAGTTTAAAAAAATAACTTTATTTCATCTTAAAAACAGGTACACAATACAAAACGTTATGCTATCCTATATTATGTCACAGGCTATTGTTGTAAATCATTGTGAGAAAGAATAGATGTGATCAATGTTAACAAGTTTCTGTGGCTAATATTGACCGTGACCCGACAGTTCATCGAGCGACACTTGATCAAACGACATTTGATCAAACAACAATTGATCGAAGCGAAGTCTTTACTTTGAATCTGTCTCTGATTTCTGCAACGAGTCTGCAAGGGTGAGACTATGGCACGACGCCCCCTTCCTTTAAATAACTGACGATAATGTAAAAAGAATGCAAAAAATCGCAGCATTAGGCATCTAACAAAACATAATCATGACAAGAGACCTACTTTTGCTCCCCTAAAAATGCTTTGCCCAGGGACCTTGTTAGAAAACCATGACCTTGACATTGACAAAAAATTATAAAAAATAAAAACAAACTTTCTTCTTACGGATGGCTTGTGCTTTTTATTTGTCTAAGTTACAGTTACAAAGAGATTGCATAATCGCAGAAACATACAAAAGTAAATCTTTTTTTTTATTAACTGTCATTTGAATCAAGTGTCGTTTCGATCAAGTATCGTTCGGTCAACTGTCATTTGAATCAAGTGTCGTTTCGATCAAGTATCGTTCGGTCAACTGTCGTTCGATCAACTGTCGTTCGATCAACTGTCGTAGCATCAATATTGACTGTTCAACCCGTTGTTTAGATTTCAGAAAACCCAAGCGAATTTTTCAACGCTATTAATCATGGAGGTTTATTGAAAACAAAAACAGAGTTATTTAACGTTGGGTGTTTTTTTGGAAGATATTTAAGGAACTTTGTCAAAAACAGTTGACACTTGACTAAATCAAAGAGATATTTTAATAAAATTGTCTTTATGGCATTTCACGAAAGGAAGATTATATTTCCCCCTGGTCAATAAAGTAATGTGCAATAAAGGTCACAACTTTTTAAAGAGATTTCTATTTGGTTTTTTAATAGCATAGAAAAAATTTTTAAGAAATATGAATGAACTTATGGCCATTAAACAGTACGAAAGATACGTAAAATGACTTTAAAAAATGTTACAAATTTATTCAGTTTTTATTTGTTCTTGTATCGCTACCTGATATTATTGCATTTCAAATTTACTGTAACCAGTAACCAACTTACAATGTTTTCGGTTACATTTTTACCAATAATTTAATGCATCTCTATGGTTTTCGATGTGTTGATTTGGCATGTATTTTTGATTTAGTAGCGCTGAAAAATATTTTGATAGAATAGGCTATGCCAATCATTCGCCGTGGTTTAATGCATATTGACATAACTTTTCTTTGACTTTACCAATCAAAGCTTCAAACTCTGTTCGTTTGAATAAAATTATTCTAAAACATTTTACTTATAATATGGCAGCAGATAGTAAAGTTTGGTTGCAGGAATGAATATTTTATTAGTATAAACAGTCAGCATATTTGACCGGTCTGAGATTCAAACTCAGTTTTTTTAAAACTACGTTTTAAAAATCTGCTTCTTAAGTTGCAATCAAGAATTTTCACCTCGAAATTAGAAAATTTGCGGTATGAGATTTCGTTAAGCCAACAAGGTTGTCTTTATCGTTGGCCTCATGTTGGTCGCTGCGAAAAGTTTGTTTCCGTTCCAGATACTACTATTTAGAAGTTCATGGACCAGCTGTCGAAAATCGATGCTCAATCCCGCCCAAGAATTGTTGTTTATTATTTTGAATATGGTAACAACTTCAACTTGAGACTCATTTTGCAACAAATAGAAATCAGTTTTTCAACTTGCTAGGCGACGAGTTCATTAGCTCAAAGACAAGCAAGAAATGTTGTTTATATAGTTGTGTGTTTGTCAGCACACCCGATCAAAAACAAACTGGTTTTGTTTATTGCAAAGTGATTCCTGAATCAATGGTCGTCACCAGAATCCAAAACCTCTGTACTATAAAAGCAAGATATGATATCGGTTGCTGATTGACTCTGTGATCTTTTTGAAGGTCTGAAAGTTACTTAGTGGTCCACTCGGTCTTCCTTTAAGGGTAGGTGTCTGTCTCTCTGTGTAAGTCATATCGCGATTCAATCTCAGAATTCAAAGAGACGATTTAATTAATATTTTCGTTGGTGATAATTTAATAAATGTTAATATTTTCTATCATAACCGAACCTCACGATTTCAGGCTAAGTTATCGGTACTTTTCTAGTAACATACGTGCTGATAAACTAAGCAACGAAAAGTCCACGATTCTGCTTTCCACGATTTTGTGATTTCCAAGAAACAAAATGACACCGCGAGATAAAAAACATAATTTGTTGCTTTCGTGACCTTAACTTGGTTTCAGTTCTTTAATAACTAATTATTAAATCTGCTTTAAGATGGAATGTCTGAGAAACCAAGTTTAAGAATTGTTTGTGACTAAAGTATGAAATGCACGAAGAAGTAAGCGAATGAAACATTCGCATCATATTTAACAAAAGTAACACAATTAACTGTTTTGAGAAGACGCGAAAAAGATAATTTCAGCACAGTATTTAGCCTCGAATAATTAACCTTCAAATCTTTAAAAGTAATATACAATTTGCTGTTGATTTTCCAAAATTTTTTCTTATTTGCATATCCAAGCATTCATGACAATTGTTTACTTTAATATAGTGAAATGTTGGCCTACGTAAGCTGCATGAACAGGGCTTCACTTTTAACCTGGACAATATCTAGAAGTCATTTTTTTCTCTTTTGCTGGGCGATCCTGCGAAGTACAATGCTTTCGAATGTTCTATGAATTAAAGCGTTCAAAGGTTTATAAAACAATAAGGCTATCGTCCTTTTGGTGGTATCCCAGTAGCAAAGAACTGTACTCATAAACTGTTCGACAAGTGCACAAATTAAAATCTATAGCTTTCTACAAACTGAAATCATCAATTTTTCTTCAGGTCAGGTCCCGATCTGTCTCGGTTATTAATTAATCGGTTTTTAGAACGAGCAAAAGTACGATAATTTTTTGGAAATCGAAATGTCAATGGAAGACCACAAAAAGTCAAACAACCAAATGCCAAACTGGTCTTCAAAGCGAAAAATATTTACTCTACCTCCACATTCCATGGATAAGAATTGTTTCGACAAATTTCGAAAAACAAATCACCACGACAGTTAAAAACTGTTATTTTCCCGTCGAACCAGATGTTGTTTTTACAACCCGATAGCTCTTGCCAGCAAATAAGAAGGACGTGCTGCCTTTACATCGTTGCAGCAATCTACCAATTTGTGTGTCACTGTGATTGTCGGTACGTTGGTTGCACGCCCCACCGCTTGCAAGAGCGTATTAAACAACGCATCCCTAAGTCTGTCATTACTCTTCCCGCCTCTTGAAACTGCTGACAAATTTCCTTGCCTCGGCAAAGTTAATAATAGCTCCCAACATCGCCTTTTTTACGCGTCTGCCATTGGACAACACGCCATCTACTCTTCGTTACAGCGACAACAGATTCTTTATTCTCGTTCGAGGTCATTCTAAGTTTGACCTTTCCGCACAAGAAGCTACTTTTATTATATCTGTTTAACCCTATTTTAGTAAGCGAAAAGATTTTGTCTGTGGCTGAAACTCTTTTTTTGGTCAATGATTCACGACCAATAAGAGCTCTTTTTTTACTTTATATGCACCTCAGTTCGGCTAGTTTCTTTTTCATTCTGAAAAGTATCAGACGAAAAACTTTTAGGTAATTCCAATTCGACCTAATATTTAAAAAAAAAGCCTGTACTTGTGAAATTTAGCCGCGGTGTTTTATTTACTTTTGATTGAAAAGGTCCAAAATGTTTCTGTTTCTGTGAATTTCAAAAGGCAGTATATCCGTGTTTTGAAAGATATTGCAGGGTAAGAGGGGTTGTTGTCTTTTCTGCCCTCTGATTCCAGAGCCCTTGTCTACAAGTGCTTCACAATTTTTTCTTTGGTGACTTGAAAGTAGCTACAATAGATTTCAAGTTAGAAACGTTGCTAATTTTGATTTTGAAGCGATTATCAAACTTCTTTTTGTCTAAAAAAGCTTGTTTTCTTCATGTTTGTATTGTACCGTAGCACGACATGACTGGCTGGGATTAATCATCAATGGCAAATCAAACAACTTATTGAATTAAAGTTTATAATTTGCACAAAAAATAATAAAACAGCATAGACCAGTTGTTCTCAAAGATTGGGTTGCGTCGAGACCATCCAAAACTGAACTACGAAATATCAAAACGGTTAGAGTGAAATGTAGATACAACTAAATATTGCCATTAACAACACTGAATCCATGGTGATTTACATAACAAGCGCGTTTTTTAACATGACAACAAAAAGAAAAAAGCGTATAGCAGGCGGCCTACCTAAATCTATTTTGAAGATGAAAAATTTATGTCGCCGTTTATAAACCAATAGAGCGCAGAAACCCTATTAGAGCAAAAATCATCAATGCATTCATTAATTTTTTCGGGTTACTATACACTCTTTAATGTTTGTGTCGTGAGATGCTTACCAAACTGAGATGAGGGTCGCGCTTAAAAATTTGGAAACCACTGGCTTAAACTATTGATATTTTGATCAAAAGTTGAATCGAAACAAAGCGAGTTTTTTTCTTTTGACTTCGTGTATTTTGATGTCAAGACCATAAAAGTTTTCTCGCTTCACTACGCATAGATTGCGTTGCTGAAGCGTTGGCACGTCCCATAACCAGCTTGCGTTTGCTTCGTTCTTGGTGATTACACAACGTCTCAGCTAAAAAGGCAAGATCTAGAAACATCATTAAACTTGATGTTTTAACTCGACCAAGACGAGAATTGCTTTGACTGTCGCCGCAGAATGAATTTCCGCATTGCTGTTATGAAGTGAAAAAAGCAGGTTGTCACTTATAACGTTGAAAACTTTTATCTTGAAGTTACACAGGCAAATATTAAACTTGAAATTGAACCAAGTGAATTTCTCAAATCCAGAAAAATTTCCATTTTATTTAGCCTAATGCTTCAAATTAATTTTTAACAGAGTTAATTTGTTTGAACTTTTAAATATGAGAATGGCAAAAA
This sequence comes from Diplosoma virens, assembly GCA_963680785.1. Taxonomy (NCBI): domain Eukaryota; kingdom Metazoa; phylum Chordata; class Ascidiacea; order Aplousobranchia; family Didemnidae; genus Diplosoma; species Diplosoma virens. The sequence goes on from CAVMFT010000152.1 coordinate 109,475, forward strand.
AACAATTTAAAACTTCCTAGCAAAGTTATATTTTGTTATGGCCCAAAAAACAAGCTCAACTCTTATAAGTCTTTATCTAAGATTTACAATGCCAATGAGCAATAAACAATCAGATTTAATTTTACTGAACGACGATTAGGGCAAGTTTTAACAAAAATTGCAGTAAAAAAGTTGCACTTATGTACAAGCATTTTAAACAACATTGATTTACTTAGGCGATTTATTTGCAGATAAAGCTAAATATTTTCGAACGTTACCAAGGAAAAATGGTGATGTTTTGCCGACAGTTTGTGTTGCATGGTATACTTCGCTCCACAGTGCATAAAGTTGGTTGGAAATTTAACAATCAGGCATACAGTTCTGGATTGATGTTTATTTGGGTCCTTTCTACAAGTGTTTAGGTCACTTTTCAGCTCGAATCGGCGATCTAAATAACCTACAGTTTTATTTCAGCTAGATCGTTATCAAGTCAACGTGCCACTTCTTTTACAGGCTTGAGCAAAGGTATATTTTGGGCCTTTTTGATAACGTTCAGATACAGCCAGTGATGGGATTCAGGGGGTTCGCACGGGTTCGCGCGAACCCGTTCTTGGAATTTCGGCACGTTTAGCGAACCCGTTCTTGGAATTTCAGCATGTTTAGCGAACCCGGTTTTAACTTTACGTGATCTATGTATTTCAATATCTCTGTGTTTAATGTAACAGTTTCAATCTTCTGCAGATGTTTGTTCAAAGTGTAAAGAATGATTCTGAGTGAAAACACCCTAATTTTGGGAGAAAAATAGGGAAATTAGAGATAAAATGAAAGTGAAGACCTTTTTTTTTTTTTTTTTAGAGGAGACCCTAATTTTGCGAGAAAAATAGAGAAATTAGAGATGAAATCGAAGTGAAAACCTTTTTTTTTTTTAGAGAACACCCTAATTTTGAACCTGTTCTTTAAACTTTGAATTCCAACACTGAAACTGTTGTTAGCGAGTTCGATACAAAAGAGAACCTGTTCTTAAAATTTTGAATCCCATCACTGGATACAGCTAATCCTATACATAACTCTTTGCTATGCAAATCAAATCGAACGGAATTATACTGAAATCATTTAATAGCATGTTTTTTTAAATCACACTCATACATTTTTTGCAATATTAAAAACTGTAGTAAAAATTTGTAAAAACTTGCCCTAGTAATTATAATAAAATGCAAGGTGAACGAGTAATAGGGACGTGTTTTGAAGAGGCATTCCAAAAAATTTTTTTTGGTTGATTGAACATAAATCGCCTCCTTGTAGTTTGCAACATAAATATAGCGAAGACAATATAAAAAACAACACTAAAACAGTAGAAAAGAGAAAGCTTTGAATTGCAATTTGATATTGATTTTTCATCGAATACAACTAAAAATATCAATGATCAACGTATTTTTATAAGTACTTCAATTAATACGCAAAAAGCCAATAACTTTGGCGTATTGTATTAGTGAGACATGTCCTACTAGAAGAATACGGCCGGATTAGTCAAGAGATTTCTAACCCTTTCGATACGACCTTACGCTGGTTGACGTAGAAAGATAGTTTTTTTGTTTTTTAGGCTCTCTTAATTTGTTAAAACTGTTGTGTGCTCAATTTGGTGACTCTACTTCTGCTTTGTTGAAAAAAGAATGTGAGACATGTTGATCCCACAGTAAAATACTGTAGGGATAAATATGTCCCACCAGTATTGAATACCAAACACAACTACAAATTTTTTTTTTTTTAATTTTTTTCTGTCAAAAAATTCCATAAATTCAAAGCAAAATGTCTCAAAATCAAATGGTCTTAAAATCAAATTGTTTCAGACAAAATAACAAGGCTATTAGATGTGCTCTGCTGTGAAACAGAGAGATGTTGCGTTTCTGGCACTGGATATGTTAGTACATTTTTCTCTTCTGTGGGTTTTTGCACATCGCATGCAGATTAGCCTTTTGCTCTTGTTCTTGATAGGAAGATAGTCTCCTACCCCTTGCATTTGAACAGAAGCCTGAGAAGGTCTGCCCATTCTAAGATCTTTCCTTGGAAAGTTTACTCTTTCTGCATCAATCAGTGATTCACTTACTGTCGATAGAAATGTAATAGCCTAAATAAAAATTTTCGACGGTTGGTTTCACAGTAAATGATGTAGACATTGTGCACTGCAGTCATTAGCAGAAAGGCAGAAAAACACTTTCCTCCACCAGTTTTGGCTCTTTTTGTTTAATTCGTAGAGTGTATTTATTTGATCTGAGAGATTAACACTACTCATTGTTTTGTGATATTAGTTGATAGCTACTAGACAAGGGACATCTTTTTGCTTCAATCTTTTATTTTGCGAGTTACAACAAAGGTAGTTAGATGATTGCAGTTGGTCATTAGATAAATATCCTTTGTGTCCTTCCAATAAATGCCAAGTAAACCTTTGTCAATGCATACTGACATTTCAAATTTACCTCTTTCTTGGAACTTTGCCATATGTAGGTGCTTCTAGATCTTCTAGTGTTGGTGTATCTCTTCTGTTTTTCATAAATGTTCCAACCGCTGCATATGGTAAAGTTCTCAGCAGTTTTGTCAATACAATGAACCTGTCAAAGAAACAAATTACGTCCTTTTTTTAAACAGAATTTAAAAGCTAAGTTAGAGCTCTTTCTCCAAATGTTCCATCCAATTTTTCAGTAATTTGGCGCAATAAATGTTGGTGTCGTATACGTAGTCGGTTTTAGAATCAACTCTTGGTCAAAGCTTGATGCCCCGGTTTACAGGTTTCTTTTTCATTGATTCGTTTATAGATTGGAAGATGCTGTCATTCCTTGATGCCATAAACGTTCCTATCAAACGAGTCAATAATTTTTCCATGTAGAAAGTTTTTGTAATACTATCAAGTTTATCAGAATCATTGAATTACAGCTTGGAAAAAAAAAATTAAAGTAGATCTTTAAAAATAGCTTTTCCTATAACTGCATTACCCACAGATTGTAGTTGACCAATACATATGCATTGACGGTAGTTTGTTATAATTCATTATAAGACTGCAACCCAAAAGTATCATCATTTCATCCGCTGTTGTGTCCTTCATATTAGCATGGATTACTTATTTGGATCTTAGAATTTCCAATCTTTGATTATTGCAATTTGCTGTGAGTTCAAATAACTCTGAAAGAAATAAAGTCAAAAACGCGCTCAACTCTAACGTGTTTCTAGTCACTGCAGCTGAGATGATGGGCTCAGTTTCAGATAATAATGGTATTCTAGGTATATAAATTTGTAAATTTTTGATTTGCGAAAAAACGGCTTTATCAGCTTCTGTGTTTTTATTTTGGTTTCATCGTTGTTTTCCACTTCTTCTTTATAAGTTTTTTTATCAGAACTTTCATTGTCTGATATTTCATTTTTAGAAGTGTCAGAAAATATATCTTCAAAATCTTTATTTCTATTCAAATTAGGCAGATAGTTTTAATTAAGAATACTGTCATTTAATTCAGAATAGCTATTTCCCATTGATCAAAACAGTCCAATGCATCACTAGCATCACTTATCTTTAAGTTTCAAGTTTATTGATTTTTTTTGGTGCGAAAATATAATAACAACGACACAAAGTAAAAGTAACAAGAATAACACCGTGGATTAGTAGATAGACCAGACCCGATGATCAAGCTACTGAACCGCATTTAATTATATGAAATAACAAAAGTTTTAAATATAAATATACTTAGTAAAAATACAGTAAAGATAAAACAAACAGTTTTTAAACTTTTTGTAGGTGCAATTCGCTTAGATAAATTTAATAGGCAAAATAATAATAACAATCCAATTGACAAGTGCTTAAATAATCTAACAAGCAAATACACTAACAACAATTGTTTAATAAATCAAAACAATAATAAATCTAACTGATAAGCAAATAATAACAACAACCCTAACTAACAAAGGCATAAGTGGAGGAAAACAATAATAAATGCAATTAGCAAGTGCTTAAGTAAGGCTGGACAATAATCAATCCAACTAGCAAGTGCTTAAATTGAGCAAAACAATAAAAAATCTAAAAAACAAACAAAATAATAACAGTTTAACTAGAGCAGAACAATAATAAATCTTACTAATCAAGCAAAATAACACAATTTTACCAAAAAAGCTGGTTAAATACAAAGTTTAAAGTTAATACAGTAAGTACAACTGCGGAAAAAAGTACAAAACAATGAAAAGTGGATTTTTAAGCCTCATTAAAAGTTATACCAGAATTTATTAATTAAAAATTTTTCAAATTTTTTTAAAGCAAAATTCCAAAGAGTTTATTGAAGTTGGAACTTCAGACTATACTAATTCTCCTTGGTAAAATACCAAAACAATAATAAATCTAATTGATAAGCAAATAGTAACAACCCTAACTAACAAAGGCATAAGTGGAGGAAAACAATAAGAAATGCAATTAACATGCTTAAACAAGGCTGGACAATAATCAATCCAACTAGGAACTGCTTAAATTGAGCAAAACAATAATAAATCTAACTAACTTTTTTTTTTATTAAAAATTTTTTAAGTTTTTTTTAAGCAAGCAAAATTTCAAAGATTTCATTGAAGTTGTTACTTCAGACCATATTAATGCTCCTTGGTATCTTAAACAATGTTGAGCCAGCCTTGAACTGAGTCTGAGTATAAAGATATTTTTCGCTGTAGAAGACCTTGTGCTATGTTGATAGCTTTCATTTTGCAAAGCAAAGTAATTCATGAAAGACTCAGGCAATTTCTTTAGACGTTTTTTATCCATTCTAAAAACAACCAACTTACTATATATAAGGTTTGCAAGACGACTAGGATAAATAAATCCCCGCTCCAGCACTGTTGGCGTAAATAAGTCCCAAAAACACTAGATCTTAAAAAAAACTATGGTAGCCATATTTAAATAGGCAGAATTCCGAATAGACATGCGTGCCAACTAAAAAATTTTTTGAAGGGGTAGACAACCTAAAATTGTCTGAGATTCTAGGATAAAGAAAAAAAGGTCGTTCCTTGGAATCGATCTGGGATTTTCTTGTTTTTGTCCCGAAATCATGGTGTTCTCTAAAAAAAAAGAAAAAAAAGGTCTTCACTTAGAATCAGTCTCGGATTTTTCCATTTTTATTCAAAAATAATAGTGTTCTCTAAAAAAATGCATGTTGTTTTAAGTTGATTTTAAAATTCCGAACATTTGAGTATTTTTTAAAAACTCCTTCGGGACACTGAATTTGACATAAAAATCCAGACGGTATGGTAACCCTAATTATACCAAACAACCCTGACTTATACATTCAGCACAAAAAAAGAACTTACGTTAGCTTTCATAAAATTCCTTTGCTTCTTAAATAAACTGAACTATAAAAACTACAGAACTTTTGTTACAGCTAGCAAGTATAGCAGTTAAAATTGTCTAGACGCTTAGTTCTGACGCATGTTGCTTGGTGGGAATATTTGGCGCAACATACAGTAGGTTCACTACAAACGCTAAAACACTATTTAATCCCGTCTTAATGCACTCTAAACCCGAAAATTTTAAGTTAGTAAAACAAAATTTTTTCTGGGATCTATATGTCCCTACAGTATCGAAAGGGTTGACTGGCTATTAGAATCGCCGAGAAAGAAAGCTTGTTGCATTGTGTGCGTGTGGCGTAAATCGAAAGCATCCTTTTCGGCATGCTGGATTTTTTAAACCAATCCAAAAGCATGTGTATGTCAAAACAAGTGTAAAGCAATGCTGTTTAGCTCACAAAGACATTGCTACTAAGTGCGTCAGCTTGTTAGTGACAAATTTCTAGATTGTTTCAGCTATACATGTATTAAAAAGTCAAGACAATTTTATCATGATATCTTGATTGTAATGTATACGATAAATACAGAGTGTATTGATATGTTAAAACAAACATCAAGTAGCTAGCCTATGTTAAAACAAACATCAAGTAGCTAGCCGTAAAGTCATTTTAAAAACCTTCACTGTGCAAATTTTTAAAGCGGTTGCATTACGACTTATGTTGCATGATTAGTTTTATAGTTTGAAAAGATTATTCAGTGTTTATTGTTGGTTCATCATAAAACAGTTTTCTAAAACTGAAAAATAAAATAGAGAAATGCGCAATAGAGTTTTGTGTTGTAGCCTATTATACGAACAAATTTATCGTCATTCTATTTCTCTAATAAAGCAAAAAAAATTTTTTTGAAGAGTTTTCCAAGAAAATTTAGGCAGTTGCTGAATTCTCAGCTAGCAAAACGAAGTATAGCTTTTAGGTTTTGAGCGATAAGTTATTTATGGCAATTGGATAAAGGTGAATGCAAAGCGTAAGTTGATTTCTTAAGCTATAAACTATAGATTATTTAGCGGTCAAAGCTTTTTCTTTAATTAATCTAAGTCAATTGTATAAACAACCTTTATAAGAAAATACGTATAAAAATATGCAATTTTTTTTGCTATTTGGAAATTGATTAATTCTGATAAATATTTGGTATTTGGATGTAAGTCAAGATACTAATCGTGCAACGGTATTGAAAAATATGTGTCAATCTTTACTTTATCTTTGGACTTGGCAAATTTACTAGAAATCGGATTAAGATTAGATTACGTTTAAAAACGGATTTTCTTACTTTTCATAGTGGACTATTATAAATGCAAGAAATCAATTCTGTGACAATCCTATGGAATGTGCTTTTGTCAAAAATGATGATAAAGTAGACTTTTCGTGTTTTTTTGCAAATTGGGTGAAAAAGTGTCATAGATTGGTAAAAATGTCAGTAGTTTTTTTAAAAATTTAATTTGTACCCTCAAACCTCTAATATTTTATGCGATGGGTAAGGGATTTATCTATGTCATTTCAAGACAGTTTTAAAATAACTTTCTGAAAAGATATTTTACTCAACCTGTATAGATGAGCGGCGGGAGATTTCTTGTTAGTTTACGAGAAAAGCTAGTAACAAAAAATATCCTACTTATTGCTTGCACATAAAAGAAAAAATATGCTTTTTGATATGTTAAAATATTTATATAAAAAGAAATCTTGAATAAAAAAATTTTCTTTTAAATAAAAGTAAAAAATTTAAATATAAAAAAACTCGAACACATTTAAAAAACTCTTCTTTTTAGAATTTTAGATTGCGAATTGCCAAACAAAACGAGGAATTATTGTCTTCCATGGTGGATGATATATGTTGACCACCCAATCTCTAGTTGATCAGCCAAAAAATAAATAAGTTAATAGCAATGTGACTAATCAAAATATTTTTTCTCGTTGAAGATTAACGATGTTTTCACCCACTTTGGTTAATTATTTTTGTACTGGTTTTGAAAGAATGACTTTGACGGATTCAAAAAATCAGTTGCTTCATGGCGTTGCAACCAGAGCCACTCATAAATACGTTTTTAATAAATTTTTAGGTAGTAACATTGAATGCAGCAATTTTGTAATATTAATAACAAAAATTTTGCAATTACGTCTTTAATTGACATTTATTATAACAGCAAAAAACATTTGTGGAGGCTATTGATATAGCTAAGCGCTTTTTAAAGAAGATATCAAACTAGAGCTAGTTAACTTTTACTTTCACAATCAGTTGAAAAATTTTGTGACTAATTTGATATAGTTATGTAAAAAACTAAAAGCTTCTTTAATTATTTATTATCATTGTGGTTTTTCCTTTAACCAATCGTTTTAACTTTCAATTTCGGTTTTTAATTGTTTTGTCGTTTATATTTCAAATTATTTATTAAATTTGTTTACTGCAATTTTTATTTTGCAGTAAGATCAAATATGCTTTGACTAACACGCATTAGTCCACTTTGACTTACACAAATTATTAAAAAATTGTGAGTGTGCCGAAGACGTTGTTATTAATGTACGCAGCACACATAGTGTGATAGATTTCTTTCTCGGCGATTTTAATGGTTAGAAATCGCTGCGAAAATGTAGATGATTCGGCCATATTTTTCTAGTAGGCCATGGTGGAGAAGGGATTTATGGAGTGCTGCGATTGTATAAATCTAGATGTCTACATTAAAGCAGTTGTTATGTTTGGAAATATAAGCAGTGATATATTTTGCGCTGCTTTGATTTTGCTCATTTTCTTCATCTTCATTGATTTTGAAATCTTTCGATTTGGCACACACTGACAAGTCAATGTGTGGAAAGTCATTAATTGTAACATTGTATTCTTCGCTTTCGTTCTGTTCACTTGACAAATTGCAATTTGACTCCGCATCTGTAATATGCAGAGATTCCGTTTCATTACTTGAAGTGTCAAGTTGATGATTACATGATAAAGCTAATCTTATAGCAGCAGAACGTTCGTATTTATGTGCTTTTTCTTTTTCCACTTTCCAATTTTGCTTTAGGTTTTCAGGTCTGCACAAGAAAATAAAAATAATTAAAAGGTTCATTCCGTACATTTTTTGCTTGAAATTCGGCTATTTTTTGCCATCGCATTGACAGGCGTAACTTAAAAACAAAAACTTTGTATTTGTATTCGTTTCTTGCACCGCAAATGAGTTGCAACATTCGAGCCATCGCGCTCATCTCTGCAACATTGCAACTGGCAACGCAAACACTTTGTCGTACTATTTGTTGCAGCGCTTGGAAACCGTTGGCAACAACGAATCGAAGTTAGCCAGCAACTAATCGAATCCCCATTTCTTTAAACACTAGCTCCTAAATGCCATTATCAGTACATCTCTTCTCCGCTGATCATTGACTTGAAGATTTTGAAATAAAGTCGGATGAGGTGTAACTACGTATTTTTACGTTTGACTTTTGAAGACTTTTTTCACTGCCATATACAAATCAATTCATTATTTTAACGCTCGGGCGACACGGAATTTGTTTGGATAATCGGGTTACGGATAATAGATTTACTTCGTCGATCTTGAAGTGCTGTCGTCGCTCCAACCCAATTCACTGTACAATTTTATAGCGTGTAATCGCTTATTCTCTTCCTACTTGATTGTAATAAAGGATTATAGTGTCAAGAACAGGTCAATTTTAGTTGTAGTTTTTTGACTGTTTAACCGAAAATAAAGATAAATGTAAATGTAGTACAATATGTTTTAAGTTTTTTGTCTTTATTTAGGTATAGGTGTCTTAAAATGTATGTTTAAAACTTACACATTATTTCTATTACAGTGGATATAACGCAATAGCTATATCATTATTATTCAACGTTTCATCCATATAAAATTGTTTAAACTATGCCAAACAAGTTTTGGTCGATTGGCGAAATGTAGGCTAAAAAATTATTTGTCAAATTTAAAATAATAAAGTTTATTTAAACTAATGTATTGCCCTTATATATTTTATAAATTTTCTTTCGTTGTTTAATTTTCAGACGATTATATATACCAAAGCCTTTTGTGAATTTAATCGGTAAAAAACTTTTTATTATCAATAATAAAAAACGAGTGTTTTATAGTTGAAATCTACTACGACGAAAGCATGTACCTTCTTTGGTCCAAAAACGTTTTTTCTGTAGCCTGTAAAAAATTAAGTGTCAAGAATTGCAATAGATCGTACACAAAGCAATATACAGTAGATGGAAGCAAGACCGATACTTTGGATAGTACCGGTAAATATTTTTGTGTACCACGCCAGCAGGTAGCTCGCAATTGATTGACAAAAGAATTTATAAAAATTTGCAAGCTTAAGCAAACCAGTTTACCAAAATACAATCAAGTTGAATTAGGACTCGTTTCCACTACGAGCGTTAGCGAAAGTAATAGTTACTTGTTAATCGATGTTTTTTTTCTTTCCGTACTTAATCGCTAAGAAAAGCAAAAAACAACAAAACAAACCAAAAATACTCTCGCCAACGCTCGCAGTAGAAACAATTCCTTATGAATGTTACAAATAACTTTTGAAAGTTTCAGCAATAATGCAAGTTTTATAAGACAAACTTGCTACGCATGCTCTGAACCAAACATCACCCTTGTACATCCTCAAAAATTACTTGTACATTCTGGAGTACATGTATACGATACGTACAGTTGAAAAGCACTGATATAAAGTGTAATATAAAACAATACTCCGTCTTAAAACCGCGCCTAAAAACCGCCTCCTCTTGCCTTTTTAACGACTCTTAAAACCGCGTCGTTAAAAAGGTAAAAAAGTTTCTGTAGCTAGTTCTCAGAACAATTTTCGCTTGCTTTTTACGTAACGAAGTAGACTCGAAATGGCAAATATTGGTTGTATTACCTACCAATACAACGGTATCCATTCTGCGATCTTAATTAAATAAAAAATTATTTATTAGTTTTTAAAATTATGTTATAATTACCAGAAAAAATGGAATTTCCAGTTTGTTTATTTCCCGTTTCATTTTTGTGAAAAATATCAGAACGAAAGCAATCACAATTAAAACAATCAATGCTGTTATTCCAAATCCGATGTAAAAATATACGACATCTAAATCAATTTGTTATCAATAAAAAAATCTTTATCAAAGCAAACTATATACAGTAGCGTACACTGTATGAAAATCAGTTCTTCTAAAGTGCTCGATAACAAAGTTAGAGCTTGAATTAAAATACAGTAGCGTACAATAGACTTTCTATAAATTTTTATCAAAGAAGAATTAGTTTAAATTTGCGATTTACTTTCCAAATTTTTAAACTCTTCCCATTCGTTTTGAGCTAATTGCAATCAATGTGATATCAATTATGGCAGTTAATGACTAAGTTGAAATACAAAACTTCAATGTAAACACGAGTTTCAGCAAACAACAAAAACATTTTAATGTTTACAAAAACAAAAATCTAAATTGTTCTTCAATTTCTAAGTTTATCTAGTTCAAAAACAAAAGATTTATGGCCAAAGATCTAAACCGTGCTTCAATTTCAAAGTTACTAATAAAATAAATTATTATTAACCGTGCTAATATTTTGCTTATAAACTGACCGTGAAGCACCTTTATTCATTTTGTTAAAACAAAAGCAGCGCAGATTTGCAAAGGAAAAACAGTATCAAAGTGGAAAATCCAGATTTTTTTTTATTTATGACAATGGTTCTCAATTTTTTTTCACATTGACCCCAATTCAAGTAAAAATTTTTTATCGACTCTCTAATCTAATTCTAATGTAATGTAATTCTAATGTAATCTAATTCTATGTAATTCTAATTCTTATGTAATCTTATTCTCTGTATGTAATTCTAATCTAATCTAATTCTAATCGGAGGTAAAGAAGAGAGTGCAGGCAAGATGGAAAGGATGGAGAAAAGTATCGGGAGTAATCTGGGATAGGAGATTACCAGCTGGAGTAAAAAGAAAAGTGTACAGTTTAGTGGTAAGTTTGTTGAATTTAGAGATGGTATATACCATGGTACAATCGGACGGAAAGGTAAAAATCATTAAGGATGGAAAAAACCACCTTCAAGATTTCCATCCCTAGGGTTGTCTATTTCCATCGTAAAATGGAAAACCATTAAGGATGGAAAATACCATCTTCAAAATTTCCATCCGTAGGCTTGTTTCCATCGTAACATGGAAAATCCCATCCTCGAATGGACCACCCCAAATGTAAGCAAATTCCACCCTTAGGGTTGTTTTCAAATTTACAGTGTAGTTTTCATAAAGGCCCAGAAATATCACATCAGAAAGAGAACAATTAACATCTCGCTTGCGCTGGTGTTTCTCAAAAGTATTCTATGATCTGAAAACATGTAAAGACTGAAAATATTGAAGTAGAAACTTCTTTGGCGGTTGGCAAATGAAAAAGTGGCGATATTTTTACAATATGCAACTAAAATCTAAAAAACTTTAATGAAAGCATATAGATATGAAGATTTTCTTTAGCAATTTTAAATGATTTAAACAAAATTTGCTTTAACATACGTCGTTTTTGATCTTTGGACAAAATGAAAAGTTCGCTTGTCACAAATTGGCCTCCATCACAAATTTTTTAAGGAAATTTTGTTTATTTATGGATTCAAATAATAAAATTTTGTTTTTTTATGGAAGGAACTAAAAGGACATTCGGTTTTGCAATTAGCTGCTCGCGTGCATTCTTAAATGCCCATGCATAAGCCGTTATAAAACTATTCGCTATTACATTAAGTACATTACTGAAATTCTTCCTTACTTATGCCAGTTCGTATTTTTAAACTCTTAGTAGAACTCGGAAGAGATGTGTCATAGTTTCCAAATAAAAAAATAAAATAAACTTCCACTTTATAATCCGTACTCGGAGTAAGTTTAGAATAAGTAATTGTTGTTGGTTTTGTTTCGCTTTCGCAATTTTTCTGAAATAATGAAAACAAAAATCGTTGATGAATAATATTTTTATAAATTTTCTTTTTTTCAATCAGAATAGCAAAAAAAATTTATTTTAAAACTTACGTTGTTTAACGTAATCTCTGTGCTGTTAATTTCGTAATACTCGAGCGACTTTTCCGAATCACCTATAATTGAAATAGTTAGCATAATAAGGAAGCTAATTTTTTATTTGCTTGTTTCAAAATCTAATTTGAATACTCTTGGGCTGTCGTTGTATCAAAATAGCTTTAAGTAGAATATTCATATCAGTTATAAAGCAGATAGGACTATTGGATTTTATCAGAATTAATATGTGTTCTTGTCGTTTTAGGATAGTTTTTTTTAAAAACAAGCCGCTTAAAGATGAGAAGCACCAGACTAAAGTTTCACTCTTGTTGGAGCTCGTCAGTGATGCTTATCTCACTGCGAATCGAATCGAGTGCCTGTAGTCTTCCACGCAGGTTACAATATCACTATACCACAGAACCCGGACGAATGATGAACCCAAAGCAGCTATAAAGTATAAGTTATTTCCGGCTTTACTGAACAAGGAATACATAGAATCCACTATGTTGTAATTCAGTGCTCTTCAACAGGGGTTCTGCAAAACATTTAATGGGGTTTCGTGAGTTTTAAGGGTTTCGCTAAAGTTCCTTGTTTTGTAAGGAAAATGATTTCTTGCTTCAGTACGTTGATGTGTCATTATTAAATTGTTTTTTTAGAATACCATCACCATGCCTCATTCAAACTCCAAGTAGGCCAGTTAGTTAAATAAGAGGTTGCGTGCAGTTTATAGCCGAAAATATTGATAGTTGTTGCGTAACGGCGCAACTTGATGTTCATTGTTATGAGGTTAACAAGAACGTTATTCAAAACGAATAAATGTTATTGTTGCATCACAGCTATGCATGATGCTGCCGTTTACAGTAGTTAACAGTAGTTAAGTAGACATTAGACAATGAATAGAAAATAGAATAACAGACTATAGCAGAGCTGCAGCTGTTCAGCCTTTATGAGAATAAAGTAAAGGTAGTGCGAAAACCAACTTTTTACTATTAGCCAGGTAAAATGAAGCAAAGTAGCATATTTTCTTATGTAAAGCAAAATAGTAATAACAGCAAAAGTGTGGACAGTATTGAGCAAGAGGCACCTCCTTCCAAGTAGACCAAATGTAATAAAACTGCCAAAGTTAGAAAATGGGATGAAACATATTTAAAATACTTTTTTGCCGGATGACCAAATTCCGAATGTAGCTCCTCAGCCCGAATGTCTGATTTGTTGTAAGAGACTTTCTAATTCTGCCCTGGTTCCAGCTAAGTTTCAAAGGCACTTGGAAGCCAATCATGCTGCGTACGAGACTTAGACTATCTCATTCTTTAAACATATGAAAAGCAGCGCATGCAGGCAGAAATATTCGTTCTTAGGAGCAGTTAAAACTGATCAAGATTTGTTCTTGACTTCATATCGACTGTCGCATCATTTTCTTAAAACAAAGAAACCGTTTACTTTGGGTGAGGAAGTTATTAAACCAGCGTTGCAAATTGTGGCAGAGCAGCTTCTAAACAGAAACTGAAGGCAAGTTTCAAAACATACCTCTTTGCGATACCACTGTAAGCAGAAGGGGATTTCATATAGCCGACGATTTGTTGAAACAACTTTTGTGTAAAATCGGAAAAGGTCCTTGTTATGGACTGCAACTGGATGAATCAACTGATATTGGGAGAAGAGCACAACTGCTTGTGTTTATAAGAATTCCTGATACTGATTCATATAATATTGTTGATGAATATTTGTGCTACCTAGACTTGAAAGTGAACACAAGTGCTGAACAAGTGTTCAGTAAACTCAACAAACTTATGACTGAAAAGCAAATACCATGGGAAAAATGTTGTTCTCTAACAACAGATGGAGCAGCCGTAATGACTAGACGCTTTTCGGGAGTTCGTGCTCGTGTCAAGGCAGTTGCTACAAACTGTATATTAAAACATTGCATTATTCATTGCGAAGCTCTGGCTGTAAAACCGCTTAGTTCTGATAAGCAGAGAAAAACGGAACTAGAAAGTGTTTTGGATATTGTTGTGAAAACTGTGAATAACATAAAATGTGGTGGCAAAGGCAAATCTGCTAGAGTTTTTCAAAAACTGTGTGGAGAAATGGATTCTGAGAATGTCACTGTTCTGCTGCATACAGAGGTGCGCTGGCTCTCTCGTGACAAAGTTTTGACTCGTGTATTCAAATTAAGACAAGAAATATCAGTTTTTATTGCAGAGAAAAATCATGAATATGCAACGAATTTTCTTGACCATGAATGAGTCTCCAAATTGGCATATCTGGCTTCAGTATTCGATGTGTTGTCCATACTCAACACCAGTCTTCAAGGAAAAAGTTCAGATATATTTTCCCAAGTTGGAAAAATTGATGCCTTTAAAAGAAAAATTGACTGCTGGGCCAATAAAGAGTCAAAAAATAATTTTTCTCTTTTTCAGTTTTTAAATGAATTTTTGAGCGAGGACTCCAAAGTTGAGGAACAGCTGAAATAAAAAGAACTGGTTTTGGAACATTTGAAGCTATTGAAGAAAAATTTTAATCGGTATTTTCCAGAAAAAGAAATTGAGGCTTTCCGTTTGCTGAAGTGGGTAGTTAATCCTTTTATTTTCACTTTGTCAGAACAAGAAGAACTTCTGGACATCTGTAATGATATCAATTTGGAGGAAATCTTTTAAAAAAATGGAAAGGAATATTTTTGGATTTTTCTGTGCAAAAAGGGAACAGCAATTGCAAAGGAAGTACTGAAACTTCTGTGTCAATTTCCAATACCTATTAGTGTGAAACAGCATTTTCTGTTTTAACCACTGTTAAGAACAAAAACAGAAGTTGTTTGAAGAGTGTAGATATGTGTATGAAGAATGCACTGAGCAACGAGGAGCCAAGATTTACGAAGATGGTAAAAGAAATTCAAGAACAACCGAGTCATTAAATTTCTTGCTTTTTAACTTCTGTAATAACTGCTTGTTTGTTGAAGTGTCTAATAAGAAAACATTTGCTTTTTTTACATGTAACTTGTGTTTTTTTAACTTTTTGTTAATGGGGGTTCCATGACAAACGTGAAAATGCTTCAGGGGTTCCGCGATAAAAAAAAGGTTGAAGAGCACTATTGTAATTCCAAGGCCGTACCTCATGACCGGGACTTACCCGACAAGCGTTAAGCATTGCGCTTACTCTCTTAGAGCTTGACGAGCGAAGGATGAATTTTATATTTAAAGAATAATAAAGATTTAGAATTAATTTAAAACAAGCGGCTTAAAGATGAGAAGCACCAGACTAGAGTTGTGGTGACTAAACTAGTCTGGTGCTTCTTATCTTTAAGCAGCTTGTCTTAAATTAATTTTAAATTCTCTTTAAGTGGCTTGTTTTAAATTAATTCTAAATCCTCACTATTCTTCAAATATAAATCATTTTTTTTATTTGCTGCTTCGCATTCAACCATTTACTAATTTAGTCAGTAGGCCCGCTTGGTACAGTGTGAAGTAAAATATAAATTGGTTTAATAATTTTAATCAAGTTGCGCTTAAAAGTTAGTTATTCGGCTCAGTTTTAAATCCAATTTCGAAGCAATAATAATCAATTGTAATGTACATTTGTTGGTATACACAAAAATATAAAAAATAATTACCTGAAAGCTTTTTAAAAGAAAAGTGAAATCGAACTCTTTCTGATATTGCACATAGTTTCTTAATTTTTGGAAGCTCGGCGCTTAACGTAATGGTTGTGTCACTTGATTCACTTAGGCTCAGCAAAGGTTTTGAAAAATTACCTGAAAATATGATTATTTTTTAAGTTTAAATATTTAAAAGCAATTATGTATAGGGGAAGATGAGGTAAGTTGAACCAAAATTTACAAAACATAAATTAACTCGTTAATTATAAGCGCTATATAATAGAAATTTTAAGGTATTATATTTCAAGATATAAGGTTTATTACGATGAAAATTATTTTTTAATGTACACGTAGTTGCCCAATTTTTAATAATTTGTGCTCAAAGTTGACACTTTTTTTGGTTCAACTTGCCCCTTCGTCGGGGTAAGTCAAACAAGCACCAAAGATAAGTTGGACCATCCATAGAAGTTACTAAAAAAAGTTAAAAAAAGAAATTGTTGCAACCTAATATTGTATAAACTCATACTTTTTAGGCCACTGTTATAAGTATTACCCATCAAACTTTTAATTGAATATTTTAATTTTGCCTACTTGACCAAATTACTAGCATAATTATTTCAAACATAACAATTTACTGTGAATAATCAAAGAATTTAACTGTTCAATAATTTTGGCATATGAGAAAATATTAATACAGGTTCCAGCGAATGAGATTTATCGGAAATACAAATTTCTTTTGCCTAGAAGTTTTTGCCGTTACACAAAAAAAGAGAAAGTCTAGTATCTTTACGATATTACTTTCTGGAAAGGAACATTTATCGCCTTTCTTGAAAATAAACGTGGGTTGCCCAGTCATATGATCAACTTTGCACTTTTTTCAAAATTTTGCCTCGCATTCACCAGTTTCCACGTCAATACTTTCAACAAGACCAATATAAAAATGGAGATTTGCTTTTCCAGTGAGCTTAAAACTGACTAGAACATAATCTCCTTGAACTGGGTGAACTACTTCTTCGGAGTAGTCGACACTACTATCATCACACAAACCTTGTATATTAAGTTCTGGTTCTTCATCACTGGAATTCTCATCAAATAGTTTTCTTTTTTTTATTTAAGGGTGCTTTCTTTATTAGTTTTTCTTTTAATATGTTATGGTTTCGTGACTGTTTTTTTTCCGGAGTATCAGTCAAAATTGTCGTTTTTTCTCGTTTTCGACCACTTGCTGTTAGTTTTTGTGGTCCAGCACGGGGAAGAGGTAAAATTTCTGAAGGAGACACATAAGAGATATCATTTGATTGATGGTTACAAGTTGAAATGGTGGAAAAAAGATTGTCCTCTTGATTTTGACAGCTTGTTTGTGCGTTGCCGGTCTCTGTTATTTCCTGGTTAAGATAAGAATAATTAGTTGATTGAGATGGAGCAAAGCCGCTTTTATCAAATATATCTCTGCAAAATGGATAGATACCAGTCGATTTAAATCCAGCTTGTATCTTACTCGGAGTAAATGCAGCTAAGTAAGCTTTATTGACTAAGGCTGAAATGTTATAAACAGTAACTTATTTTCCAGGATTAGACCGCATTTACTCGTCCATTGCCTGATTATATTTCGACTTTAAAGGTGCAAACATTGAGCAGTCTAGCTGTTGTAAGCGATGAGAGGTATGAGGAGGGATAGTCAAGAGAATTAATCTATTTTGTTTTGCCAACTGAATGGATGCCATGGACACATAACTTTCATGGTTATCCAAGATTAACAACGAACGATTTTCATTGTTGCAAGAAATTTGATTTACTATGTGTTTTAAGTACATGGAAAAAATTTATTCGTTTATTCATCCTGATGTATTTGAAGTGCCAATGGAGTCGGTTGGTCCGTCACGGACAAAATGGTCTTTATAGTTTATTCGAGGAAAAATAAAAGCCGGTGAAATACTATTACCAGTCGCACTAATGCAGCAAGCAAGTGTCACTAACTCACCGCGCTTTTTTGATGTGATGGAGCCAATTTGCTTGTACCTTTTGCTACTAACATTTTTTTTGGGCTTTGCATCGTAGTCACACCTGTTTCATCAACGTTAAATATTCTATTTGGTGTGAATTTGTACCTGTTCATAAATGAAGCTAGATTATCAAAAAATTCATTCACTGTATAATGGTTAAATGCAGTTGCTCTGGGCAAAGACGTGGCTTCCGATGTCCCGTATGATATGATATATTTTTTTATGAAAGAACGAAACCATTCTTTTCGGGCTAGTTTATTTTTCTCCCAGCTCACAGGTGTAGTTATGTTATTTTTTTTAGCAAGTTCATATGCGAGTTGACCACATTTTGTAGCAGTAATATCATAAAATCTTTTTGAAAGTTTCTTAAAATGTTCTGCTAACTCTTTTTTCAATTGGTTTTTGAAATATTCGCCTTTTTTCTTTTAAGCACCATAGCCGTATAAATTTTGGGTTGCACCACTTGCTTTCTTATCTATGTAGCGTTTCAAGGTGTTTCTGGAAATGTTAAATGATTTGGAAGCAGACCTCATGGATTTTTCATTTTTTTACACATGTTGCAGCCGCTTCCATTATTTCTTTCGGCTCATTTCCGCGGTTAGTTTTTCTGGTATAAATTCTCGGCATTTTCAATAAAATATATACGCAAAAAAATGCAATTTTTTAATAATCAAAGTCTAAAAATAAACTAAATTAATTTTTAATGAGCAATGGGGTAAATTGAACCATGGTTCAACTTGCGCATTTAGAGAAACAGAATTTTATGCTATGTTTATTATCTATTTTTTAGCCGTAGCTACGCAATAAATTTATACAAAATATAGAAGTAATGCGATCATCAGTTACTTTATGTTTCTAATATTTACTTTGCAAGTCATAAAAGCTTTTCTGACACTACATTTTTGCCTGAACAGATATTTAAATGCTGGTATGTCACAGTCAACTGATTTTTAACGTGCAAAAAATCGATGGCGCAAAATATTTTGTTTATCTTCAAATTAACGCTGGGGAGCCCGTGGTTCAACTTACCTACTGGTTCAACTTACCTCATCTTTTCCCACGGCAGATTTTGTTACAGATTAACAATGACCACTTAGTTTGGTTAAATGATGATTAGAGATATGAAAGCTGACCTCTGTGCACAAAATTTGAGTTCGATTTCCGGTCAGTCAAAATCAAAAAAATTTTAACAGCTTTCTACTGTTGTAGTGGCACGTCGTAAATGGGTCTGCTGCCTAATAACGAACAGAACATTTTTTGAATTGAGAGTCAAATTTAGAACGAGTGTATACAATCGCAAGCGTCCTAAACGAAATTTTTCAAAAAAATCAACCAAAGGAGAAAATTTTCTTGGCATAATTGTAATTCTACAAAATTGATAGATATCAAACGGTTATTTTTGCGGACAAAAATAGCTCATTTTAAAATGCTTTTGTGATGTAAGCAAAATAACTAAGAAAAGGTTTTTAAATAAGTTTTAATGGGTAAAGCCAGTAAAAACGCACGAGCTTGGTGTCATCATTATCATCATCATCATCGTTAATATCTCTTGAACTATTCATCTGCCTACTTAAATAGGACAATATTGGAGGTGTTATTCTTAGAGCGACTATGAAACGTTTACTTTAACCTACTTTCGGAGATGTCAAATAATTAAAAATTTTATTTACTTAATATCTATAAAGTAATATGATTAAAATATAGAGCTGCTTGTTAAGACTACAGAGCAAAAGAAATTGACCAAAAGTGCCTTTTTCAAGAAAAACAAACATGATGATGGTCGGAGTTGAACCGAGACTATGTTCATCAAGGTGTCCATCAAAACGACTATTCTGCTCAATCAAATACGTCCCGGACGCAATTTTCAATTTTCTACCCATGGAATCGTAATCTACATATTTTCAACCGATCAAAAATCAAAACTTTTTATTCTCTGCTCATAAAAAGTCTACTACTTAGCTCTTGGAGCGATCAAGGAGCACTCTCATAGCAAAGCTTTTTTTAGTGTCATAGCAAAGCTTTTTTTTAGCAACTTTTTAAGACGAAAAACAAACCAATCTGTTTCTTATATTGCGTTTGCAGATGTACCGAAAAATAAATATGATTGATTAGCAAATGTACCTAAAAATGAATATGATTGAACTGTAAAGAGTTGAGTGAGAATTTTTTGAGAAGAGAAAAATTTGGATTTTTAATGGATTGAAAATATGTAGATTACAATTCCATGAATACAAAATTGAAAATTGCGTCCCGGACTATAGAAGCTGACTATTTACATCAAAATCATTTCAAGGTTTCAAACAATTGCTTTGGTAGCGTTAGACCAAGTTTGCAAAAGAGAACTTTTTTCCAAAATCATATTCATGTATTAGTGATACTCCCAGGTTTTAATTCACTCCAGAATGGATAGATTCTCTCAGTTGCTGTAATTGATTAAACATAATAATAATAAATTTAAAGAATAAAACTTGTCTGTAGAAAAATCTCTGTACATTATAACAATAGTCAAAAATAAAAATGTATTTTGATAGATTACTGAAAAACTGTACGAATTTTTTTTAAGTTTAATAAAGACTTGATTGAATTTATATTTGATAGAAGGAGTCTGAATAGAAAAGTTTAAAAAGTTTATGTTTTGGAAAAAGCTTTGCATTGAAAAATTTAAACTGTAATTGTACTTTGGCGTTTGATGCAATTACAATTTTTTAAGCTGGTTTTCCTTTTCATGAGGTTTTAATAATTCAAAAAAAAATGAAAAAATAACTTTTTTTGTAAATAACCATTTGACTAAGCAAGCAAAAAATGGATGTTTTTACATCTCACTAATCCAAACAAATTCTGGAAAAAATCAATTCAATATGCAGGAGCAATATTGTAAAACAAAATACCTTATTATCCCATTAAATCTCTTACTTTTAATTCATTCAAAAAAGCAGTGGTGGGCACGGTACTTTTTAAAAGTACCGCGGTACCAGTACTCGGTACCTTGCTAAAATAGTACCGCGGTACTGGTACGGTACCAAAAAAGTACCGCGGTACCGGTACTCGGTACTTTTGAATAATACGAATTAATGGTAATGACTAAAAATTTGTCATACATTGAGCTTCATTTGACGTCTAAAAATTGTATTTAACAAAACGAAAACAATATGGTACGTATCCAACCGTTCACTTTCAAAAATTAATTATGCCTTGCATATAAAGAACATATATTTTTAACTTGATTTTTTGGATAAATTATACCTTGGATATATGAAAGGCCTAATGAATACGTTGTCTTCTGCTTTGGTTTTTATGTTAAGAAAAGTTTGTCGGGAATCGTACTAATTTCCATATAACCTATTACAGAGGTTTAGTCAGAGCTATTCCCAAACTTTTTGGGCCACTGACCTCTATTTGCAAATCTTTTTTATCATGGACCCCAATCTTATGTCACATCAATTGTCTGCCCAACCAACGAGGAAAGATAAAACAAACCCAAAAATAAATAACACAAAATCCGTTAAAACATAAAAGCTTATAAACCGGCATACCATATTTCTATAAGGGCTAACCGGGACGCTCGTTTATCGAGAAAAATTCGTCTCTAAAAAATTACTCAACCTTCGCTGGCCGTTAAATGTTATGGTAATTTTTTATATTTTTGCTTGCAAAGCAACTAAATCAGAATTTTATCAAGTCCCTTTTAAATTGGTGAGAATATGAAATCTGATGTTTAGTGGATTTTTGATTTTATGCGAAATACATCCATTTTTATAATTAGAAAATTAGAATGTTCCTTGAAAATGCAATACCTTCAGAAAATATTTACTATAAGATTAAGTCCTATAATTTCTGAAATAACATATTTAGCGCTTTTCGCGATATGATATAATTGCACACAAAAATGCTACTTTTTCCAAAGCTACAACGTCTTTTTTGCACAATAATTACTATATGCACATTGAACATGATAATCACACTTTTTTGTGACAACTGGTGCGGTGACCATGCACAATTTTTTTTGTACATGTTATAACGTATATAGTTTAGTTGCCGTCTTCCTATTTGCAACCTTTGCCCTATTTTGTTTTGAATTATAATCAATTGTTTTTTTGGATGCAAATAAAAACAAACTGCTACTACTACTATTACTACTATTTTAATAGCCTACAACGTCTAGGCCTTTCTATAAAACAATTTCTTGTTCTATTGAAAAAGCTATGGATAGTAGACTGGCGTTTATGTTTCATTATCTTAGTTTTCAACTTACGAATAACGTCGACCTGAACACTGAAGGCATCCTGCTGTGTGTTTAAGAAAAAATTTCAAGTTTTATCGCACCGGACTGATGATCAACATGGTCTCGGTTCAAAACCCACTTGCGCCATTCTGTTGTGTTCTTGGGAAAAACACTTTACGGCACTTTCCCCTGCTTGGTGGTCTTGACAAGCAGTTCTAAATTACAGTAATATCTCTACTAAATTACAAGCGGACAGCAATATCTTGGCATCTCCGGAAGCAGGTCGGGGTAATTGCCTACCCTATGTATAGCGCCTCCGTCGCTTTCCTGCGAGTCAGGAGGATAAATATAGAGATTAAAAAAAATAAAAAAAATATCAATTATTTTCTTTAGATCATCTTAAAGGAATAGCTAAACTTATTTTTGTTTTTGCTACGTTCTAGATATGCAGATGTATGTCGGAAAACAGAATTGGGAGGGATTTCTTGCGATAGATTTTCATATTTTAGTAACACAATGCAAAAGAAAATATATTGCTTTTGCTAGCAAGCTATAGCAAACCCAAACGAAATCAATAATTTTAACCCACTGTAACTTGCAACAGAAAGCATTTTATTATAGGTTATGGCTGTTTGATTGGTATCACAAAATACGCTTTTAAGAGCCCTCCGCGATAGCCGCCCAAAAATGCGAAATACGCGATTTTATGACGGAAGGGTTAGCGCAGGGGCGTCCAACTCGTGGCCACATTTGGCCCGCGTAAGGGTTTTGAGTAGCCCGCGCAATATTTTTTGAAGAGCTTTGTCCCGCCCATTTTGGCAAAAATCCAGCCAGAAATCGAAGACAGATTTCATGTGCAGACCTCGCTTTATCTTGTTTTTTTCCGTGATCGCTAGTTTTCAAAGAAAATCATGAAATCCAAGATTGATTTGTAGTGAAGATCTTTTTTTAGAAAACAAGGATGAAATTCAGAAAATTGGAGAAAGATTCGAATTGAAGATTTTTTTTTAGAGATTGCTACGATTTTGGGAAAAAATTGGGGTTTTTTGTTTGTTTGGCCCGCCAATATTTTTAATGAGTCAAAATGGCCCTCGGATCAAAAAAGGTTGGACGTCCCTGGGTTAGCGTATAAAATTGCTCTAGTTATAAAATGCTCCCGCAGTGAGCTTTAACTCTATTCAGACTGGGCTTTTAGAAAAATTTTTACTACTGGAAGGAAGGGAGGCGGATAGTGCCTGTGCTCTTGGTTTGCTTATATTTCGACAATTAGTAGCCCTAAAAGTGTCATTCAAGGTTGTATAGAAAAAGAATTTTATACTCTTTCGATAGAGATACGTACGGTAAATGTTGTAATAAAATATTATTACTAACCTGATCGCAACTCTAACACATCGTCATTCAAAATCTGCTCAAAATCTTCCCTTCAACAAGAACTGGACACTATTAGATCTTTATTTCTTAAAAACGGTTACCCAGAGTCGGTGATCAATGCAAGAATTTCAAAGAAAATCCTGCAGTTTCAAAAACATCCGATAAAAGGTCCTCAACGATGCCCCGTTTACTTAAAGTTACCGTGGATTGGTGAAATTTCTGTTATATTTGAAAAGAAAATTAATAGTAACATTCTAAATTGTTTTTCAACAGCTCAACCGCGAGTTATTTTCTCCACCAGACGAATTCTTCCTGCAATTCACAAAGACGTTCTACCTGCGTCTCAACAAAGCATGGTCGTATACCAATACGTGTGCCGCTGCGAATGCCGGTACGTGGGCAGAACTTCTCTATGTCTGCAAGTCAGAATTCGCCAACATGTCCCGAAAACTATCCGCAACAAAACCAATCAAGAAAGAATTCAGCCAACGCGAAAAGGTAAAATAAACTCTTCCACACCTAATTGTGATTCGGCTATTGGCACTCATTTTCTGAAACATCCAAATTGTGCTCTTCATTACAATGATGATCAATTTTCAATTCTATTCAAAGCCAGATCTGGATTTCATCTTGCTGTATTAGAATCCATTCACATAACCTCAAGCAAACCTGCATTGTGCCGTCAAAAAGAGTTCGTTTACAGGCTTAAATTATCGACATAATTATTATCCATATTGGTTTTAATTTTATTCTTTTTCAGACTTCAAATTACAACTATAATTTTGCCAAGTTAAACATTCAAATTTTGTCCAATAAAAATTGTTCCATTTCTATCTCAAAGAAAAGACAATTTTTTTTACTTTTCAACCGCTTGGTGGCTAGTGCTTTTAAATCAACTGCGCTTTTGTATAATTTTTTACTCGGCGAAACGACAATATCTTATGCAATAAAATTTCGAATTTTCAGTTCTTTACTCATAGTAGCGATTTTTCCTACTGAGAGCTACACAAAAACGTTAGAGTTTTCCTAAACAGCCTTTTTCAAGGCTACTCCCTTTTTTATCAAAGAGTTTTGTCTATATAGATGGCCACGTCTATAGCGACATTTCAGGCAATAATAAAATATTATTTCGGATAGAAAAAGCGAGTTTTCGAAAGGTAGTCAACTTTTGTAAATTAGCCGAAAAGCAGAAATTGGCTTCAGAAAGTTAACGACTTCGGCGGTTTGATTAATCTTATGATTAAAAGTAAAATTATTTCACAGTTGGAATCCCCTTAGGGAGGTTATTGCAGTTCACAGAAGAAGAAACTCTATTTCAGCAAAATCTGATTTCATTATTAAAAATACTTCGATCTTAGCCACAGCGAATGTTTTCAAAATTCACTGAACTTTTTAAACAATTTTGGAAATGAACTTATCATACAATAAAAAGAAATGCAATTCATTCCAAGAAAAAATTGAAATTTTAAGTGTCACATCGTACTTTTTCATAATTATTGCAAAATGTTATAATAAGCCTAATTTAAAAAATTAAGTTAGGATTGATTACTTTGATGAAATTAATTTTTTTGAATTTTTGCAAACTTTTTTCTTTTTTAGTAGGTTAGTCTAGCCTACATCGTATAATATTTTATAGTCGAACTTGACTAATGCTCTAGCGTATATTTTTTGATTTTAAATTTACTGCACATTCAATTATTCACATTTCGTCAGAGTAGGGCTGCCCAACCCGATACCCGCAAGGTCTATTGTTGAAGCCCGCCAAAGAATTTGTGATTACTCAATCGATCAAATTATTGTAATACTTCGAATCAATTTAATGAGGTGCAGAAAGCTCGAAATGTGTAATTTTCGTCTCAGTAGAGATTTTTCGTTTTTTATAAGAATAAAACACGTAGGTATATCAAACTGGTGACCTTTTTTTGCTCGGTCTTTAACTAAATTTGTGGTCCGAATTCCTGTTATCATGGAGGTTCGTTCAAAAATAATACATTAAAATTAAATAAAGACAAAAAAGAAGATACTTTGATTTCTGCACCGATTACGACCTGCAATAAACTTTTCGACAAAAGTTGGACTATAATGGTTAAAAGATCGAGTATCCCTGCATCAGAGTATAAAACAACCTAACATTTTCCAAAACAGTCATTATCATCAAAATGAATTTCTACCGAGAGTAATTTTGGATTTTAATATTGATTTGGTCATAACTTACGACACCGATATTTTTTCTTTCAGAATTATTTAATTTATAGTACGAATTTTGACATTAGAATAAAAAGATAAAACATCGGTACAACCAATTAATGATATTGCACTCAAGCATAGCATAATATATAATCTATTCGAATGTCTTTTGACCTTGTTTGCGTAAATGTTCGATACAGTCCCCAGCATAATTCAAAAGTAGGATGGAAATCCTTTGATAATTTTCGATTACTTCAACCAAATTGCGACCAATATTTCTTAAAATTTCATTTTTTAAATGAATTTATATAGTTCAATTTTTTGGTCATTTTCATTACACGCTCAGTGCAACAAAGAAAAGAAGGCTATTTTCTTTAGAGTTATTTCAAACATAAACTTAGGAAGCGAGGAGGAAAAATGAAACCAAGGAGGAAAAATGAAAGCACACCTATCTAGATATTGTACTGTACAGAAAATAAGATATAAAAATGAAGTAGTTATTCACGCCAAGTCATTTATGCTAAATTTTAATACCGGTGCGTAGTATTGTAAAATAATTTCCGCTGCTTGTTCTTGTTGCAAGCAAAAATATAAGAAAAAAGCTGGAGCAGGGATCTTTTAACTCTGCTACATTTGATGTATCATCTGCTTGAATAAAAACAAGTCAAATAACCTCTTTTGGTGCGTTTTCCGTTAAGTTCCATGTTAAAACTTTAAAATGATTGTCTTATTTTTTGTGGTAACTAGAATTTTATTGGTTGATTTCACTTCAGAAACCTCTTTTTATTCTGTTAAAATTGGTCAAAAATTGGAGTTTAAATAAAGTTTCAAGAAAAATACAGATATTAGATATGCACATTATGTAAACGTCGAATGACATAGACTGACGCTGGCGTATAAAAAAATGATACAATTAATTATATAATGTAAAACTTCAAGCGCATAAGTGATTAACGATATTTCTTCAATTTAATCAAAGAAAACCTGATATTTAAACTGATAAGTTAAAACAATATTTTTTCAACCAATTTTAATTTTGTTTCTTTTTCTATGCACATTTAAACATGATTAAGATTGATGGAAAAAAATATACAAAATAAGCTTCATACAGAAATCCATCACTCGTTTTCAAGATTTAAAATTTTTATTAATTTTTATCGAATTTCAACTCTATTTATCCTCCAGACTCGTGCAAAAACGTTGAAGGCGTTATACCAAGGCAACTTTTAAGCGATACCGTACTTGCTTATTTAATGCTACATACTGTATGCGGGCCCGCAAGCAACCAGAAGATCTAGCAGATAATTGCTTTCAAAGATGTCAAGATATTAGTGAGTTGGAATTTTTGGTTTACTTTTTTAGTTTTATTTGAGACGTAACTAAAATGCTAGTCTACCCAGACTACCCTACTAGCCTGAATAAGCTAAGCCTAAACAAAAAGTTGCAAAAGGCCTACTGGCTATGAAGTGTGTAAAGCGTTCCTAAACCTGACCTTACTTAAAATTAACTAGTAACTAGTACCGGAAAGATGGAAAAGTACTGGTAAACACTTAACTATGATAAATGTCAATTTGTGATAATACTAATGTAAATCAAGAAACTCCTTTAAAGCTGCAATTGATACGAAAAATAAAAACATGTCGCAATGCTTGCAAAAAAACTTTCAATGAACCTAGAATTAGACGGAGTACCGCGGTACTTTATAAAAAAAGTACCGCGGTACCGGTACTCGGTACCAAGTACCGAAGGTACCGGCAACGGTAATAAAAAGTACCGCGGTACTGCCCACCACTGCAAAAAAGAATAAGGAAAACAACTAATATCCAAATATTAATAGATTACTTGAGTGGGATTTCAGATAAACAATCTATAATTTAATTTGATCTAGTTCGAAAAAAATGCAAAAGTTTTTATTTTTTCAATAAACTATGCTACTTTAGAATTAAAGTATCAATTATGTATCATTTTGCTCTTTTGTTTGTATACATCACCAGTATTTCATACTTAGTATTTTTTGCCTTTTCAAATCAATTTCATGTAACTTCATGAAAAAATGCAGGCACCTTGATTTTGATAACTGTATGGTTTTTTCGATGCCTTCATGATGTAATTTATGTGCATAAATTACATACAATCAGTTTTTGTTTTAATTTCAATAGTTTTTTAGTTGTAAATATGTCGTGCTATGGTTTGGCCAAAAAAAATTTTTTTGTTCTCTTTTTCTAAAGTTTTTGAATTCGTTCTTTGTTTATAGTTTGACGTATCTCTCTATTTTTGTTTCTTTTTTTGGTTTTGTTGACCAATAAATTGTCAAGTATTCAAGTAATTATCTTTTGAAGGCATGTTTATTTTAAAATTTCAACTTACTAATTTAAATTGGTCTATTAGACTAAACAGTAAACAATCTACTTATAATATATTTTTTGTTGTACTACACATCACTATATTAAAAATAATAACTTACTTATACGGTAAAGTCCTTTATCTAACTCTTCAATTTCAGATATAACACTAGGAGTGCAGTTTGAATGGCAGAAATGGCAATTTGACTTGTTGATCGCTGCTAACCTTAATATTCCTGCAACAAACAAATAAATACAGGCAACAATTAATTGGCTTGGTCAAAAATGGTTATCTTTAAAATGTTTGTCTCTAATCAATTCACTTCTTGAAATTCTTTTTCGATTTTAATAGACGAAGCATAAGTTTCGTTTAAAAAAAAAAAAGAATCAAATCGAGTCAAACCATTAAAATTATCCGGCAAACCGCTAGCAATACAAGCGAACTTTTTTGAGATATCGCAAGAACTCCAACTCCAAACTGATGGTTCAAGTGGCCTGGAAAAAATATCGGAATTAACCTTTTATTCTTATTCAGTTAGAGTTTAGTCATGTTCAATCCTTTTGCATTATAACCGGCGAAACTTGAAAATGAAGAAGTGTGTCTTTTTTTAAGTAATTTTCATCTATAGAGGGTCCTATTAAAAAAAAAACGAATAAAGCAAAACGTCATAAAGCTTTTTATATTGCTTCAATTGAACAGATCAAACTGTTGAGATTCATGAGACACTGTTTTTTATTTAAGTATGATACTTAAGAAAATGTAAAAGTCTGAAAATATTTTTAAAAAAATAAGGATAAAATTTCATGCCTGACAAAATATGTTGAGTCTGTAAATCAAAACAAACCAAAAATAAATATTAAGTTTAGTTCAGTTCAGTTTTCTTTTATTTCTGCTCCGTTACATGAATAAAAGAACAAATTGTTGAAGAGTTTGTGAGTTGTTGAAAGACGGGGTTAGAAAAAGGAAGAAGCAACAAAACGATTTGACGTTGCGACTTGTTAATTAGCGATGAAAAGTGTGACCGTTGTATCATATAAAAGCAAGGTTGCTTCACCTCATTATAAAGTCGTTTAAAAAACTAGAAAGAAAAAAAGAAAGAAAATGAAATATAAAACCGAAGTTATTTGCTTAATAAAACGCTGCTATGGGGGCGGTGCATTGGTGGGGCCATAGCAGAGTTTGGCTGGAAGAATATGATCAGTCCTTAAAATATATCAGTTCTTAAAATATATGTAAAAGTAATGTAAAATATATACTGTATATATAATTAAACTAAATTTCAGTTAAAAAATTTTTTAATTTAACATTAATTTTATTTGCCTCAAAAGACTGTTTCGCTCACCTGGGCTCGTCAGGGGGCGGTAAGAAATCTTATTCAACTAGAATCTATTTGAATCTTATTCAAATAATCTAATAGTCTAATATTCAAATAGATTCTACTGTAGTTGAATAGGATTTCTTACTGCCCCCTGACGAGCCCCGGAAGTCTTTTGAGGCAAGTAAAATTAATGTTAAATTAAAAAATTTTGTGGTCTTAAATTTAATTTAATTATGCGCTCTGACTCGACGTCAATGAGCACTTTTCTGATGAACGCGAACCAAAAATTTTGAAAAATTTCTACTGTATATATATATAATGTATATATATCAAATTAAGTATAAACACTGCAGATAAAATTTATTTACTAAAATTCGCGACAGTCTGTTTCACCGTAAAAACGGCTCATCAGGCGATTATCTTATTCAAATAGAATATTATGTATATATATACATACGATAAAAATTTGGTGGTTTTTCCAATACGGTAAGAACATAGTCCGCTGTTAATATTAATTTGTTACTTTCAAAATTGCTTGGGTGAAAAGCAAGAAGTGTTTCACTCATTAAACTAGCAAATAGCTTAGGATTCGACGTAAAAAAGAAGTCGCGGTATTTAAACTAAGTCTAAAGCATTAATTTTAATTTTTGTTGTAATCCTAAAGAAATATTTGATAACCATGGTATAAAAATAAAACAATAAACCTCAAAAAAGGTACTTTGCGTTCTTAAAAAGAGCTAAAAACAACCGAGCAAACATTTCTTGGTTGATTTCCAGTGTTTTGGTTTTACTGCAATCATGGCCTTCTAGAAAAATACGGCCGAATCAGTCACAATTTAACAGCCATTTCTAACCGACCATTAGAATCGCCGAGAGAAAAAGAAAGCTTATTGGATTGTGTTTGTGCGTCGTGCAATAAAATTTCTCATTTTAATTAAATATTAATAAAATATTAAACTCACACAAAATCAATGAAAACAAAAACCACAACGAGAGTAAACGTAAAAAAAAGTTTTTTTCAAATTTTTACAAATTTTCACAAAGCTCTTACAAATTGGTCAAAATTTTTTTCAAATAATTTTAAAAGTTAAAATTAACAGGTTTTAGTTTGATATTTTGTTAAAATGTGTAAGACAGACAGACAGGCAGACAAGCTTTTTATTTGTCAAATGAAACCAAAAAGAACATAAATAATCCGGAAAAGAAAACATACATTAAAATGATCTCGTTCGAAAATGACAAAGAGACCACGAAGGGACTGTTAAGTCTTGGAGTCAAATAGCCTCCCTTTGAATAACAAAGAGATGAATGCGCGCCGAAGCACCAACGCGTTTAAATCAAATTTTTTTTACACACTAAATTACTAGAACGAGCAACAAAAACAAATAAGAACGGATGAAACAAAAAACAATCAATTTGAATACAATAAGACTGTGGGCAATAGTAAAATTTGGTTTTTTTACAAATTCAATAAAAATTTTTATATTTTTTTGTTAATTTATTAAGATATTGTAATCTTAGTTTGCGGGGAATCGTGACCCGACAGTTAATCGAAGAACACTTGATCGAAACGACATTAGATCGAAACGATACTTGATCGAAACGACACTTGATCGAAACGACATTTGATCGAAATGACACTTGATTAAAACGACACTTGATCGAAACGACATTTGATCGAAACGACACTTTATCAAATAATGAAAGAGAAATTTACAACTTTGAATCTGTCTCAATTTTGTTAATTTTTTTTTAAAAAACACAGTGTCTCTAAAAAAAGTCTTCACTTTAAATCTATCCCGGTTTTGTCGATTTTTTTGTCCCAAAAACATAGCAATCTCTAAAAAATAGATATTCCCTTTGAATCTGTCTCTGATTTCTGCAAGGGTGGGGCCATTGCACGATGCCCCTCCTAAATAACTGATTGCAATGTAAAAAGAATGCAAAAAAATGACAGCAATAGGCATCTAACAAAACATAACTATGACAAGAAATCTACTTGTTGCCCCTCTAAAAATGCTTTGCCCAGGGACCTTGTTAAAAATTCTGACCTTGACATTGACAAAAAAGATAAACTTTCTTTTTACTGATTTAACTATGTAATCAATAAATTTTCTGTATGATGTTTTCCTTTTCTCCAACGCGCTAATTTGTCTTTTCTGTCATTTCACATTCTGTTTACGCTTTAGTTTTATTACTTGTTATTCTGTCAAGTAGTTAAAAGTCATTTTTAGGTTGCTCGTTTAAATTAATTTTTATATTGGTTTTTCGTTTAAACTTTATGTGTATTTAAATTTTTGGTGTAAACTTTTATTAAAGTCTTGTCAAACATTATGTAAATGGTCTTATTTCAATTAAAACAAAAATTTTAAAAAGTTGAAACCAAAGCTTGAACGGTGGCCGCTTCAGGATTTAGAGAGATTTTGAAATCTAGCCTATTTGACGTCAATCCAAACGCTCCAGAAGCTACTAAACTTTTTAAGCATTGGCTTAAAACGTTAGAAAACTTTTTAGAATCAGCTGCAATTTATGGTACAGCACAAAAAATTGAAGAACCAAACAGATGTAAAGTGCTCTGCGCTTATGTCGGCGCTAGCGTGTACGAGCTGACTGAAGATTCTACGGACTATGATGCGACCATGCTTAAACTACAACGTCACTATGTCAAACAATCTAATATCGTTTCCTTGAGACACTTGTTAGCTACAAGGAAACAAAAACCAGGCAAATCTTTGAAGAAGTTTTTACAAGTCGTACAGATTCTGAGTAAAAATTGTGACTTTCGAGATGTTTTCGGGGAAGAATATAGGCAAGAACTTGTTTGTGATGCATTTGTTAATGGGCTGGCTTTGCATCAGATTTGACAGCGACTTTTGGAAAATACTGAACTTACCGTGGAACGTACTTATACAACTGCTATGTCTCTCCATATGGCCCAGGAACATTCTGCTGCTTACTACTCTGAAACCGGATTAACAGCTACTGTGTTTTCTAAAGATGACCATCGCTCTGCTATGGCTAAGAACTTTTTGAATGTTAGTCGTGAAATAATGACGAACCGACCATAACAAAGCAAGCCTTAATTGCGACGACGAGAAGCCAGTGCTTCTTTTGTGGCCGAGCTTACCATGAAGGCAAATATTTTCCTGCAATAAATTTTACCTGTTTCTCTTGAGGAAAGATTGGACACTTTTCTTGTGTTTGTAGGTCAAATAACGGCTCTGAGAAAAGGTTAAAATCTAAAAATCAAAGTGCAACCTTGTCATTGGCATCACTGATATATATATGGCGTTTCCGAAAAATCTGCTAAGATCTGCAATACTAATGAATTAACATGATAAAAATCTTATGGCCCTGATTGACTCCGGGAGTTCAGAAAGTTATATTAATTCAAAAGTATGCAAAGACCTAGAACTTAAAATGTATTCGTCTGGAAGTGAAATACAAATGGCATCCTCAGCAATGAAAATGAAATCAAATGAATTTTGTCTTGTTGACCTAGAACTAAAGAACAACAAATACGAATCGACCAGACCCAATGTTTTTGAAAATCTTTGCAGTGATGTAATCCTAGGGCTAAATTTTCAAGGCCGGCACCAACACGTGATATTTGAATTTAATGGTGAATCCAATGACTTGGTAATTTCTGGGAAGTAAACTTGCGCAGTTACAGCTGCTTCAGCTGATGCTGTATTTCTTTTTTCAACTTTGGCACCAAAAGCAAAACCTATTGTCACGAAATCCTGCCGATTCAACCAAGAGGGCCGAGAGTTTATTCAAAGAACAGTTGACAAATGGCTAGAAGCAGGAATTATTTAGCCAAGCTCCTCGCCTGGGCGTGCACGGGTAGTTGTTGTCAAAAGATTCTTTCAATCGGCAACGAAAGCGTTTATGCATAGATTACTCAAAAACTATAAATATTTACACACAACTCGATGCTTATCCTCTCCCCCGAATTGACGATATGATTAATAAACTGTCTCAATACTTTGTATTCTGGATTTGCTCTGCGTACTGCTTACTATCAAATTGAACTCGTTTCATCAGATCATAAATACACCGGTTTCGAAGCTAATGGTAAATTATACGAATTCACACGAATACCTTTTTGGCGTGAAAAATGGAGTAGCTGCGTTGCAACAAAGTATTTCTGAACTTATTAAAAAAGAAAACTTAAGCAATACGTATGCATATCTACGTAGATAATGTCACTGTAGCTGGTTCCACTCAACTTGAACATGACAGCAATGTGAAAGCGTTTTTTGATGCAATTCATCCCCAAAACTTTACGTTAAACAAAAACAAAACTATTAGTTCTGTCTCTGACATTAAAATTTTTAAGTACGTTGTTGAAAACAAATGCAACTGATAGCTGATAACTTTAAACTGATAATTTTAAAGTCTTGCGTCGAGTGCTGGGCATGTTTGCGTATTATGCAAAATGGGTAAGTTCTTTTGCTGATATAGTACGACCTCTTGCCAAGTGCCAAATTTGTCCTTTGACAGATAGTACTTCAAAATCTTTTCAATTGTTAAAAAGTGAATTAGCTAAAGCTACTTTGCGATCATTTGATGAATCTTTAGTCTTTACCATTCACCGTTAAATGCGATGTATCAGACATAGCAGTTTTGGCGACTTTATATCAAGAAGGCTGCCCGGTAGCGTTCATATCTCGAACTCTTCAAGGAAGCGAGCGGCACTACCCCGCCTTTGAGAAAGAAGCGACGGTAATAATTGAAGATGTTAGAAAGTGGTCACATTTGTTGTTGTCGCTCAACAACGTTTACTTTGCTTACTCCAGGTTTACTTTGGTGACCGATCAACAATCAGTGTCTTTTATGTTTGATAATCGGCGCCGCACTAAAATTAAGAACGATGTGGTTCAACAGTGACGTATGAAACTGGCTTTTTTTCTTATGTCATACAATATCGTCCAGGACAGCAAAACGTTGGCCTGACACGTTTACAAAAGCTGTGTGTGCTACAAATTCAGACAGTCTTAGCAGCCTTCAAGATTTGCACGAGAAGCTTTGCCACCCAGGAATCATTCGAATGCTTCATTTTGTAAGAACAAAAAACTTGCTGTTTTCAACTATTGATGTGAAGCGAGTTGTAGCTTTGTGCAAAATATGTGCAGAAGTAAAACTTGTCTTTTTTGTCAAGAATCTGGAGTCTTAGTCTTTGTAATGGTAAGTGTTGACCTGCAAAGGTCCCTTGCCTTCCTCTTCTGTAAACAAATACCCATAAATAGTTGTCGATGAATACTCTCGTTTTCATTTCGCTTTTTCTTGTAAAGACATGACCACTTGGACAGTAACACAGTGCCTCGATCAAATTTTTACCTTATGTGGTACACCGTCGTTTGTGCATTATGATAATGCCCCTAGTTTTTCTTCCCATGAATTTAAAACTTATTTAACAAGTCGAAGAATATCTTCCAGCAAATCTAGCATATATGAGTCAAATCCAGCAAGTCTAGCATATACAACTCGTACAATCCATTGGGAAATAATGGACAGCTGAAAAGACTGTGCGGACTGTATGGAAAAAATTTCAGCTTGCTTTAAAATCTTACAATCTGCTTCTTTCGCGATGGGAACCAATATTAGCAGAAGCGTTGTATTCAATGCGATCTTTATTGTGCACGACAACAAATGCCACCCGCATAAACGTTTTCTTGTTTTTCAGCGTCGTTCTACAACCGTTAGGTCACTTCCGTCTTGGATAACGACGGAATTAAAAGCCTTTGTAAAGCGCTTTGTGCGTCACTCGAAGTCTGACCCACTTGTGGACGAGGTGGAAATAATTCATGTTAACCCGAATTACGCGCAGGTGCGTTGTCCAAGCGGTCAAAAAGTAACAGCATCGTTACGAAACTTGGCTCCACGTCCACAAGAAGACACAGCGGATGAGGAGCCTGACTGCCCTTTAACTCCAGTCAACAACAAAGAACTATCCAGCCACGAGTATAATTTACCTATTGAGCAGGACGAGGCCGCTTCGCAGAGCGTCAAAAATCACGAGAGCCGTGCTTCCCCTAACTTGGTACCTTGGCGTTCATCAAGAATTAATAAAGGCGTTTCCCCGCTCTGTTACGGTGTAGATCAAGAGTAACACTTATTTTTTTAGAAGAAGTTAATGAACTATGTAATCAACAAATTTTCTGTGTGATGTTTTCCTTTTCTCCAACGCGCTAATTTGTTTTTTCTGTTATTTCACATTCTGTTTACGCTTTAGTTTTATTACTTGTTATTCTGTCAAGTAGTTAAAAGTCATTTTCAGGTTGCTCGTTTAAATTAATTCTTATATTGGTTTTTCGTTTAGACTTTATGTGTATTTAAATTTTTGGTGTAAACTTTTATCAAGTCTTGTCAAACATTATGTAAATGGTCTTATTTCACTGATGGTTTCTGCTTTTTATGAATCTAAGTTACAGAAACAAAGAGATTGCTTAATTGCAGAAACATACAAAAGTAAATCTTTTTTTATCAACTGTCATTTCGATTTAGTGCCGTTTCAATCAAATGTCGTTTCGATCAAGTGTCGTTTTAATCAAATGTTGTTTCAATCAAGTGTTGTTTCGATCAAGTGTCGTTTGATCAAGTGTCGTCAGATCAACTTTCGTTCAATCAACTGTCGTAGAACCGAGGGAAATAAAGTTTTAAAGGGCTTGTGTTTTTATAGAATTTTGAGTTTTATCGGCTTTGAAAAAAAGGATATCCGATTGATCTTAGTTTGCAAATATGGCTGGATGAAAATGTGTTTTTTTCCTAAAATAAAATATTTATCTAATAAGGTTGATGAGCGGTTTTTCAAAAAGATATAAATAAATTTAGCTGTTTTGAATTTTATTTATTGTGCTGGAAATAATGTATTACATTTTTGATAGAATGGAAATATATTGGTATACCAGCTACAGTTGTTTACAATCCTTATTGCCTTAGTTTGTAAATTGTTAATTTTGTCAGATATGATGAATAAAGTGTTCCTTAGATAATCAAATTATAATTAATAAGAGAATAAATCAGAGCATAATAGAGTTTACTGTAAGTAAATAAGTGTAGTCTAAATAATATTTGAGTTTGCCTAAAATATCAACAAATCTGGAGATTTTTGTTTCCACAACATTTATGTCGTCTTTAAAGGCCCGTTTCCACTACGAGCGTGGAAAAGAGCATTCTTTGTTTGTTTTATTGATTTTTTTTTGCGCTCGCTTCAATTTTAACCGCTCGCTTCAATCGAAGATCAATAAAAGAAACAAAGAATGCTTAGTGGAAACGGGCCTTAAAGATTAATTTATTATCAATTATGACACCGAGATATTTTTGTTGCAAATTTAACTGATTCGGCAGAACAATTAACTTTTTGCTGAGACATTAAAGAATTTAGTTTAGGAGAAATAGTTATTATTTGCGATTTTGAACTATTTAGTTGAAGTTATTCAGAGTTTAGCTAATTGTAAACAGAAGTTATATCTTTATATAATTCAATTTAAAGGTTTTCAGGCGTAGATTCGCTTATTAGTAAGCAAGTATCATCAGTAAATAATCGAGGAGTACTTTGAACAGAAGTCGGTAAATCCTTTATATAAAGTAAGAAAAGAAGTGGGCCAAGCGAAAAACTTGGTGAACTTCTATTTCAATATCTGCTAGAGAAGAAAAACAATTGTTAAAAGAAACATATTGGGTCCGGTGTGATAAAAACGATTAGAAAAATTGATTAACGACACCTCAGTTATTTAGTAAAAAATTGTGGTTGACGGTATCGAATTCTTTTGCTAGATCGAGCAGAAAAGGGGCAGAGTTTTTTTGATTTTAAGCAATTTTAACAATCTCATACAAAATTTTTTTGCTTGCTGCTATAACAAATGTCCATTAAAAACTTAATTGCAAAATTTTTGCAATAATTTTTAAGAAAATCGCTGCAATCAATGTTACAATCGCCTAACAATTGATTGAAAACTGCTTCAGCGCTGTCTCTGGTTGCAACGCCAGGAAACAACTGAATTCTAGAATCCATTAAAGTCAATACTTTAAAAAATCTTAAATATTGAAATAATTTTTATACGAAAGCCATCCAACATTTTCCAAGACTTACTTAAAAACCATGTTTTACCAATTTCCTGAAGTTTAGAGCAAGTTGTGGTGTTTAATTTTGTTTATATCGTTTTGAACACATAATACACCTGCTGATAAAAGTTAAAAAACTTAATTTTAATAAAAATAAACATTGAAAAAGAAAAAACAGGAAAAAGAAGCTTTATATGCAGTTTGAGTGACAACACATCGTGTCTGCTGCAACCCTAATTGTCTATACTGGATGAAACTGGTACTTTGTAGTTAAAAAACAAAGAAAATAACAAAAAAATAATTGATGTGCCTATAGCTCAATCGATTCATTCATACATCTAATGCATAGGACTAAGAGTTGTTTTGTTTGACTATTTTGCTGTAGAAAATTATTGTGGCATGCTACATTTTTTGTTTTTTCCTCTACAAATTTTTTGTGCTTGCACGTGCTGTTGCAGCAGCAGTTTTGAAGCTGCTTTTATATCAATTAAACTTAGACCAATTAATTTATACCAGTTAAATTTATATCAGTAGCTTCAAAACTGCTACTGCTGGAATCAGTATATTTGTATAAAATATATTAGTAAAAACTGTGTACTGGATTAGGGAATCGATAAAATTTTTTTACTCGATTGGGGTTAAAGTGCAAAAAATTTTTAGAACCATTGATCTATACTCTATAGCAGGGGTTCCCAAACTGGGGTACAATTAGGCTTCTCAAGGGGTACATTATTATGTGACAAAATGTCCTTATTTAAGTTAAATTCCGTGTCCGGAAGAAATAATAGACTTAAATGTCTAGAATTTTCGAATCCGGTCGATTGTAATGACGTCAAACAGGATAATTAAGAGGAAAGACGTTTTTTTACAGATCACCGTGATTTTGGGTTTGAATGGGAAAATTTTCTGGCTGCTGTGAAGTGAAGACTTTTCTTTTTTTTTAGAGATCACTTTGATTTTCGGCATAAATTGGGAAAATTTGTATCTCATTCAAAGTGAAGACCTTTTTTTTCAGAGATCACCTTGATTTTGGCATAAATAGGGGGAAAATTAATGGCTGATTCTAACTGAAAGCCTTTTTTTTTAGAGAAACGTCACAAAATTTTGGGCGCACATGCAAACCTGCTACAGTGTCCAAAGGATACCGATGAACTAAAAGTTTGGGAAACCCTGCTCTATAGCGTCTATCTTCTATAGGTCATCTTATTCCAGGTCATTTACAGTTTAATTTCTATAGCATCGTTATTTCAGAGCTGTTTGTTTGCGTTTTCCGTTTCACCATTTTTTTTATACAGTAGAAGTAAGCAGCAGCAGTTTCGAAGCATTGGTATAAAATTAAGTATTTAGTATAGTACAAATTAAAGGATTCCTAATTGGAGTTTATTAAATTATTCCCGTTTCCGTGAGTCAGCACTGACGTGAGCAGCTTTGTAAAAAACTTCTTTCATTTCTTTTACTTTTTTGTTTATTGTTTTAATAAAAATATCACTGAATGTTTCTTTGCTCGTATTATTTTCATTTATTTCTTTTGCGTTTAATAGATTACATTTACTTAAGAAGCAAAATTAGTACAGAACACTATTTTGTTGTTTATCAACGCTTGTATTGTCAAGGATTCAATTCAAATTGTTGAAACGAGCTCGATAGGGTTCTTTCAGTTTTATCACGAGTTGTCCAAAAAGCGTTTAAAGTCCCGATTTAAAATTTAAAAAAACTGGTTTAAAAATTTACAATTCAAGCCAAAATCTGTTTGATAAAGGAAATGATTTGCGAGCAACATCGGTTTCGTTGTACAAAAAAAAAAAAAAAAAACAGCAATATGTAATTAGAATTACGTATGTAAAAAATAGAATTCACCATAGCAATTAAAATATACTTTGCTTATAATGACGTAATATGCAAATTTTGAACTTAGCAATAAAATAACTTTGTTATTTCTATGCTGCAAACGATTAAAATATAGATGTTAAACCTTTGTATGAACCTGTTTTGATTTTGAGGTTTTTTTCTTTGTTACCAATCAATAGCAACAAAGATATACATCTTTTTTAAATATATAATTAAAATTTTTTTATATAAAAATGATAAAACTCTTTTATTTACAAATAAAATGCCTTTAAAAATAATTGGACCCCTTAAAATGGTTAAATCTTGTAATAAACTTTGTTTCACTGTTTACCAAAGAGTGAGATCATAGCTATTATTTTCAACATTTTTATTTAAAATCGAAATTTTTATTCATACGACAAAAAAAAACATTTTTCTTGCTTACCGAGTTTTAACACAATACAACCACTTTGAGTCGTTGCTTTCTAAAAACTTGGTGTCTTTCCATGATAAGGTCGGAATTAAGTCTTTAACAGCGAAAGATAACTCGTAGGAAAAATCTTTAAACGAAAAAAACAAGAATATTGTGTTGAACTGAACAATTTTAAAATAAATTCAAATTAAACTGACTTGATTCAATAATTTGCGATAAAATTAATTTTGACCTTAATACAGGGTGAGTCACGGGAAATGGATGTTTTTAGAACACCCCTTCCTTTTCTAGGGTAAGTGGTTAGGGAGTGAGGAAGGTAGTCTTTAAATCTGCTTAAGATGCCGTTTAGTTTGTTGTTATTCGTTTATCTTTTACGTTAATTTTTGTATTTGTTAGTCATTAATTTTAAATTGCTTTTCTTTTTAGTTTTCCCTTTAATTTTATATTGATTTTAAATTGCTTTCCCTCATGCTGCCGTGGACTCTTGAACACCGTGTGTTTGCTTATGACACCTACGTGAAAAATGGTAAATCAGTGACAGAAGGCACTTTCCCCTGCTTGGTGGTCTTGACAAGCAGTTCTAAATTGCAGTCATATCTCTATTAAATTACTAGCGGACAGCAATATCTTGGCATCTCCGGAAGCAGGTCGGGTAAATGCTTACCCTATGTATAGCGCCTCCGTCGCTTTCCTGCTAGTCAGGAGGATAAATATAGAGATAAAATAAAAAATAAAAAAAACCAAACGTCTCTTCAAGCGAAGATTCAACATCGGTCATCACGGTAATGTACCAAGCCAAGAAATATCCAAGAAATAGGTCAAGAAACTTTAATGAAAGTGGAAGCTAACTTTAGAAAGCGGCTTCAAATTTTTGCTCGTGAAAATGGCAATCATTTGTCAGACATAATTTTTCGCTCCTAAATATTCCATAATGGCATAGTTTAGTGAATGTTTTTTGTAAATTATAAAATTTTTGTTACAATATTCGCAGAGTTTTGTCTTCCTTAAAAACATCCGTTTCCCGTGACTCACCCTGTACTAAAACTAAAAAAACAAATAACTAATCAACAGGCGTGTCCGCTCAAGACAAAAAGTCAAGTCAGATTAACAAATTGTGAAGGAAAAGAACAAATAATTCAAACAATTTTTTAACATTTCACAAAACAATTAAAAAATTTGTTTTTGCAAATGTTTTTTCAAAAAGCGACCTCGTAATAATAAAAAACAACTGAAAGTCTGTTTTATTACTAACTGTTATTTCCGAAAAAAGATTTTAACTCTAAATAATAATTTTGGTTTCAATTTAAGTCAATCAAGTATGTAAACAAATGAGTAAAAATCTGCATTTTTCTACAAGTCTATTCTGATAGTTTTGACTCTAAGAATTATAGTGACGAAAAAAAGTCTCAAAGAATTTTTTTTAAATCCTAATGTATAAAAAAAATTAATCTTTTACAAAGCGTAAAATGTTGCATAAATTGCAAATTTAAACACTAAGACACTTAAACTTTTTCATAATTTTTTCTTCTAAGGCCTATAACTTACTTTCTATTGCAACGCTGATTGGAGACGAAGTAACAACGATAAGGATAAAAAAGAAAGTCATATTATTATTTACTTTTAACTTGAAATTACTAATTAATTGCTTGACACATGTTTTGACAAACATTTCGCTATCAAACAAAAAAATAGTTAAATCTGAATGTTTCTTTATCTTGTAAAATGCTATTTTACTTTTAGCAACTGAACGACTTCGCCGAAAACTCGAGTTAAGAATAAAATGATGTTAATAACAAGCAAGAAGTTATTTCTGACACATGTCATAAATCATGATGCGAAACGTAAATGCTAATAATTAACGAAATGTAAATAATTACCGAGAATTGCAAATTATCTATCAATTAGAAGACGTAATTATAAATAAACTCAATTGTTCTTCTGAATGTGGAATCTTGTCATGCAAAAGAAGTTTTAATTTTTTTGTCACGCCCTAAAATTTCTGATTTTGCCAAATATTTTCTTGTCTCGTCCTGAAAAATTTTGATTTTAGCTAATTTTTTAAGACTTGGGAAGCAATTGCCCACCTGCCCTCCCGGGTTGGTATGGCTATGATTATAATTAATATTTTTCAACTTTTAAACATAACTAAAACAGTTCAAAATTTGATTAAATTTTTACATTGAATTCGTTAAATTCTGCAGCGACTGCTTTAAAATCATTTTTCTTAGACAATCCCTGAATTTTTAGTGACAATTTCTAAATGGATTCAAGGCAAAAACGTACTTAACATTTAAACTTTACAACAATTTCTTTCAAAATTGTGTGCCGCAAACATATCATAAAAACGATAAGTTTAAAAACCTTGATTTGGTTTACCTAATTTTAAAGGATAGGTCGAATAAGATCAATAATTAAACAAATTTTTAACTTTATACGATAGTAGTAGGTAATGGCTGGTTTGCTTGGTGTTGTGACGTCATCAGCGGAGCCCTCGGCGGAGCGCGGTGGAGCGCTGACGTCATCATCCCGCTTACGGTTCCGAACCCTAGACTCCAAGAACCAACAAAAAGTCGAAACCCTATCTTTTTAATGTTTATATGTTTCAAATCAATTTAGTTTCAAATTAATATTAATAATAAGTTCTAAAAGAAAAAATAAGATTAATAAGTTCTATTGAAAACAATTTTATAAAGTTTTTGCGCTAGATAGTTACGACGTATTTCCTGAAGCGTGAACGTCGTTTCCTGTTCTGAATCGTATTGATTTGACCTTAAGTAAACTCTAACTACGTCCAAAAAGTGATTTAATATTTTTTTTTTCTAACTTTAATCTCAAAGGCAATACTTGTGCACGTTTAAGCGTTAATTTTTGTTAGACCTTTGTTTAATTTTTTCTTGAAAACCTTAATTTTTGTCATACTTAAACTCAATTTTTTCTCTAAAAAACCTTGATTTTATTATATAACTTTGTTTAATTTTTTTTAATCATTTTTAATTGTTATAACTATCTTCAATTTTTTCTAGGCAAACTCGATTTTTGCTATGATTATATTCAATTTTTCAAAAATTTTTCTTAGTCAACATCGGTTTTTGTTACACCTATTTTTAATTTTTTTCTAGATAAATTCGATTTTTGCTATACCTTTGTACAATTTTAAAACTTTTTCTCTAAGCAATTTTAACTTTTGTTATACTTATGCTCAATTTTTCAAAAAATTTCTCTTACACAACCTTGTTTTTTGTCATAACTATCTTCAATTTTTTCTAGACAAATTCGATTTTTATTATTTCTTTGTTGAAATTTTAAAAGTTTTTCTTTAAACAACCTTGATTTTTGTTACACATTTGTTTAATTCTTCAAACACTGCGATTTTTAGATACCTATTTTAATTTTTTTTTTCTAAACAAGTTTGATTTTTTGCTATACCCTTGTTGAATTTTTCCAAACTTTTCTTTGTCAACCATGATTTTTACTATACTTTTGTTGAATTTTTAAAAGTTTATCTTGATTTTTGTCATTCCTATCTTCAATTTTTCTCCTATACAAACTTGATTTTTGTTACACCCTTGTTGAATTTTTCAAAATTTTTCTTTGTCAACCATGATTTTTATTATATCTTTGTTGAAATTTTAAAAGTTTTTCTTTAGACAACCTTGATTTTTGTTACACATTTGTTTAATTCTTCAAACATTTTCTTAGTCAACCGTGATTTTTAGATATCTATCTTCAATTTTTTCTTGACAACCTCGATTTTTGTTAAACCTAACCTTAATTTTTCTTGTCAGCCTTGATTTTTGTCATACCTATGTTTAATTTTTCTTAATAATCA
Organism: Diplosoma virens; assembly: GCA_963680785.1. Lineage (NCBI taxonomy): Eukaryota > Metazoa > Chordata > Ascidiacea > Aplousobranchia > Didemnidae > Diplosoma > Diplosoma virens. Next base: position 152,988 of record CAVMFT010000152.1, read on the forward strand.
TGGTTTTGTCATATCTTTGTTTATTTTTTCTCTAAGCAACCTTGATTTTTGTCATAACTCTCTTCAATTTTTCTCTAATCAACCTTGATTTTTGTCATACCTTTATTTAATTTTTCTTAACAACCTTGATTTTTCTCGTAACTATCTTCAATTTTTTCTTAACAACCTCAATTTTCGTCATAACTTTGTTTAGTTATTTCTTGACAACCACGATTTTTGTCACATCTATCTTTAATTTTTCTTAACAGTCTTGATTTTGTCATGCCTTTGTTTAATTTTTCTTAAAAGCCTTAATTTTTGTCGTAACTATCTTCAATTTTTTCTTAACAACCTCGATTTTTGTTATGCCTTTGTTTAATTTTTTCTTGAAAACCTTAATTTTTCTCATAACTATCTTCGATTTTTCTTAACAATCTCGATTTTTTGTCATATCTTTGTTTAATTTTTTCTTGAAAACCTTAATTTTTATAACTATCTTCAATTTTTTCTCGGCGATCTTGATTTCTTTCATACCTTTGTTTAGTTATTTCTTGACAACCTCGATTTTCATCATACTTATCTTTAATTTTTCTTAACAACCTTGAGTTTTGTCATAACTTTGTTTAATTTTTTCTTGAAAACCTTAATTTTTTTATAACTATCTTTGTTTTTTTTTTTCTCGGCGATCTTGATTTTCTTATATCTAGGTTTAATTTTTCTTGGTAACCTTGATTTTTGTCATATCTTTGTTTAGTTATTTCTTGACAACCTCGATTTTTGTCATACTTATCTTTAATTTTTCTTAACAACCTCGATTTTTGTCTCAACTTTGTTTAATTTTTTCTTGAAAACCTTAATTTTTTTTTATAATTATCTTCGATTTTTTTCTCGGCGATCTTGATTTTCTTATATCTAGGTTTAATTTTTTCTTGATAACCTTGATTTTTGTCATACCTTTGTTTAGTTATTTCTTGACAACCTCGATTTTTGTCATATTTATCTTTAATTTTTCTTAACAACCTCGATTTTTGTCTTAACTTTGTTTAATTTTTTCTTGAAAACCTTAATTTTTTTTTTATATCTATCTTCGATTTTTTTTCTCGGCGATCTTGATTTTCTTATATCTAGGTTTAATTTTTTTCTTGATAACCTTGATTTTTGTCATACCTTTGTTTAGTTATTTCTTGACAACCTCGATTTTTGTCACACTTATCTTTAATTTTTTTTAACAACCTTAATTTTTGTCATAGTTTTGTTTAAGTTTTTTCTAATCAACCTTGATTTTTGTCATAACTTTGTTGAATTATTTCTTGACAACCTCGATTTTTGTCATACTTATCTTTAATTTTTCTTAAAATCTTGATTTTTGTCATACTTTTGTTTAAGTTTTTTCTAATCAACCTTGGTTTTTGTCATACATTTATTTAATTTTCTCGGTAACTTTGATTTTTCTCATACCTAAACTCAATTTTTTTTTTTCTAAACAACCTCAATTTTTGTCACATCTTTGTTTAATTTTTTTTTTTTTAAAACCTTAATTTTTGTCATAACTATCTTTAATTTTTTCTTAACAACCTCGATTTTTGTCATATCTTTGTTTAATCTTTTCTAATCAATCATGATTTTATAACTATCTTTAATTTTTTCTAGGCAACCTTGATTTTTGTACTTTTGTTCAATTTTTCAAAAATTTTTCTTAGACAACCTTGGTTTTTGTTGCACCTATCTTCAATTTTTTCTAGACAAATTCGATTTTTGTTATATCTTTGTTCAATTTTTTAAACTTTTTTCTTTCAACAATTTTGACTTTTGTTATACTTATGCTCAATTTTTCAAAAGTTTTTCTTAGACAACCTTGATTTTTGTTATACCTTTGTTTAATTTTTCTTGGTAACCTTGACTTTTGTCATAACTATCTTCAATTTTTTTTTTTCTAATAAATCTCGATTTTATTATACCTTTGTATTTTATTTATTTATTTTTTAACAATCTTGATTTTTGTTATAACTTTTTTCAGTTTTTTTTTCTAAACAAACTTGATTTTTTGTATCACCTTTGTTGAATTTTTAAAAGTTTTTCTTTAAGCAATCTTGGTTTTTAGATATCTATCTTCAATTTTTTTTTTTTTCTAGGTAAGCTTGATTTTTGCTATAGTTATGTTCAATTTTTCAAAAATTTTTCTTAGACAACCTTGGTTTTTGTTACACATATCTTCATTTTTTTTTTTTTTTCTAGATAAATTCGATTTTTGTTATACCTTTGTTTAATTTTAAAGCTTTTTCTCTAAACAATTTTGTGTTTTGTTATACTTATATTTAATTTTTCAAAAAGTTTTCTTAGTCAACCTTGATTTTTGTTATACCTTTATTTAATTCTAATAGCTTCTCTTGGTAACCTTGATTTTTAGATATCTATCATTTTTAATTTTTTTTTCTTGACAACCTTGATTTTTGTTATATTTATGTTCACTTTTTCAAAAATTTTTCCTAGGAAGCTTGATTTGAAGATACCTATATTTAATTTTTTCTCAACAAATTTGATTTTCGCTACACCCTTGTTGAACTTTTCAAAATTTTTCTTTGTCAACCATGATTTTTGTTATATTTTAAAAGTTTTCTTTAGACAACCTTGATTTTTGTCATACCTATGTTTAATTTTTTTCTTAACAATCTGGATTTTTGTCGCACCTACCTTCAATTTTTCTCTAAATAACCTTGGTTTTGTGATACTTTTGTTTAATTTTTCTCGATAACCTTAATTTTTGTCATACCTAACCTCAATTGTTTTAGACAAACTTGATTTTGTTATATCTATGCTTCATTTTTTCTTGGTAACCCTGAATTTTTCATACCCTTGTTTAAGTTTTTCTTGTCAACCTTGATTTTACTTATGTTTAATTTTTCAAAACTTTTTCTTAATCAATCTTAATTTTTAGATACCTGCATTCGATTTTTCTCTAAGAAAGCTTGACTTTTAGGCAGCTTTATTCAATTTTAAAACTTTTTCTCTTAGCAGCCTTGAATTTTGTTATACCTAACCTCAATTTTTCTCTAACAACTTCAGTTTTGATATAAGCTTTGTTCGATTTTAAAAAAATTTTTCTAATCAATCTTGATTTTGTTATACCTTTGTTTAGCTTTTTTCTTGGCAACCTTGATTTTCATTATACTTTTCTTCAATTTTTTTACAGAGGCAAATATTTCGACTTTTGCACGGTTCAAAAATTTTCATTTTACTTAGTTTTTTCTTTCCAAAGTGAAAAGAGACGCATTAAAACTTTTAGTTTAACTAAATATCGATTTGTTTGTTTTAAATACTAAGCAACAACACAAACATTTCAAAGTAAACTAACAAAAAGTTGACTAATCAAGTTTATTGAACTCATCTCTTCATTAAAAGATATCAATTTTTGACTTAAACAGTTTTTTTCACCTTGCGGCTTAAATAATTTCAATCTACTTTACATTAAAAAGGTGTTTAGCATTACAAAATTTCACAAAATTTTCTCAAGTTGAAACCGTCTTGATTGAAAAATATCAAATTTGGCGTTAAAAGTTGTTCGATTTGCAAATCAATATATGTTTTAACAACTGTTTATTCATTATACAACCTAAATGTGATGCTTTAAATTAATTTTAAGACAAAAATCAGTCAACCTTACAAATCTTACCCAGTTGAAACCGTTTGTGCCTCAAAAAATCAGAAACTGATCGCTCAAAAAATCAGAAACAAATTGCTCCATGTCATCATCACCAACCATACAATCTAGTTAATTTTACAACTATTTTGCTTATTTTTGTTGACATTCAGGTGTCTGTTTTTAGCTTTTGTTTAAGACATTGTTTCTAATTTTTAATTTTAAAAGGGTTCTTGTCAAAATTTGATTATTGTGGTTATTTTTAACGGTGAAACGTGTGAATTTTTGACGTGGACAAATTGTGTAATCGAATTCTTTATTGTCGTGTAGAGTGAAGTTCCGTATTTAAAGGATGATGAAATTGACTTAAAACACAGCAATACGCTTTTGGTAAAGCATCTTTTGTTTACCATTATGAAAATTTTTTCTTTGATGGTTTAATATCACTAGTTTCAGAGAATAAGAAATAAGTGATTTAAAATATTCTGAAGTGTGTAGAAAAATTACAAAATACGTGATAAAACAGAACAAAGTAAAAATTTTCATAAGTTTGTTAAGTTTGTATTTCAAAGTAAAAAGTTTTCTTAAGTTTGTTACTCATTTCACTCACTAATTTACTACAATAGACCTTTTTTCAGCATCTAGTGGATATGTCAGCCGTTGCTAAGCCGAGCAAGCTTTGGTTTTATTTGGTTTGTTTTAACAGCCAACTCATGAAGCGAATAGCTTATTTTGGTGATTTGAATTTGAGTTGGTGAGAGAAAAGTAGTTTAAATTTTATATTTTTTAGCTAAGTAATGAAAACTGATTTCTTGCATTTATTAAGCTAGACTTTGCTTGTAGTTAGATACTGTAGCTTTTTTTTTTTAAGAAACTTTTTTGAACATTTTTTACACTGTAGCTCTCGGTGACACAAAGCTTAAATTAAAACTAAAATTAGGTAGACGAACAAACTATTTTGTAACTGTACTATGATAAACAAATTTTGTTAATTTAATTTATGATTTAAACAATTTACGTGTTTGTGTTAACATTTTTTCGTACGAATGTGTAAAATAATTACATTCTTGTTTCAAATAATATAGTTGCATCTAGTTTGTTTCTAGTGCTTATATGTATTCTTGGGATCTCCCGTACTATCGGCCGTCATCTTCATTTTTAAAACTTTTTCTTCTCTCGTTTAAAAACCTTCTCTCGTTTTCGCTACTCTCACTCACTTTTCTCTTTTGTTTCTCTTTTTTAATAAATAGCGAGTTATACCTTTAAACCCCTACGGGCAAGCTAAGCTTTGCGAAATAAAATACTTAAAACATCTTTTTATATTTTTTACCACTATATTTTAAATTAGTAAACATAATAAACTTGATTTTAAACCAAATTATTTACTTTAAATGCTGTTTTAGTTTTGATTTGCACGACGGCTTACAATAAATGAGATGATAATCGGTCATACGACCAAGCTAAGCTTTGCGAAATAAAATACTTAAAACATCTATTTTATATTTTTTACCACTATATTTTAAATTAGTAAACATAAATAACTTGATTTTAAACCAAATTATTTACTTTAAATGCTGTTTTAGTTTTGATTTGTACGACGGTTTACAATAAATGAGATGATAATTGGTCATACGACCAAGCTAAGCTTTGTGAAATAAAATACTTAAAGTATCTTTTTTATATTTTTTACCTCTATATTTTAAATTAGTAAACAAGGACAACGTGTTTTTAAACCAAACTATTTACTTTAAATGCTGTTATAGTTTTGATTTGTGCGACGGCTTACAATAAATGAGATGATAATCGGTCATACGACCAAGCTAAGCTTTGCGAAATAAAATACTTAAAACATCTATTTTATATTTTTTACCACTATATTTTAAATTAGTGAAAATAAATAACTTGATTTTAAACCAAACTATTCACTTTAAATGCTGTTATAGTTTTGATTTGTACGACGGTTTACAGTAAATGAGATGATAAGTGGTCATACGACCAAGCTAAGCTTTGTTAATAAAAATACTTCAAACATCTATTTTATATTTTTTACCACTATATTTTAAATTAATATAGATAAACAAATTGATTTTAAACCAAACTATTTACTTTAAATGCTGTTATAGTTTTGATTTGTACGACGGCTTACAGTAAATGAGATGATAATTGGTCATACGACCAAGCTAAGCTTTGCGAAATAAAATACTTAAAACATCTATTATATTTTTTACCACTATATTTTAAATTAGTAAACATAAACAACTTGATTTTTTAAACCAAACTATTCACTTTAAATCAGGCATGTCCAACTTGTGAGCGTATGCGGGCCGCATTAGTAAAATTTTAATCCAAAAATTTGGCTGCGGGCCGCAATTCGGTTGTAGGTAGTACAGGGGTGTCCAAACTTTTTTCTAGAAGGGCCAGATTGATAATGTGAAAGTGACCGAGGGTCAAGAACGATCTCTAAAAAAAGGTCTTCACTTCGATTTGATCTAAATTTTGCTATATTTCTCCCAAAATCAATCGTTATTCCGTATTAACATGGTAAGAAGTACTTAACATGGTAAAATCGGTTATTTCGGACATAATTCTATCCAACTACGGTTCAAAGTGAGTGCATATCACCACATCTATACCGCGGACCGTAGTCTGCCCACCCCTGGATTAGTGTATGTCAACTGGGCCGCACAGAAACCTTAAAAGGGCCGCGGGTTGGCCATCACCGCTTTAAATGCTGTTATAGTTTTGATTTGTACGACGGCTTACAATAAATGAGATGATAATAATCGGTCATACGACCAAGCTAAGCTTTGTTAATAAAAGTACTTCAAACATCTATTTTATATTTTTTACCACTATATTTTAAATTAGTGAACATAAACAAATTGATTTTAAACCAAACTATTTACTTTAAATGCTGTTATAGTTTTGATTTGTACGACGGCTTACAGTAAATGAGATGATAATTGGTCATACGACCAAGCTAAGCGTTGCGAAATAAAATACTTAAAACATCTATTTTACATTTTTAACCACTATATTTTAAATTAGTATAGATAAACAACTTGATTTTAAATTAAACTATTTACTTTAAATGCTGTTATAGTTTTGATTTGTACGACGGCTTACAATAAATGAGATGATAATAATCGGTCATACGACCAAGCTAAGCTTTGTTAATAAAATACTTAACACATCTATTTTATATTTTTTACCACTATATTTTAAATTAGTGAACATAAATAAGTTGATTTTAAACCAAACTATTTACTTTAAATACTGTTATAGTTTTGATTTGTACGACGGTTTACAGTAAATGAGATGATAATAATCGGTCATACGACCAAGCTAAGCTTTGCCAAATAAAATATTCAAACATCTATTTTATATTTTTTACCACTATATTTTAAATTAATGAACATAAATAACTTGATTTTAAACGTAACTATTTACTTTAAATGCTGTTTTAGTTTTGATTTGCTCGACGGCTTACAGTAAATGAGATGATAATCGGTCATACGACCAAGCTAAGCTTTGTTAATAAAAATACTTCAAACATCTATTTTATATTTTTTACCACTATATTTTAAATTAGTGAACATAAATAACTTGATTTTAAACCAAACTATTTACTTTAAATGCTGTTATAGTTTTGATTTGTACGACGGCTTACAGTAAATGAGATGATAATCGGTCATACGACCAAGCTAAGCTTTGTTAATAAAAATACTTAAAACATCTATTTTATATTTTTTACCACTATATTTTAAATTAGTGAACATAAATAACTTGATTTTAAACCAAACTATTTACTTTAAATGCTGTTATAGTTTTGATTTGTACGACGGCTTACAATAAATGAGATGATAATCGGTCATACGACCAAGCTAAGCTTTGTTAATAAAAATACTTAAAACATCTATTTTATATTTTTTACCACTATATTTTAAATTAGTGAAAATAAATAACTTGATTTTAAACCAAACTATTTACTTTAAATGCTGTTTTAGTTTTGATTTGTTCGACGGCTTACAGTAAATGAAATGATAATCGGTCATACGACCAAGCTAAGCTTTGCAAAATAAAATACTTAAAACATCTATTTTATATTTTTAACCACTATATTTTAAATTAGTATAGATAAACAAATTGATTTTAAATTAAACTATTTACTTTAAATGCTGTTATAGTTTTGATTTGTACGACGGCTTACAATAAATGAGATGATAATCGGTCATACGACCAAGCTAAGCTTTGTTAATAAAAATACTTAAAACATCTATTTTATATTTTTTACCACTATATTTTAAATTAGTGAACATAAACAAATTGATTTTAAACCAAACTATTTACTTTAAATGCTGTTATAGTTTTGATTTGTACGACGGCTTACAGTAAATGAGATGATAATTGGTCATACGACCAAGCTAAGCGTTGCGAAATAAAATACTTAAAACATCTATTTTACATTTTTTACCACTATATTTTAAATTAGTAAACATAATCAACTTGATTTTAAACCAAACTATTTACTTTAAATGCTGTTATAGTTTTGATTTGTTCGACGGCTTACAGTAAATGAGATGATAATCGGTCATACGACCAAGCTAAGCTTTGTTAATAAAAATACTTCAAACATCTATTTTATATTTTTTACCACTATATTTTAAATTAGTGAACATAAATAACTTGATTTTAAACCAAACTATTTACTTTAAATGCTGTTATAGTTTTGATTTGTACGACGGCTTACAATAAATGAGATGATAATCGGTCATACGACCAAGCTAAGCTTTGTAAATAAAAATACTTAAAACATCTATTTTATATTTTTTACCACTATATTTTAAATTAGTGAACATAAACAAATTGATTTTAAACCAAACTATTTACTTTAAATGCTGTTTTAGTTTTGATTTGTTCGACGGCTTACAGTAAATGAAATGATAATCGGTCATACGACCAAGCTAAGCTTTGCAAAATAAAATACTTAAAACATCTATTTTATATTTTTAACCACTATATTTTAAATTAGTATAGATAAACAACTTGATTTTAAATTAAACTATTTACTTTAAATGCTGTTTTAGTTTTGATTTGTACGACGGCTTACAATAAATGAGATGATAATAATCGGTCATACGACCAAGCTAAGCTTTGTTAATAAAATACTTAACACATCTATTTTATATTTTTTACCACTATATTTTAAATTAGTGAACATAAATAACTTGATTTTAAACCAAACTATTTACTTTAAATACTGTTATAGTTTTGATTTGTACGACGGTTTACAGTAAATGAGATGATAATAATCGGTCATACGACCAAGCTAAGCTTTGCCAAATAAAATATTCAAACATCTATTTTATATTTTTTACCACTATATTTTAAATTAATGAACATAAATAACTTGATTTTAAACGTAACTATTCACTTTAAATGCTGTTTTAGTTTTGATTTGTGCGACGGCTTACAGTAAATGAGATGATAATCGGTCATACGACCAAGCTAAGCTTTGCGAAATAAAATACTTCAAACATCTATTTTATATTTTTTACCACTATATTTTAAATTAGTGAAAATAAATAACTTGATTTTAAACCAAATTATTCACTTTAAATGCTGTTATAGTTTTGATTTGTCCGACGGTTTAAAGTACAAGAGATAGAAAGGAATGACCTGGTATCTATTTAAGATGGATTAACGTAGAATCGGATAAAGAATTGGACCAACAAGTCACCTCAACGTGGGATTCAGTCGTCTTGCCCGCACTGGGAAGGGCCAAAATGGCTAGTCGATTTTCGGAGGGTCTCATCCTCGGGCGACCCTTTTGGACACTTTCCCTTTTTTTTTGTCCGTGCTGTCCACTGAGCGGTCACACTAGACAGCATTTTAAATCCTAAATGACCGCCCCCCTTCTTTTTTTTATAACTATTTACCGTTCTCCACAACCCTTCTGTTCTTAGTAATTACTCTTCCACTTCAAAATCTCTTTTCTTTATACATCTATTCTGTCGCCTGCTCAGTCTCTTGCTTTTTTTTGTAGGCGGCGGTATTCACCCTAACCCTCGCCCTTTAGATCCCTGCTCTATCTGCACCCGTCGGGTAACTTGGAGAAACAGGTGAGTACAATGTACCAACTGTTCTCTCTGGGTATACTTTTCTTGCTCTGATATTTTTCTTCTTCGATTCCGGAAGATATTTCTAAGACTTGTCCAAAGTGCTCATCTTGCTCAAGTTTCTCCCTCTCCTTCTCAAATTGTCTTCCTATCATCATCTTCAAACAAGAGCACTTCAAAATAACCATCTATCAATTGGATAATAACTCCTCCAATTTTCCTAACTACTCTCAACTAACCTCTACTTATCCACCCTCAGCTTCATCTCTACCTCCTCCTTAACCCTAACCCTCTACTTTTTCTTCTTACGCAATCTATTTTCCATCATTCTCTTCCCTTCCAAAACTGCCTACGCATCCTCCAATGGAATGCCAATTGAATTAGTCCTCGTCGTGCTGAACTCATTCATATAGTAAACATGAGGATTTAGATAATTATTTATAAATAGTATATTCTTGCTTTGCTCGTCAAGCTCTAAGAGAGTAGCGCGACGCTTAACGCTTTTCGTGTAAATCCCGGTCATGAGGTGCGGCCTTGGTCTTACAAGATAGTGGATTCTATTTACTCCTTGCGTCGTAAAGCCAGGAATAACTTCTGAGCTGCTCATAGTCGACTTGTTGTCCGGCTTGCCTGGTCTCGTGTTGTTGTCTCTTGCGTGGAGGACCACATGCAGTCGGTTTGATTCGCAGTGAGATAAGCATCACTGACGAGCTCTAACAAGAGCAAAACTAGAATCTGATACTTTTCATATTTTAAGCAGCTTGGTTTTGTAAATCAACTCGTTTAATTTTTTTCACAAATTACTACGACCTCTTCTTTGCGAAGGAGTCACACCTCTCTTCTGACTCTACTCTCCATGCCCCAGACAATAAAACCCTCAGAAAGGACCGCTCTTGGGCGAGGAGAGAAACCACCCACTTTACGGAAAACCTGGAAGGTGATGTCCTTATTCTTATCAAAATCGGTCTAACCTACTCCCCTCACTCTACCTAACACCTTTTCTCGCTTGATCCCTGCTCCAATTATGTAGTTATTACAATAAAAATAAAAGGGAGCTTTCCTACTTACCTTTTTGAAGCTCTATGTCCCACATATCCGCTCCTGTTCTTCTGAATTATCCCCAAAATCTTTCTCACCCTCCTCTTACCTTCATTCGCTACTATTTTTGGCAATTTTAACTGCCATCATTTATCCTGGGACTCTCTCACAGCCCGAAGAACCAATTAGGCAAAGATTTGTTTGATTGGCACCTCTTCTCTAATGTATTACAACTCAACAACCCTAAACATTCCACATTACTACATCGCGCCACTGGAAACCGCTATTCTCCTGATCTCTCTCTTGTTCCTGCCTCCATAGCCTCTAAATCTACACGGCAGGTCCTTCCAGACCTTGGCTACAATCACCTTCCTATTTCTATTACTATTTCTACCCCCCTATAACTAATTCAACCTCTCACTTTTGTTCATTTAACTTCTTGCACTTCCAAACTCTTCGAAAGAACGGTTCTCGGACAACTTACCTACTTTTTAGAGCAAAACAATATCCTCTCATCCGTGCAAGCTGACCTGAAAGATCGACTGTAGATCAAGTTCTCCTTCTCTCGCAGTCAATTTAAAGCAATCTAAAATCTAAACCAATCTAAACCAGGCGCACGTACTGTCCTCTCCACTGTGGATTCTGTGGATTTTGCAAAAGATTTTGACTCAGTTTGGCATTCTGTATTCCTCTCTAAACTCCTCTACTTTGTTCTTCCGCTTTGCTTTGACGAATGGATACAATCTTATCTCCCAGATCGTTGTTCGAAAGTGGGAATCTATAATTCTCACAGTTGTCCTTCTGTCTTTATGGAGGTGTCCACCAAGATTCAGTTCTTGGACGAGTATTTTTCTCTCTTTTTATCAATAATCTCCTTCTCTCTTCGTTCATCCGTTAAAGTCTCCCTCTACGCCAACAATCTCGTTATTTGGACCTCTTCCCCAAACGTTGAGTGTGCAACCGCTGCTGTCCAGATTGCCTTAAACAACAGACTGGTGGAATGGTCCTCTAAATTGTGTCTATCTCTTGTCCTCTCATATGTGAGTCATGTTTTTTTAGTCTAGATTCCTATCAATTTTATCTTAAAATCTTTTTGTCAATTTTCAACACCCCACTTAATTTTCAGCCAAATCTGACTTTTCTCTGTGTAATCTTTGACCAAACCCTTTCTTTTAAACATCATGTTCTATCTTTACGGAAGAACTTTCGCAGTCAATTCCATGCCTTCCGCTCTATCGCCTCTGCTTCCACGGCCATTCTAAAGAATCTCCCTGTACATTATCCTTCTTTTTTTTCTTCATTAAATTTTCGCAATCAATTAATTGATCCAATTAAACTGCAATTAATTTTTCATCAATCAATTTTTTCCAAGCACTGGTCGTACAACCGATTAATATCTTTTTGCTGTAAGCCGTCGCACTAATCAAAACTATAACAGCATTTAAAGTGAATAGTTTGGTTTAAAAACACGTTGTCCTTGTTTACTAATTTAAAATATAGTGGTAAAAAATATAAAATAGATGTTTGAAGTATTTTTATTAACAAAGCTTAGCTTGGTCGTATGACCGATTATCATCTCATTTACTGTAAGCCGTCGCACAAATCAAAACTAAATCAGCATTTAAAGTGAATAGTTTGGTTTAAAATCAAGCTATTTATTTTCACTAATTTAAAATATAGTGGTAAAAAATATAAAATAGATGTTTTAAGTATTTTTATTAACAAAGCTTAGCTTGGTCGTATGACCGATTATCATTTCATTTACTGTAAACCGTCGCACTAATCAAAACTAAAACAGCATTTAAAGTAAATAGTTTGGTTTAAAAACACGTTGTCCTTGTTTACTAATTTAAAATATAGTGGTAAAAAATATAAAATAGATGTTTTAAGTATTTTTATTAACAAAGCTTAGCTTGGTCGTATGACCGATTATCATCTCATTTACTGTAAGCCGTCATACAAATCAAAACTATAACAGCATTTAAAGTAAATAGTTTGGTTTAAAATCAAGTTATTTATTTTCACTAATTTAAAATATAGTGGTAAAAAATATAAAATAGATGTTTTAAGTATTTTATTTCGCAACGCTTAGCTTGGTCGTATGACCGATTATCATTTCATTTATTGTAAGCCGTCGCTCAAATCAAAACTATAACAGCATTTAAAGTAAATAGTTTGGTTTAAAAACACGTTGTCCTTGTTTACTAATTTAAAATATAGTGGTAAAAAATATAAAATAGATGTTTTAAGTATTTTATTTTGCAAAGCTTAGCTTGGTCGTATGACCGATTATCATCTCATTTACTGTAAGCCGTCGTACAAATCAAAACTATAACAGCATTTAAAGTAAATAGTTTGGTTTAAAATCAAGTTATTTATGTTCACTAATTTAAAATATAGTGGTTAAAAATATAAAATAGATGTTTTAAGTATTTTTATTAACAAAGCTTAGCTTGGTCGTATGACCGATTATCATCTCATTTATTGTAAGCCGTCGCACAAATCAAAAATATAACAGCATTTAAAGTAAATAGTTTGGTTTAAAATCAAGTTGATTATGTTTACTAATTTAAAATATAGTGGTAAAAAATATAAAAAAAATGTTTTAAGCATTTTATTTCGCAAAGCTTAGCTTGGTCGTATGACCGATTATCATCTCATTTACTGTAAACCGTCGTACAAATCAAAACTATAACAGCATTTAAAGTAAATAGTTTGGTTTAAAATCAAGTTATTTATGTTCACTAATTTAAAATATAGTGGTAAAAAATATAAAATAGATGTTTGAAGTATTTTTATTAACAAAGCTTAGCTTGGTCGTATGACCGATTATCATCTCATTTACTGTAAACCGTCGCACAAATCAAAACTAAAACAGCATTTAAAGTAAATAGTTTGGTTTAAAATCAATTTGTTTATGTTTACTAATTTAAAATATAGTGGTAAAAAATATAAAATAGATGTTTGAAGTATTTTTATTAACAAAGCTTAGCTTGGTCGTATGACCGATTATCATCTCATTTACTGTAAACCGTCGTACAAATCAAAACTAAAACAGCATTTAAAGTAAATAGTTTGGTTTAAAATCAAGTTATTTATTTTCACTAATTTAAAATATAGTGGTAAAAAATATAAAATAGATGTTTTAAGTATTTTATTTCGCAAAGCTTAGCTTGGTCGTATGACCGATTATCATTTCATTTACTGTAAGCCGTCGGTCAAATCAAAACTATAACAGCATTTAAAGTGAATAGTTTGGTTTAAAAACACGTTGTCCTTGTTTACTAATTTAAAATATAGTGGTAAAAAATATAAAATAGATGTTTTAAGTATTTTATTTCGCAAAGCTTAGCTTGTTCGTATGACCGATTATCATCTCATTTACTGTAAGCCGTCGTACAAATCAAAACTATAACAGCATTTAAAGTAAATAATTTGGTTTAAAATCAAGTTATTTATGTTCACTAATTTAAAATATAGTGGTAAAAAATATAAAATAGATGTGTTAAGTATTTTTATTAACAAAGCTTAGCTTGGTCGTATGACCGATTATCATCTCATTTATTGTAAGCCGTCGCACAAATCAAAAATATAACAGCATTTAAAGTAAATAGTTTGGTTTAAAATCAATTTGTTTATTTTCACTAATTTAAAATATAGTGGTAAAAAATATAAAATAGATGTTTTAAGTATTTTATTTCGCAAAGCTTAGCTTGGTCGTATGACCGATTATCATCTCATTTACTGTAAACCGTCGTACAAATCAAAACTAAAACAGCATTTAAAGTGAATAGTTTGGTTTAAAATCAAGTTATTTATGTTCACTAATTTAAAATATAGTGGTAAAAAATATAAAATAGATGTTTGAAGTATTTTTATTAACAAAGCTTAGCTTGGTCGTATGACCGATTATCATCTCATTTACTGTAAACCGTCGTACAAATCAAAACTAAAACAGCATTTAAAGTAAATAGTTTGGTTTAAAATCAATTTTTTTATGTTTACTAATTTAAAATATAGTGGTAAAAAATATAAAATAGATGTTTGAAGTATTTTTATTAACAAAGCTTAGCTTGGTCGTATGACCGATTATCATCTCATTTACTGTAAGCCGTCGTACAAATCAAAACTAAAACAGCATTTAAAGTAAATAGTTTGGTTTAAAATCAAGTTATTTATTTTCACTAATTTAAAATATAGTGGTAAAAAATATAAAATAGATGTTTTAAGTATTTTATTTCGCAAAGCTTAGCTTGGTCGTATGACCGATTATCATTTCATTTACTGTAAGCCGTCGGTCAAATCAAAACTATAACAGCATTTAAAGTGAATAGTTTGGTTTAAAAACACGTTGTCCTTGTTTACTAATTTAAAATATAGTGGTAAAAAATATAAAATAGATGTTTTAAGTATTTTATTTCGCAAAGCTTAGCTTGTTCGTATGACCGATTATCATCTCATTTACTGTAAGCCGTCGTACAAATCAAAACTATAACAGCATTTAAAGTAAATAGTTTGGTTTAAAATCAAGTTATTTATGTTCACTAATTTAAAATATAGTGGTAAAAAATATAAAATAGATGTGTTAAATATTTTTATTAACAAAGCTTAGCTTGGTCGTATGACCGATTATCATCTCATTTATTGTAAGCCGTCGCACAAATCAAAACTATAACAGCATTTAAAGTAAATAGTTTGGTTTAAAATCAATTTGTTTATTTTCACTAATTTAAAATATAGTGGTAAAAAATATAAAATAGATGTTTTAAGTATTTTTATTAACAAAGCTTAGCTTGGTCGTATGACCGATTATCATCTCATTTACTGTAAGCCGTCGCACAAATCAAAACTATAACAGCATTTAAAGTAAATAGTTTAATTTAAAATCAAGTTGTTTATCTATACTAATTTAAAATATAGTGGTAAAAAATATAAAATAGATGTTTTAAGTATTTTATTTTGCAAAGCTTAGCTTGGTCGTATGACCGATTATCATTTCATTTACTGTAAACCGTCGTACAAATCAAAACTAAAACAGCATTTAAAGTAAATAGTTTGGTTTAAAATCAATTTGTTTATGTTCACTAATTTAAAATATAGTGGTAAAAAATATAAAATAGATGTTTGAAGTATTTTATTAACAAAGCTTAGCTTGGTCGTATGACCGATTATCATCTCATTTACTGTAAGCCGTCATACAAATCAAAACTAAAACAGCATTTAAAGTAAATAGTTTGGTTTAAAATCAAGTTGATTATGTTTACTAATTTAAAATATAGTGGTAAAAAATATAAAAAAGATACTTTAAGTATTTTATTTCGCAAAGCTTAGCTTGCCCGTATGGGTTTAAAGGTATAACTCGCTATTTATTAAAAAAGAGGAAGAAAAGAGAAAAGTGAGTGAGAGTAGCGAAAACGAGAGAAGGTTTTAAAACGAGAGAAAAAAAAGTTTTATAAATGAAGATGACGGCCGATAGTACGGGAGATCCTATTCTTGTTCATAATTACTATATTAACATTACAACATAATGAATTTCAATTAATTTTTGTCAATATGGTTTGACAGTTTTTTCCTTTCCATTACTTGGAAAAAATAAAGTATATTTATAGCAAATATTTGCTTATTGTCTTTTGATAAAGTATGGCTTCTTGTGCCTTCATCTTCTACAGTTACAAGATAAAATTAATGAAAAAACAGCTTTGATATTGTAATAATTATTTTGATCCATACGTTTCTGTTTTTGAATAATTTGGTGTTTGCAGTATGTGTGCTATTTAACAGCTATGTTTACATACTTGCATAGTCTAAATCAACTAAAATGTTACTTAATGCAAAAGCCAAATTATTCAAAACAGAAAAGTATGGTACCAAAGCAATTACCACAGAATTAAATTATTATTATTTTTTTATTAATTTTAGCTAGTACAGTTGATTTTTAAAAAACCGGCAACCTTGGAGCCAGAGGATAGCGTTTAAGCATACAGCACCATCTAAATATAAGCTCATGAAAATAGTGATACGCATCCGCATCAACGAGGAAAATATGAAAATTTGCTCCCGAAATCTGTGCCGGAAAATTGAAGGACCCAGAGTTTTGATTGCCAGATTTTTGAAGGTCAACTGTAAATGTAAAAGATAAAAGCTACAAAAAGCCATACTTTATCAAAAGACAATAAGCAAATATTTGCTATAAATATCTTTATTTTTTCAAGTAATTGAAATACAATTTAGGAAAACAGTAGGCTATACTTTTTTTCAACTATGCCACAATTATATTGTATACACAGAGTATGCATTTTTCAACCAAGTAATTGAATGGAAAAAACTGTCAAAACATATTGACAAAAATTAATTGAAATTCATTATGTTGTAATGTTAATATTTATACTTTCTTTATGGAGAATTTTTGTTATAAATTTGTTGAAAACAAACGCCCAGTTCTTTCTCAACAACTCTCAACTTTTTTTTTTAACTTTTACAGCTGTTATGGCTGAAAGCTCGTATCACAAAATAAGTTGTGAAAACGAAAGCAATGCCAAAAAAACTTTTTTAACCAGATTAATAAACTCATTGGAAGTTTTCACCCAAGAAAATTTAAAAGTAGATAGAAAAATCGTTGTCTTAAAAAATTCTTTTTGCTCCTGCAAAGTCAGAGTTATGTCACAAGTTGCTACTGAGCTGTGGCAATAATTCCTGACCTTACAATTCCGAATCCAACAGCACAAGCAGGATGCCTAATTGAACGTACAACGGGGTTTTCAAAAACATTAACGACTCCGACTGCAGTACTTCTAAAAAATGATTCCTACTTTCGACTCAACCAAATTTTAAAAAACAACTTCCATTCCACCATAAAACATACAAGTCCGGTAACTCCGACTCCACAACCCTGGTCACTACAATATTTGATTGTTTCTCCATAATTCTTCTACAACAAAGTTTTTGTGACAATGGTTTATGGATGGTGCTGCCTCTGTGCAAAAAATTACACAGTTCTTCCATTCAAGTGCTTTTTGTTCAAAATAAAGGTAAGACAGAAAATTTATTGCGATAATAACTCCAAGCGCAATAGCAGGAAAGTCGAACAAAACTCAACAAATTAAAGCTACGATACTTTATTCATCGTTTATATACGTTGTAGGCTCGCAAACTAAATTAAATATAGTTTATTTTTTAAATTTATCCTCATTCTCGTTTCTACTTTAACATAACAAAAATGTTTTTACCTTTCTTATTGAAACCCACAACAAAACTGTCAACTAATTTGAAATAGAAAGTTCGTATCGCATTTAATTTACTGAAGCTGGCTCAAAAAGCCCCAAATACTTTTGATATAAAGCTGAAAAGGCTCTAGTTCAACTAACCTGCCAGTTCAACAGACCAGTTCTCCTGTAAATTAAAAAAATATCTTCAAACAGTTTTTGCCAATTAATCTGGTAAGTTGTCGTATGCAGACACTGACGGTACCATAATAAGGTTATGCCACTAATGACGGTCTGCTATTTTGAGCAGATAGTGTTGCACTTAAAATCATCACTTTTTAAATATTTTTATCCATTCATTCATTATTTATTTTTATTTTCAATCACTATAAAGCATACAAAGAAACTGCAATAATAATTTTAACTTATATGTTAAAGCAAAATAAATTAATTGCCTATGTAACTATGATAACATCCAAAAAAATCTGGTTGAACAAGAAGCATTTACTCAAGCACGGACAAATCTGAGACAGTTTCAAATCGTGTGAAAATTCATTAAAATTTTACCAAATTTTCGAAATCTAACTTATTGAATAACATTTATAAAATTACTAAAAATATCTTTTTTTATTTAGAGTTTTTAGACTGTTTGTGTAAAATATTAAATAAAGGATTGTTTCTATCAAAAACTTCTGTCTCTATAGGACGACTTTTTTTGTTCATCACCTTTGACCCCACATTGGAAGGAAGTGATTATCGCTTAAATGTAATGGTTTTTCACTGTGACAACACTCTTTCTTAAAATCTCTATTCTCCAAAAAATCAAAACCATCCGACTCTATAAATAAATCATGAAATGTGAGTAGTAATAAATAAATGTTACGAGCAAAGTAAAAGGTCACAACCGCTGGCACGCCTGTTCGCGTGACGTCAAACAGTGGTTGTAAGTTTGATTCTTGCTCAGAAGGTTGGCAGGAAGCTGTATTCGGTTCTTCTCTAAGACAGTGGTTAACAACGATAAAGAACAGTCAAACCCTAGCTTTCTCACGCTACGTAAGATAGTGGTCGTGAGTTTGGTTCTTGCCCAAGACTGTAGTTGACAGCAATAATTAAAGACTAATTTCTCTTGCTCTTGGGATCTGTTTTTCTTGTTTCGTAACAGATAAAAAGATGAAATATAATCTAGAATCTTGACTTCTTTCGCTTGTCGGTAGAGCTCGTCTGCTTAATTGGTAAAGTTTTTGTACTATTTGACTGTATAGCTATACCTGCTTTTATAGCCGCAGAAAAGCTATTGCACAATAAACCTGACGTGTCGAAACCTACCCATCAGTACAAGCTCTTGCGCAATAAAAGTGAAAAACAGGTTCGCTGCTCTGGTTGGGGATCTAACTCTTTAGAAATAACTAGGCTGCGGCAACTGCGCTGCTCTAGTATCAATCTATAAACTTGTAACTTCTTTAGGGTTAGCAGCTTTGCTTTTCGGGAATTGAACTCTCGACTTGCGACTTCTTTAGGGTATGCAGCTACGGCAACTGCATTGCTCTGGAATCGAGCTATGGACTACTGTACTCCGTAGAATTAGCAGCTTATTGCGGCAACTATGTTTCTCGGAGATTGAAATCGTAAAGACATCTTTGCTGTAAGGCGGCAACTGCGTTGCTCTGGAATCGATTTATGGATTTGTAACTTCTTTATGATTAGCAACTGCGCTACTCGGGAATCGATCTCTTAACTACTGTATTTTGTAGAGTTCAAATACTAAAATTCGATTGTTTTTTATCACTGTCAACCACCGTCTTGGGCAAAAACCAAACTAAAGACAGCTTCGCTGTCAACTATCGTTTTTGGCAAAAACCAAACTCACGACCACTGTCTTCTGTTGGGTTAAAAGACTAGGGTTCGACTGTTTTTTAATAATGTTAACCACTGTCTTTGGTAAGAGTCGAACACAGCTTTGTTGTCAACGTCTAGGGCAAGAACCAAACTCGCGACCACTGTTTTCCGTGCATTAGCAGCTTCGCTAAGAACCGAATCATGACCACTATCTTCTGTAGGGTTCTTCTTTAGGGTTCGCGAGTTGTGACGTCATGCGCGTTACATTGTCTGACGTCATGCAAATAGGCATGTCTGCGCCTATGACGTTTGATCCTTTTCAAAACATTTATTTATTACTAAAAATATCGATAAGACTATTTTAAATAACTGGAACATACGCACTCTATTTTAATATGCGAACTAAATTTACGGCACAAATCCCAAAAAAAAAAGCAAAAATCTAATCGGCCCAGTTTTCGGTTTGGTTTTTATTGAAATATTCAACGCGTAAAATTAAAAAGAAAATTTTTCCAATTTGATTTTAAGAAAACGAACCCAAAATAATTCTAATGCAAAACTTAAAGTATTATACTTACAATGAAATTAATCACTCTTTACTGTTGGTATTTGTTTGACAATAGTTAGGGACATTCCATGTCAACTCACACCCTTTTTGGCATTTTTTTGCCGACCATCTCCGATTTTGCTAAAATTTGGAATGTTTGTAGGTTTGGATGAGAAAATGTCTCACACCAAATTTCAAGTTTCTAAATCAAATAGTTTTTGATATATAAGGTTGAAATTTAGACACAAAATTGTCGCTTGAACGACCCTGATCGAGCAAAACTGGCCCTCCTAGCTTTATTTTCTGTTCGATTACAAAGATGTTAATATCATTGGAAAGCTCTTTTCAGATGCTTTCCAATAATATTTACATTTTAAATGTATCTATATAAATAAAAAAGTTACCTTTTGTCGTGACCTTGTGATCTTGACCTTGCATGACCCCAAAACCCCCACTCTAGACAAAAATTTTTTTTCAATATTTTTGTTCCTCACATAGAGGACTATTAGCATGCCAAAAATCAAGGTGGGATCTCCTATGGGTTTTCAAGATATTTGCATTTTATTGAATAGGTGTGCCTAATAATGCAATTTTATCGATATTTTCGCAATAAATATTTTCGCAACTTGGTCGTTTTTTTCAAATAAATCATTTTTGCAAGTTTTTTGTTAATTTTTTTTCTAATTAATGAATATCTTGAAAACCCATAGGAGATCCCACTTTCATTTTTGGCATGTTGATAGTCCTTTACGTGAGGAACAAAAATATTGAAACATTTTTTTGTCTAGAGTGGGGGTTTTGGGGTCATGCGAAGTCAAGATCACAAGGTCACGACAAAAGGTAACTTTTTTATTTATATAGATACATTTGAAATGTGAATATTATTGGAAAGCATCTAAAAAGAGCTTTCCAATGACAATAACATCTTTGTAACCGAACAAAAAATAAAGCTAGGAGGGCCACTTTTGCTCGATCAGGAGGGTTCAAGCGGCGATTTTGTGTCTAAATTTCAACCTTCATATATCAAAAACTATTTGATTTAGAAACTTGAAATTTGGTGTGAGACATTTTTTTATCCAAACCTATACACATACCAAATTTCAGCAAAATTGGAGATGGTCGGCAAAAGCGGGGTGTGAGTTGACATGGAATGTCCCATTATATCTTAACGACTATGAATAGGGATTTCTGAATGATTTTTAATAGCAATGTAACAAAATTTAAAAACAGTTTCGCTTTTATATTTTTTACGGTAGTAATTTTTGTTCGTTTTAAAAAAAATAAAAAATTTTAATCATTTTTCTTATTTGAAAGAGCAGGACAAAAAAGTTTTTAATCTAAAAAATTTTACCATTTGCAGAAAGTGATTAATGCTCTTTTCAAAAAGCTTTGCACCAATGTAAGCAGTAGAAAGTTACAAAAGTTTTGTGCAGCGTTGTCATTTTGTTTCTTGACGTGCCTAGTGATACGTTACGTACAGTGTTGGGATTCAAAGTTTTAAGAACAGGTTCTCTTTTTTATAGAACTTACTAACAAGAGGCAGAGGTAGATATTCCAATTTAGGGGCCCGAGGCAAGAATTTTCAAAAATTGGTGTTGTCTAAGAAAAAAAGAGCTTTGCTTGCATATTTTTCTCTAAAACTCATGGCGTCCTCCAAAAAAAAAAAAAGGTCTTTACTTCAATTTCATCTCTAATTTCTCTACTTTTTTCCCAAAATTAGGATGTTCTCTAAAAAAAAAAGGTCTTGACTCAGAATCGTTCTTTACACTTTGAACAAACATCTGCCTTATTCGCCTCACCCAATATCCATTACTGACAACAGGTTCCCTCATTGTACAGAGATAATGAAATACATAGATTGCGTAAAGTTAAAAGCAGGTTCGCTAAACGTGCTGAAATTCGAAGAACGGGTTCGCTAAACGTTCTGAAATTCCAAGAACGGGTTCGCGCGAACCCGTGGCTATTTTTATTTATTTAGCCTATTTTTCAAAATGCTTAAAGACGCTTCGGCTCTTTTTTTTTTTATTAAAATCGGTATAAATATTTGCAAAAACAGTAACATCACCACTTTCTGATAAGTTTGAGTAGTATTTTATTTTCATTATTTTTAAACCGAAACGCTGCCTATACGTAAAAGTATAACTTTAAAAAAATTTTATTTATTGTCCTTTGCTTGTATTTCGCTCTTCGTGTGTAAGGTCTTAATGTCAGAAAATTGAATTTAAGAAATCAGAGTTAGAGTAATTGGCTGCCATCTAAATTTCTGCTGTGCAATCAAGTACAAGTCAACCAATAAATGAATAACTACCTAGTTTTATTTGCTTTTCTTGTTTTACTTAACTTTTGCAGTATTTCATCAAATGGTAAGTAGTAGTAGAAACTTTAGAGGTTGTAATAGAATTAGTCATGAAAGCAATTATTTGTTTTTATTTTGAGTCGCTGATCATATCTACTAACCTATTTGAAAGTGTTAAAAAATTAGGAAATTAGAACGTATTCAGGACCAATGTAACCGCTCCCGAACAAGAGTTGTAAAAATATACCGTATAAATTTAATTGGAATTAATTAATTACAACAAAACCATCATTTAAATAACTGATTGTTACAACATCAATTAATTGCAATATTGAAACATTTGTATAATTAGAAATTTATTTTTTTAAAAGCGTTGAAATAAAACTGGTATGCTTGCAAATGTAAAAATAATCTATAGGTCGAAGTGAAAATAATTTTTAATGACGTAACCAAAGTTTACCAATTAAGTAAAATTAACATTTTAAACCATTTTATCGAGAAGCGTGGAACGCAAAAACCGGCAAAAAACGTCTATGCGAAAAAAACGAATATTTTCTTTTAAATTTAATTACTGTCTTGATTCGCATTGCTTTCTATTTTAATTTTCTGCTAGTAATTTGAAATATTATTTATTTTTGTCAAAATTACTAAATTAATGCACACGAACTGATCAATACTTTTTAGTTCTAGTTCAGATTACAGTTCTAGAATATTTTTCAAGCTCCACAAATTGGAGATTGTTAAAAAAGCCTCGGTTTTCTTCAAGTTCCAGTTTGCTGTCCTGATTATTAAAATTGGCTTTCAATTTGTCAGCTTTGAATTTGCAGCAGCATATTGCCTTATAAACAAAGAGATCACAGGATGCTGATTGCTTCGACAATATCGTCACTTAACTGATACTGCCATGGTGAATAGTTGGCACTACCGTGTCAGATTTGAATGACCGGAAAATTAAAGCTAAATTCCCCGCCCCACATCCAGGTCTTCTAGCCACTAGACTAAAAGGTTGTTTAACATGTAAATAAGTTACTGTTAATTTATTCTACGGTAAATTTTTTGAAATAGATATTGCATATTTAGTATTCTTATTTTAAGGTTTCCACATTACTGTAACAGTGAGAGACTTGGAAGGATTCGTGGAGTGGAACAACAAAACTTTTCAAGCAAAAAACATGCAATTGTGTACTGAAATAAGGTAAACACATTCAAACTTATTTTATAACAAATTACATCACTTTTTTATCTTCTCCAGACTTTTAAAATTTATTTATTTTATCTCTATATTTATTTTCCTGACTCGCCTGACTCGCAGGAAAGCGACGGAGGCGCTAATACACAAGGCAAGCAATTACACCCCCCTGCTTCCGGAGATGCCAAGATATTGCTCTCCGATAGAAATTTTTTATTTTGGTCTTTTAGTTTTATAAAGATATGACTAAAAATTTAAACCGTTTGTCAAGACCGCCAAGATGGGAAAGTGCCGTCAAGTGTCTTTACCAAGGACACAACCGAATGGCGAAATTGTACTTTACAAAAAGCCTATTTGCACAAAAGCAACAAATACTTTTAATGTTGTAAAAAAAGACCTTTAATTCTAAGTTTTTTTAAAAACAAAATTATTCTTTTTAGATTGACCCAACACGGAATGGCGACACGGGCTCCTTGCTATATAGAACCTGACGGGAACAGTTGCTTTAGTAGATTTTTGTACTACGATTATGAAGGTTAGTTTTTCAAATACACAATATCCGCTGTCTTTTTCCTTCAAGCACAATTTGGTTAAGCAAGGTCTACTGATAATCAATTTAAGTTAACCAAAAATTGTAATTGTTTTAATAAGTTAAATTAAACAGTTAACAGTTAATAAGTTAAGTTTAAAAAATTCAAATTAAAAAAAAAGCAATTGACAATAAAAAAAACAATTAAGCATAAAGTTTCATGCTGACATTTGGAGAAAAGTAGTTTGAAAATCTACGAAAACAATAATTTTACCTGCAATTTATAAAAACGAATGCCTATTTTATTTTACAGCTAGACATATATCAAAATTAATATCATCATTGGCAAACCTTTAAAAGCAAATTTGAAATATGAAACCTCTGAGAAGATTTACTGCAAAGCTGGATGTCAACAATATGTCGGCAGCATAATCTAATGCAGGGGTCCGTAACCTTTTTGAGACGTGCCCCCTTTCATCATGCGAACAAAACTCGCACCTCCCCTTGATGATACTAGCAGAACTCAAACCCTATCATATTTTAAAACAATCTCACAAAATTGAACAGAGCAACTAAGTTTGTTATAAAGAAGGATGTAATTGTTTTTTGGAAACCAAAAGTTTAATTTGTGACTTTGTAGTAGAAAATTCACCTCTAATCAGCTTTAAATTCAAGTTTGTTCTTGTAATTTGTCTTTAAATTTTGGAAAAACCGCCATTTTCTCACATGTAAGTCGATGAAAACTATATATATGTATAGCTACACGACCTACACACTTGAATATGTGCACATGTTTTGCCCGAAAATCAATCAGTGAAACAGCTTTAAAATTGTTTTTTACAATCGAGTTACATTTCATTTCCGAAAATGGCTCCTGCAAATCTTTGGGAAGAATATCCTTGTTCAGACGAAAAAGATTTCTTGTTATCTGCAATTCTGGAATTCAGTTTCGCTCAAATATGGACATAATGGTTCGAATTATGGTCAAAGATAGCACTCCACCTCGACTTTAAGCTTGCCCTTAGGTTCGATTTAGTTTTTCGCCAGGGCAATTCCTACAGTAGCTAAGGAAAAAAAGCTGCATTTTATTTTGAATTTGGTGATACCCAGCGCCAGTTTTACCACAAAAGCGTTGATGGCATTGTAGTCATTATACAGGTATTCTTGCCTTGCATAATCAAGTTTAAAGTATTTAACGCTTCAAAAATATCTACGAGATTTTCCAACGTCCGATCAAGCTCCTTTAATTTGATTAACAAAAAAAGATCTTGTTATCCATAAGCTTCAAAAAACATCATAAGTTTATTTTTCATTTTATGCAAGCGGGATGACATGTTACTTTTTGTAACAACCAAACAGATGTACGAAAAAGCAGAGTCTTGTGATTGGAATCCATGTCCTTACAAAGCTTGGTAAGCAGTTTCGTATTGACAGCAATTGCTTTAAAGTAGTTGCAGACTGGTATGATTGTGCAAGCTTATCTTTCAAGGCAACTGGTAAAGTCCTATAGACCAAAGCCTCTCGTTGAATTGTTCAATAAAATCCAACCGCATTGGGGTTTTCTTCTTTATCTTTGCAATCAATCCACTCAAAAACCCAAACAGAATTGCCAGATGGGCAAAAAGTAGCAAATTGAGCTACTTTTTGATGCTCTTGCCAACAAAATTTGTGATTTATGACCTTGCTACTTTTGTTGATACTTTTAAAATCTAAGAGGCTTTAGTCTTCACTTTTAATTTGGATGTTTCAAATATTTTTTAGAGGCCTTACCAAAAATTAAATTTGTACACCTTTTTATAAAATTTTTTTATATTTTTGATTAAGTTGGTTTTTACTTTTTTGACAACCATGGACCCAAATAATGTCAGACCACCATCAGTGCGGACACTCACAAATTTTTCTCAAGGTAAACTCTTGTTGCAACTTTAAATAGATCTTGTGCTCTACATGCGGTCTCTAGAGGTCTGCAAAACAGCCTATTCTGTTCAATTAAATTAAAAATAGACTAATAGCCGCGGCAATTGGGCAATATCAGTTGTTTCGTCACATTTAATTGAAAAAAAGGCAAGGCTGGTAACTTTTTCAAAATTTATATTTACTATCCTTTGCGAGCTTATCAATGTGTGTTTTAATCGTAGAATACGAGTGTAAAATTTTCGCTATTTTCTATCTCAACACGAAACCCGCTGCTTTTAACATGACGGTTTAATAAATATTTTACTAATATTTTGAGGTTTCTTTTTTTTTTGCAACCATGTGAGCAATTTCGAATGACACTTCTAATGCTTTTTAGACAAAGACTGGGGTTTCCATTTAAAAGAGCTATTGTAGTTACAAAACAGCTAGCCACAAAAGAGTAGTACAAAATAGCTAGTGCCATAAAAGAGCTAGTTACAAAACAGCTAGTTACAAAATAGCTAGTACCAAAAAAGAGTTAGAGTTAGGGTTAGCCTAACCCTAACTCTAACCCTATTTTTTAGATACTAGCTCTTTTGTGGCTAGCTGTGTTGTAACTAGCTCTTTTGTGGTATAATCAAAGACTGGAAAGCACTTACTTACTTGCAATTTTAAATTTTTTCGGACAGTTTTTCTTGCTTTGAAAAGAACCTAATGGCTAATCTGTATGGCCAGGGTGTTTTGTTTAAAGATGACGCTGCAAACAACTTGGTCATATAATGTGATTGCTAAAATTTTATAGCATATAACGTATTGTGGTACCACTTGACTATTTACAGTGGAATCTATAAAACCATACTTTAAATAATCACTGTCATGCCTTCTCTTTTTATTTATTTTATGACTGGGCAATCTTGCTGCAAGCTGAATTTATTTATTCAACTTGCAGCAAGTTGCCCAGGCCCCCAATGAACCTTTCACATCTCACAAGCGGGGGCACCCCCGTTCAAGAACCCCTGATTTAATGGGTGAGAAACCGGTTTGAGTGGCGAGTGGCAACCGCGATTGACAAAAACTTGGTTTAATTACTATTTTAATAAGAGTTAGCCTTATTGAGAGTTAATTTTTATTCTGTCAAACCCTTTAAAAAGGAACTTTACGGTAGTTTCATTTGTTTGGCAATCAGAGGAAGCAGCTGTAGAATGATATAACAACAAAAAACACAAATAAAATACTTTCAACCGTCTAGAAGTCCATGTACAGCTGCTCTAAGCTCAGCGATCTCTGCTTTACCACAAATCAAGAGGATAAACAACTGAATAAATTTATTATAGGATACCTACGTTTACTGGCTTTCAACAATTCCGAAAATCCAACAAGTTCTAGGTGTCCGAAAGGTCGTGCTGATAGAATGTCTTTAGAAATCAAAGTTTCAAATATTATTCGTGAGTAAGCATAGTCGTGAGTTTTATTGTTTTTTAGTTCATAAAAATATGTACAATTAATCAAGATTTAGATAAATTGCATGAACAATTGTTCTGTATCGAGATCTGACAGTTTATTGAACGACAGGTTATCGAAATTATGTAATGCCAACATTTGGCACCAGTGATGAAGGTCTCGAGACCACTTTTGTGTGGTCTCAGTCTTGTCTCGGTCTCGGCATTGTGCCGGTGGCCTCGGTCTTGGTCTCGAGGTGATGCGGTCTCAGTTTCGTGTTTTTTTAATTGGTTTCGAGACCGAACCTATTTTGATATTTTTGTTACTTGATGTTATTGTGATAAATTTTGCAATTTGCTTTAGCACAACACTCAATTGACCAACTTTCCCCAAATTTAGATGTTAAATAGCTTAGAGCCAATTTTTTTTGATTTTTAGCTTTGCAAAGTTCTTATGTTATCCAATAAAGATTTTTTATTATAATTAGGGTTATCTGTTACAAGCTGATCTGATTCAGAGACTTCTAAATAGTAATACCTGGACTGGAAACTGAATCGCTAATGAAAGCTTTCGCGTACATAATGAGGCCAGACAAAAGCGACAAACGAATCGAGCTGCTAGAAAGCGAATTTCGACATTTCAGAATCAAGCGACAGTTATATTGAAAGTTCTAGTTTTAAAAGCTTCGCTGCAGTCTTTTTTAAAATATAAATTATACAGTAAGTTATATCTAGAGAGTCTGTCTTAGTTTTTGCGTTCTTATCTAAACTCATTGCAGTTAGTTTTTTCAGGTATACGTTAATTTTTGAATTACTGTACTTTGTCAAAAATACTAACTAAAAGTCTCTAAGAATTCGCTAGGATTAATGTTGGTACTGTTTCAAACTTTTTTTATGTAGCCTAAATACTTTTAAAAAACTAATTTTCCTGCAATTTAAAAGCAATTGTGGTTAGTATAAGTGAAAACACTTAGATTCACATTTAGAAAAAGTAAGTATAAAGCTTAGTCAACCATGTTTGTACTTAGTAAAAGAACAGCAAAAATAAAGTTAGCAGCTTTTACAGAGGTTGTGCAGAGAAAAGACCGGAAAGTTTACCTGTATCCCTGGTTGTATAATTTTGGAAAGATTTTTTACAAGATTTTTGCATCTTGAAGTGGAAAACAGATAATGGGACAAGCACGCTCAGTTAGTTCAATCCAGTTCAGTTCAGTTTATTATTTGTCAAGTAGTTCTAGTGTATCATTCAAAATTAAAAGTGAGACACACAAAAAAAATCCATATGAATGACAAGATAGTTCATAGAGCGCTGTTTTAAGAAATAATTAGTAATTGACCTACCAGTCACTTGACAATTTTTAGTTTTGTAAAAAGGGGACTTGAATTAGTTTGGCAATTACTTCCTGTCATTATTTTAATAATGCGTTTTTGCGTATTTATAATAGGTTGGATAATAGTTTTAGCAGCTTTTTACCAACTAGTTATAGAGTTATAGCAAGCAAAATTAAACATTTCATTTAGTTTGTAAAATTTTTATTAAAAAGCTGAACGTTTTCTGAACGCTTTTTAATAAAAATTTTACAAACTGAATGAAATGTTTAATTTTGCTTGCTATAATTTTTAAGTGGATTTTAAAAATTACCTCTCTTCCTAAATTAGTTATAGAGTATTTTAGATGGGAATATATCAAACTATAATAAATAGTTTTTAAAGTATGGATATTAACATATTTTTTAAGCTTCGAAATGCCCATGATCCTTTTCAAAGTTTGGCATTTAGATAGTTGATGTGTTGTGTCCAATTCATTTTGTTATCAATCATTATGCCCAAGTATTTAACACTATCTTTTTGGATAATTTTATTTTGTCCAATTTTGATTTTAAGCAAAAATTTGTTTCATTTTGTTTTGTAATTATCATATAATTTGTTTTTTTTGTAGTTTATTGTCAATTTATTTGTTTTCATCCAGTCTTTAATTTTTTTTAGTTCTGCATTAGTTTTACATTCTAATATGTTTGGATCTCAGCAATTTTAACAAAGGCAGAATCTCTTCATGCTAAATTACTTTTTAATATTATACTCACAGAGAATAACTTTGCTATTGTGTATTACATCACTGGCTACTGCTGCAGATCCATGATTAAATGTAACAAGTGTAAAGCGTCCAAAGATGCAACGATTGATACTGTGCATGACGCTTTTGTTGAAGCAGACATACCCCCAGATACGAGTATGTTGAATTTTTTTGATGAAATAAATCGCGGTGGCCTTTGGAAACCAACAACGGCATTTTTTGACGTAGGGATATTGTGCTGGAAGATATTTGCTGAGATAGCATACACAAATTTAAAACACTTTTTTTTGAATGGGCATGATCAAAGGAATATATTTTAAAAAATAGTATCAATAGCCATTTTTGAAGGATCCGTAGTTTCGCCATGGTCTGTTCCAGCACTATGCCACAAAGGACACGAGATTGTGGAAGGAGTGGCAATGCGTTTTTTAATTGCATATGCAAAAACGTGATGAAGAACATAAGCGAACGTTCTTCCGGTACTGGAGAAAGAAAAATTCGGAAGCTCACCTGTAAAACAAACTGACAGAACTAAAAATAGGGCCTGCACTATTAACAACTGAATATTTTCAATATAGTTCGAATTAACACTTTGACGTCCATGTCAACAAATATTGTTTATTTTTAATGAGGCTGTGTCTGGTATAATTTCTATTTCATTACTTTGAAACAAATTAAATTCGGGTAAAAACGGGTTAAAGTTAAGTGGAAATAGTTTTTTTGCATGTATATTTTCAGTATTATGCAAATCTAAGAAAATTTTTTGTGGCCCCACTGAGATATTTCTAGAAAACCAGCTTGGCAGTCAAAGTGTTAATTTGCATATTTATATGGTATAGAGTTGTCATTTTCACTGAGCTGTCTGTTTTCTTTTTTTTTGGATTGATTGATTATTGAAAGCGATATTTACAAAATCACTAATGCAAAAAATCGATTCCCTACAACTTTTTATTTTCGGCTTTGCATTGGATCATGTATGATCCACGTTATTATAAATTTGTGAGATTAATACTAATAATACGCGTTTTCATATTGTATATGCTGTGCTACTATTTTACAAAATTCTTCGAATATTTATCATTGTAATTTGCATTGTTGATGCATTTTCTCTGTTGCGGTGTTTCATACGGACAAAACTTTGTCTGAAATAAACAAAAATAATGTACTTTTATAACTACAGTGACCATTTATTGTATATGCTAATGTAATATTTTTCAGAATTTTTCGAATGAATATCATTATCTTTTGTATTGTGGACACATTTGCGCTGTGTGAATATGTACAAGCCTTTTCTGAAATAAACAATAAGAAAGTATTTTTCTAACTGCAGTGACGATTTATAGTATTTTTAAAGCACTTTTCCATTTAATTTCTTTCTTTAGCTAACCGCGATTAGTGAGCTAAGACAAAATCGCTTCGTCTGAACTGTTGTTTCTGTTTTTCTCTACGGCCTCATGTTGTACGCAAAGCGAATTCAGTTTCCAGTCCAGGTATTACTATTTAGAAGTCTCTGTCTGATTACAAAATGGTTTTATTTAAACTTTTTCTTTTGGCAACAAACAAGTCTGGTAGTGCTTTGAATGTTTGTGCACACACTCTTTCCCTTTAAAACATTTACACCAAATTAATCCGATTTTCGAAAAAACGAAGTAAAGCTGTTTTTTTGTTGGTGAACAAGCTTTAACACCAGAACGAAAAAATAATACAAAACAACTAGATGTGCAGCATCAAGACAAATTATTTAGTTTTAGTTTAGCCTAAATCCAGTGTCACAGACTTTGTTTGGGAATCTTAAAGGACCAGTTGAGCTAGGTAACCCGAATACCTGCGCTGAAACAAAGCTGTGTCTAAATTTCATTTCATTCCGGCTCAAGAAGTAGCCTGCTATGAGCCTGAAGGTTTGATACAGTTGGTTTAAACGAAAGCTCGGATTGGTTTCCTTGAAGACTCTTTTTCACAGACAAACAGAGACCCTGTCTCTAATAAGAACGAATGTATTACAAAATTCACGACCGACGAAAATTCTATTCCATGCTTTGCCAAACTACAAAGCGAAATCAACGTTGTAACTTGATTTAATCAACACAAATAGTTTTACCTCT
Organism: Diplosoma virens; assembly: GCA_963680785.1. Taxonomy (NCBI): domain Eukaryota; kingdom Metazoa; phylum Chordata; class Ascidiacea; order Aplousobranchia; family Didemnidae; genus Diplosoma; species Diplosoma virens. The sequence continues at coordinate 184,871 of CAVMFT010000152.1, forward strand.
GTAGAATACAACTCTAAAACACTGGCGCAAAGTAAATTCAACAATCGTCAACCGATACAAAATCTAACGTACCACGTCCTGCACCCAAACCAAATCACTTTTACTCGAGCCGTCTCTCGAGTCGTCTCAAATTATCTCTCTCTCGTTTACTTTGTTTTCGTCTCTGTCAATGAGATTGAGCGAGCTATATATACATGTATATAAACAAACACCACATGACGGCGAACTCACTCGAATAAACCAGATCATTCTCCAACTCTCTAGAGAATACGCTTATGCTAGAACCACATAGTATATACGCGAACATTCTACTACAGTGACGCTGATCAAAAACATATTACGTCATTACTGTCGGGCAAAAAGAGAAAAAAAGATACATGCAAAACGCATTAGAAAGCGAATCGGACGTTACATCACATAATACGAGAGCAGCGCTCCTAGGCGACGCGATTATTATTTCATAACAAAACTACGAATTACTTTTAACAGGAATAAACTACATCCTTATGATTAAAATTATTAGAAATGAAGTGTGACATCCAGCGATAGCACAAAACAGCGGACAGGAATTTTTAAATGTTGTTTTTACAGTTAATCTACAGCTAGTCACCTACCTTAAAATTTGGTAGGCATCCAAACGTTACTTTAAAAATAAATTAAAATGTTTGTTTCGGACCTTGATTTGAATGTATACTACCTTAGGCAATATATTTTACAAGTGTGTGAGTTTAAGTAGACTAACTGAGATAAAAAAATGATTTGAACGTCATACGCGTGAAAACGGGCCTTCAAGGCCCGTTTCCACTACGAGCGTGGAAAAAAGCATTCTTTGTTTGTTTTATTGCATTTTTTTGCGCTCGCTTCAATTTTAACCTTTCGCTTCAATCGAAGATCAATAAAAGAGAGAAAGAATGCTCTTTTCCACGCTCGTAGTGGAAACGGGCCTTTAGGGTTAAATCCAGAAAAACAAAGATATTTCGGTATCACTTTGCTCTCACCTTTAACTTGTTTTCTTTTAATCGGTTAAGTTCTAAAATCTTTAATGTAATTGTTCAAATTTTAAAACTGATTATGACTTTTTAGTTTTAAAAGTGTTAAGGCCCGTTTTCACTGCGAGCGTGGAAAAGAGCATTTTTTGTTTCTTTTATTGATCTTCGATTGAAGCGAGCGGTTAAAATTGAAGCGAGCGCAAAAAAAATCAATAAAACAAACAAAAAATGCTTTTTTCCACTCTCGTAGTGGAAACGGGCCTTTAAACTGTTAAGTATACAAAAAGTTAAAGTTAAAAGAAATAAAGATGCTCATGAAATTTTTAGCGAACGTCTGAGCGACCATGTTTGATTATTTTCAATCTTACTATTTGTGTAGTCTACTAAACTAAACAAAAGTTGTTGTTACGTAATGCAAATCGTTTCTTCGGAGAAAATTGGATTATTTTTTGTGACCTATCGAAATACAATGAGTCGTAGCTGCCAACAGCGAGAAAATGTGTCGACGCCTTTAACAGATCAATCTACTTATAGGCTTTTCTAAAATTAAATGTAATAACCTGTATCCGTTCTAAATGACCTAAATGCATCGTCCTAATCAAATAATCCCCATGTCACCTCCCTTTGGCAGTAATCTGTATAAGGGCATAAAATTGATTTTTTGTTCTTGAATTTTGTCGTCCGAGCCACATGGCTCAATTCGGGTTTACTATAAATAGAGAGAGATCGCTATCATCGGACAGTAACCAGAATTTGGGTCTGAGAACGGTGACCATTGTATTGTTTTATGCTGTATTGTGTTCAGTAGCTGAGCGCGTGAAATCGCAGAAAAAGAATAAATTCAATTCTCTCCTTCATATTCAAGTTAACAGCTATATTTTTCTGAATCGGGCGTCATAGAGTTACGCATATTAAATACGGGTAGTTTGTAAGTGGGAGGGATTTCGATGACCTTATTTAAAACAAATTCAGCGCTAGACGGATATAGCTATTGAATTCCGTAAATCGTCGGAAACGCCAGCATTTCCTCAACGAAGAGTGAACTTAAGAATCGCGAGTCTTTCTTTCATTTAACAAAAAATTGAATTTATAATTTAAACTCTTCTCCAGTTGTTTGTATAGGTATAAGATAAAAATAAGACAAATATGAGCTGTGTTGTACCAACTGTGTGTAAATTTGGTTTTGAAAATTATGAAACAAAAAACGAAGACTTAAAAAACTCGGCATTTTGCAAAATGCAAATTTTGCAAACAAAAGACAACAATCACTGACTGTGTGCCTACAACTACGAATTTCGTCCGACATCTAAAGAGAAAACATCCAAATGGGTAAGTACACAACTTTCATATTAAGCTTAATTTAGATCATTTTTTTATCATGTAGCCGATGCTGACTGCTTTAAAACACACGGGCGTGCGCTAGGACGGCACGGAGGGAATTTCATTTGCCTCCCCTAAAAATTCCGTTTTGTTAAAAAATTCTTACAATTGCCATAAAAGCTGGGTTCTCACCAAAATGGTTTGTTGATGCAGGCGGAAAAGGTAAAACGAGTTGAAATATTAACCAATTAAATGCTGTTTTTGGAAAAGTTTTGCCCCCTAAAAACCAATCACCGGAACCCTGTTTGGGATCACAGGCCTACAAGGGTGTAATGTCTTATTCAAATGGAATAGAACTATTATAACTCTTAGTCTTTTTGTTAAAGTTTCTCCTTTAGTGCTTTACGTATATAAGCCTATAATGTTAAAAAAAAGCGGTGAAAAATTTTTAATTGTAAAATTAGTTTTTTTGATACTGCTGCAAATTTTTATTTATTTATTTAACTATTAATTTTCAACATAAAATGAATTCAAAACATATGTATAAGCTACGTATACTGTAAGTTTTTGTCAAGGACGGTGCAAGTTAAAAAAACAAAAAAATTTACCGATGCAAAATTGTCTAAAGCCCGGTATCAAATATATTTGATTCAATGTTTATCGCTTTTTTTTTTCTGCATTAAAATTTACGTTCGTGCAGTTTTGTTAGAACTGCAATTGAAGAACGTTTTATGGTAAAACTTGAAAATCAATTTGGTCGAAGATTTTAAAAATTAAAATGTAAGTCGTATAAACATATACCACTCGTGGTTTTAAATTAAAAAGTTTTGCCTTTATCTTAAACAATTTTAAAATTTTACAGTTTTTGTTTTCTGCATCAGTAATCTAACTGTTATTTAAAAGTTACCGGTAGCTTTTATTCTGGTAGCTTTATTAGCTTCTGATAAAGAGACCAGAGCTGATGTAGACATGAAAGCTAATCATTTTAAGTTAAAAAAAACTTCCTTGGCTGGCCAAATGTAAACTTGAGATAGTTTTTGGTAACAATAACTCATTGTAGTGTAGGGTGTTTAATGTTATCTTTTAAATTGTTTTTAATTTTATTTACAAGTGAAATTGTCAAATTGATGATTGAGTGTAAAAGAAGAGGTCAACTCTGCAGCATTAACATAACAATTTTTGTGGGGAAATAAAATTTATTATTGAAATATTAGCTTTTGAAGCTTTGCGTTATCTTTAGCAAGTCATGGTTTTGTAAATTATATAACGAATTGTTTTAGATACAAAGATTATCAACAGCAATGTGCAAATACCGGTTCTCATTCGTCATTAAATCAGGCAAGCAGGCAAGCATGAAAGATTATTTTTCATCGCAAAATCCAGCAACCTACAGCAACAGCAATCCTAAAGCATCCCTAATCACCGAATCTTTAATAACTGATCTAATAGTCGGGGAAGGATTGCCACTAAGATTAGTTGAATCTACAGGTTTTTTAAATTTTTAAATGTGGTACATCCTCAATATAAATCCCCCTTCTCGCCAAACAGTTCGAAAAAAAATTTTAAAAAAAGCAGATGATATGAAACTCAAAATTATGAAACAATTCCAAAATTCTAAACTGTGAGTATAACAGTGGACATATGGTCCGACAGAAAAATGCGCTCTTTTTTAGGAGTTACGGCACACGTTGTCGTACAAGAAAAAGAAGCCCACCTACTAAAGTCTTTCACACAGCGTGCGAGCAATTTGTCGGACGGCATTCGGGAGAAAATATTGCAGCAGCTTTTGAAAAAATAGTTCAGCAATTTGAAATTAAAAACAAAATTACATACATCATTACGGACAATGCTGCAAATACGAAAAAAGTTTAATACTTGTTTCCCTAGTTTTGAAGAAGAAAATTTTCCCACGTTAAATGAGCGCGCAAGCATAAGCAGCCTCTTATCAGAAAATACTGACCAGGAAAATGTTGACAACGAGTTTTCCATGTTTCCCTTGGATGAAGCCGATCAAATAGAAGTGGATGCTGAATTAAAAACTATTACAAGCAACATTTGTCTATCGTGCTTTTCTCACTTTCTTCAACTTGTCATCCGTGACGGAATAAATCATTCAAAAAGTATGAGCTTAACGCGCTTATCCTTTCTTTCAACAAAAATACTGTAGGCATATAATTTCATTTTTATGGGATCATAATACATGATTAAAAGTAAAGCAATTGCAGTAGTTTATATTTCTGGTTTTAAAATTATGTAATTATCAAAATTTAACTTATATCGTATTCTAGAAGTCAACTGAACCGTTTATACCTACGTGTAGTTTAGTTTTATGAAAACTGGACGCAACACCAACGATCATATAGATTTATAAAACAATAAGAAAATTTAACAATTTTTAGCAGGCAGTGGGTTTTTTTCTCAGATTATTCTTGTTTTCGTAGGTATCAGAGGAGCTCTCTCCAAAGCATCAAAGCTCTCTAGTTTGATGCACACAAGTACAAATTTTTCTGAAAAATTCACAAATATGTTGGGCAAAAATCGACGCATTCCAGCTCTAGTGTGTACTCGTTGGAACTCTATGTTCAAGCAAATAGCCAGCGTAACGGCCTTAGATCATTCAAAACTATCTACAGTATGCAGCAACGCAAATTGCATGGAAGTGGACTTTTCTCCTCGCGAGTGGCTACAGCTCGAAGAATTTGTCGAATTGCTGCACCCATTTTATGAGGCAACTATGTTGACCCAAGGAGAAGATGCCCCAACAATAAGTTTGTTGTTGCCCACAATATTATCATTAAAAAAACATTTGGTTGAGTTTATCAAGAAAAAATTAAAACACTTAAAATTCATGGCAGAACAAATATTGCAATCTTTGATAACTCGCTTTTCCGGAAGTTTTAAAAACGTAGAAACAAGATTTTTTGCTTTAAAAAGTTCCGATATTTGGTTTGTTGACGAGCCTTTTGGAGATACTATTTATGTCGTGGCGGCAACACTTAATCCAATGTTTGGGTTAGAATGGGTGAAAGAAACCAGAACAAGTGATGAAGAAAAAGAAAGCCTGACTTCAAGCGTAAAAGGCAAGCTTTATTTTATTTTTATTTTTTGCAGTAATTTCTAAGCTTCGCATTTCATAAAATAGAACAAAAAACTTAAGAAACTTGGCAGTTGTTTTCTTAGTAAAGATTTTTTAAAGTGCATAATACAGAATTGAAAATATACAGTGTAATAACAATTTTCATAATGCTATGTTTGGAAATGTTTTTTAAAACTCGAACACCATTTTATTGACAATAATCTCTACTTTTTGCATATTTTCAAAGCATTCTCTCTAAAATTATAGAAAAGCTACATTAAACTAGTAAAACAAAACGTTTCGTAAAATTCACATTTAAGAAATGTAAAGTACTAATTATGTTAGATGCCCAATATTGTGAATAACGGCTAATTATTTGCCAGATAATAGGATAAATTGTTAAAAAGTAGGCTATACTGTACATGCAATAATACAAATTTCGTAATTTTTGCTGTCAGGTGACATTTATCAAAAGAGATCCGTTTAAATATAAATTTACTAACCATTTCCTGCCCTATATTGAATAATTTTTCTAAAAAATGTTTTCTGTTCTCTAAATATTGGTTATGTTTTTAGAGCTGATTATTGCGGAATGCAACAGGGGTACTGCTTTGACTAATCCAGATACAGCGACTAGTAAGAGTGAAGATGAACCACTTTGCAAAGTTCCGGCTTTCTTTGCTGCGTACAGCAAGGCTTGTCAAAAATTGTCAAGAGAAAAAAATGTTACTCTCAGGGGACAACTCGGAAGTTATAATATTTCGATTCAATTACTCATACCAATACAAATTATACCAACACTTTAACATTTTGGTGCATAAATTCTGCAAAATTTTATTTTTTTTATCAATTGGCTATTAAAGTATTGTCTGTGCCAGCAACAAGTGCACCCGTTAAACGTTTGTTCAGTACAGGATCCTTGATGATGCGACCGCACAGATCTCGCATCGGCAGTGATTTATTGTCTGCTTTGACAACATTAAAAAGCAATTATGATTTTTAAAAAAAAACATTGTGAATTAAAAACTTGTGCTTAATTGGTGCCCTAGCTTGTTAAGAGCTAAAAAATTGACCAGAAATTTTGTAGCTCGCACATTGATTATACTGTTCTTGATTTGAAGCTATTGAGTAAGTAGCGTGTATATCGTAAAACGTAACTTCTACTTGCTAAGATTTGTATAAAAACTCAAGTGGGCGTCATTATTTATTTAAAAGAATTAACATTTAATGCATCTCAGCAATATAAGCAATAAGCATGCTTTTATACAAAACTAAAAGCTTTTACAACATAGGCCTGAGCTATAAACTACTAAGATTGCGAATTGTTGATTTGACATTCAGGTTTTTTTAAAAATGCAAATTTTATGACTTGCGGACTCGGACTCGCACTCGGACTCGTAGATTTTTTTTCTGAATTCGGACTCGTACTCGGACTCGAACTCGGACTCTTAGAAATATTTTTTGCTGAACTCGGACTCGTACTCGGACTCGTAATAAAGGCAAAGTTTACAACACTGTCTGTTGGTCTTACTGTATGTTTTAACATTTCCAACTAATTATAATTTTTTGACACGATATTATTGTGAATAAGATTTAACTTCGCTAACTAAAATCTTCAGTCTGATATGTTAATTTTGGTCATTAAAATTGACTGGACAATGATTGGAAACAATTGTAATAAAAATTTTCATTGCATTTAGAGCGATTTTTATTACTTACTTGGAAAACTCCTGAATTTTGTTAATATTTTGCCCGTTTAATAAAGCAGATAATAAGGAAGCGAAATGTATTGTCAATTAAAGTAGATGCTGTGCTAGTGTCATTAATTTGCTTTGACTGATTGAAGTGAATATCTACATTTAAAAGTATTTATTCTGTTGCTTAAATAGTTGAATATTCTATAGGAGGGCTTTTGATAAATATAAACTTTTTTCACATTTGTGAAGACATTATAATCAAAATGCGCTATTCGAATTTTTGCAAAGAAATGCGCTTAGTAAAAAATTTCTTCACTTTCAATCCTTTAAAGGTAAATTTTGACTACAAGTATGCCTTAATGGACAAGTTAAAAAGTTTTCACATTCTTTTATTTTTTTATCAAAAATAAGCATAATTTGGATTCCAGGTTCCCTTCTTAACAAAATTCGGTCACGCCAATGGATTTAAGCGATGGTACAAATTCTGTCTAGTCTTATTACGCTCGTACTACTATGGTTTAAAGTTAATTTTTTCGTAACTGCGACTTTATGAATACTAACACTTTACAAATTTCTCGCCATAGAAATAAACTAAATTTGCACATGTAACTTTTTTCAGTTTTGAATTATTTTTTTAAAACTTTTTTTAAATGTGTTTTTCTTTTATTAAAAAATAATTAAAAGCCTAAAAAGATAGTAAATTTCACTTTTGAAAATAAAAGTATATAATTTTTTTATATGAAAATTAGTAAGATTTCATTTACTGTTCATTCATTTACAGCAACATTTGAAGTTATCACTCGCTTTTTTAAATTGAACCGGCAAACATTTCAATAACCAGCATTAAACAAGGCCAGACCATTCAGAACACATTCTGCACATTGCCATTATCTACACCCGAGACACAAACACTTAACACTTATATGATAGAGCTAGTTTTTTTCCGATACATAAGCAATTTTCTTAAGCTTCATGCAACTCAACTCAAACAACTGACAAACACAACCAAACCCTCTATATCACGTCGTCGTCATTTAATGGGTATCCACTCCAGGTCAGACACAAACAGGACTGGGGCTGAGGGTTTGTACTTTTACTACCCCAGACTGCTGCACTGCCTAAATCAGATGCTGGCAGTGGTGTTATTAAGCCAGCATCGAGTTTCGCCATCCAAAACCGTCAGACCTCGTGCTCCATGTGGTGCCCGATGTATAGGGCACGCTGTTAGAACATGGTCTACAGTTTGCTCAGAGGCGCCACACTCGAAATTCGGTGAGGGAGCGAGACCCCATTTGTGCATGGACGAATGAAATCGCCCAACACCAGTCCACAGGCGTTTGAGCTTAACCCAAGCTGCTCGGGGTAAGCACATCCCAACCAACCTGGCACCGGTCTCGGGTACAAAAGCACGGAGCTTGGAAGCATTTTCACAGTACTCCGCTTTCCATTTGTAATTTGTCCATTCAGAGGCGCGGGTACCAAGTTTGGCAAGGTTGTCCAAAAGATTCCGCGCAGCTGGCACAAACGGGCGTCTGGATCTTAGTCTCACTTGGCGAGTATCTGAGGACCCACTTAGAAGACCATGCAAGATATGATCGGGGTCCAGAGATCCACGTTGAGCCGAGAGTCGCTCCCATTCGGCGAAGCTCAGCTGGCTGTATGCTGAAAGTACAGGTAGGTGGTCCATTGGAGTGTGACGCAGGCATCTAGTAACTATGGGCAAGGCATTGTTCAAGACACTGTCGATGAGGCGAGTGTGAGCACTGCGACACCAGACGGGCGCACAGTACTCAGCTGTTGAGTAGACTAGAGATAAAGTGGCTAGGTGGCTATTAGGGTGGAGTGAAAAAAAATTTGAAAAAAGTGTAGTTCTTAAATCCTGCCAAATAGGCTAAAACTTCAAAAAAAATTGGTTTTGGCGAGTTGCTACCTTTGGGGGGTTGCTAGCCCTTGCTACCTTTGGGGAGTTTTTTAGGGGGTAAAATTGACAAGAAATGTCGTAACTCGGTAACCGCTTATTGTAGAGGCATGATTTATGGCTCAAAATTTGCAAAATCATCATGTTTCTATATGTGCTAAGAGAAAGTTTTTGTCTATTTCCACAAGAAAAAAAGTTATAATCGATAAACCGTTTTTTATGCTCAATACTCAAAAATTGCGCTGTATGGAAATAACTTTGATCTAACATTTGAAATGATATATGTCTAACTGATAAGGACTAATTATGACAATCACAATATAAGGACTAATTATGAAAATCAAAATATTAACAAGATGATTTGGGATGACTTTGGTCACCAGACAAAGTACCTAAATAGGCCTTCTCATAAGGTACAGAACGTGCTAGCTTTACTGCCCATAAAATGTTTAGTATTTCAGTAATTTAAAGAAAATCTGCTACATCTCATTACTTTCGAACTGTTGATGCTGATATTGGGTTGTTTTGCCTAAGGAGTGAGAGAAAAATAAGAAAGCAAGTTAGAGTACACCAAATACCCTATGCAAAATGAAGCGCATCAGAATTGCACTTTAGTGTCAAATTTTTTCAAAAGTTTTCGAGATTTAATCTTCTGGTGAATCAACCCATCTCTTCGCTCAAATCCTTCAACTTGTGCTGCAGCCTCTGTTACCATTTTGACATGGCGCTCTACACATTGGTTGTGACATGGGTGGTCGAGCTGCAGTGGTCTTATCCGGCATTGTTCAATATCTAAATCAGTTAAATATTCAATTACCGGAGGCTGCTGATGGCAAGATGTTAAATTCACCATCTTGTAGTATGAGTTCACTGTTAGATCCAGTGTGGGCGGTTCAAACAGCCGTACAGTTGAGGCGGTATCATAATATTTTGCTCCTTCCAAAGAATATTCTTCACTGCGACTGTCAACCAAGTCATGATTATCAAATGAAACCGTTGATGGCAGGTTTCCACGAATCGAAAGCACTTTATTTACTCCTCGCATTCGTATCTCCTCATCGTTGTCACTCAACATGGCGATCAAGATATTTTCCTGGTGTGCGAAAAATGCATTTCGTTGCACAACTTTCAGAGCAGTTTTCCGAACAGCTTCGTCAGGCACCTGAAGAATTCGTTGGACCAAGTTGAAAAAATTTCTAGATCCGCAAGTTAGTTGACTATTTAACTTAATTTCAAACCAACTTGGAAAGTAAACTTGAAGACAAAACTTCGTCAGAGTTTCCAAGTTTGAGGAGGGTTCATCCACCGAAACATAATATCTGAGGATTCGACAGCCCAGAGTTAGCCAGCGTGAATGCACAATAGGACCTACTTTTAAATATTGCAAGTCGCTGTCGACAACTCCCATGATTATTGCTGAACATATCTTGTAAGCATAGTGTTGATCAGTACTCAGATCATTAACAACTGATTCTGGCAACTGTACAAACTGAGGGTTTGAAATTGACTTAAAATTAGCAGCAACCGGCCAACTTGAAACATCTCCAGTTAAACACTTCCCAATTGGTCCTGCAAATGTGTCGGGACTATTGGTGGTTCCATCAAGCATAGTAAAGACATGGCGCAAGGGTAGTTCATTGGTATGTAGTAGGCAAATTACCCATTGTAGTGGCTTGTTCAATAGTTCTTCCAATTTACGAATGCAACCATTGAACTTGCCTGTCATTGCTGCAGTTCCATCAGTGCCAACTACTATAAGCTTGTCATGTAATTCGGTGTTGGCAATGGTGTTGAAGATCTTTTGTGCCATGGTTCTTCCTTTGCCATCCGCTGTGGAAAAATGAGAAAGATAGTATTCACCAAACTGCCCAACAATTGTATAGTGATCTTCAAGTTGCACAGACCTGTAAAACTTGTCATTTGGCCCTTGCATGGTGACCTGTGTTGCATCTTTGCGCCCATCAAAGTATATGGCATTCACTAACTTGAAATTTTCTTGCTCCTTTTTCCTAATTTCAGCACGGCATCGTTCTCGCTCTCTTCGATGCTTGCTACGATCAATAACGTATGTCTTGTCATCATCAGTAATTAGACCCAAATCTTCCATCACACTATTAGCGATCGCAGCAGCAGCTCTGTCGGATATCTGAAAACGCTCACTCATCCTTGCAAGGTTTGACCAAATCATTCGATTCTGATTTTCATATGGCATTGATTGAGAAACAAATTCAGAAGCAGCAGAAGATTGCGTTTGGTCTGTGTTGGTTGAACTAGAATCTGACAGATAATCCAAAGCTGACTCAGGCACTGATGTAACTGATGTAACGGAAGAACATGTTGGTGGTTCTGGATGAGGTTGTAAGGGTCGAGAGCGCCTCAAAAACTGTATGTCAGCTGACGTTGAAGGAACCACAGCATCCACACATTTTCCAACTCGCTTACTAGTTTGATCTTTATAAAAAACATAATCATCATCTGTCATTTTCAAACCATGTTGTTTCTCCAAAATTCTGCGCTGCTTATCGTCAGCACAAAAAACATCAAATATTTCATCAATAGTTGACATAAACTCTTTTTCCTTTTGTAAAAATGCTTCTCCTCGTTTTTTCTTTGACCAGCGATCAAGTGCACTGAAACAATTCACAAAACTTTGAACTTTTTTCGAAATGGTGTACAGATGAATGGGATATACGATGCACCATACCCATCTGTCATAAATTTCTCTGGCAATGTCATTTGCAGCATTGAAGGTTCGAAAGTTTTTCAAATGAAGAATGCGTTCTATTACATGTCGCTTGGTAGGCAATACTCCTGGTGGAAAACTATCACGGGTAGAGAAAGTGTGTCCACTATATAAAATCTTCTTTACAGAAGTTGAACTCCGTCTTTTCATGTTTTACTACTTCGCAGTTTGGCCAAAGCTTTGATTTACACAATTACTTGACAATATACCTGCAAAAAATGATAATAACTTTTCAGATAACTATTAGTTAAGTACAAACAAACAAACTTATTAAACAGTTTTTCTATCATAACTTTTTTTCTAGTGGAAATAGACAAAAACTTTCTCTTAGCACACATAAAAACATGATGATTTTGCAAATTTTGAGCCATAAATCATGCCTCTACGATAAGCGGTTACTGAGTTACAACATTTTTAGAAAATTTTACCCCTCAAAACACATTTTGGGGCGTTGCTAGCCCCCCAAAGGTAGCAACTCGCCAAAACCAATTTTTTTTGTAGATTTTACCTGTTTGGCAGGTTTTTAGAACTACACTTTTTTCAATTTAAAAAAAAAAAAATTTTCACTCCACCCTAGTGGCTATGCGTAGTGTTTTAGTACCAGCATCCCATCCCGAGCCCACGAGTCGCCTCAGCAGTGTGAAGCGCGAGGATAGTTTTTTTAAGCAGTGTCACTAAATGGTGACGAAACGTGAGCGATCTGTCGAGTTTTACCCCAAGGTAAGTAGGGGTTGGACAGAACAGTAAAAGTCTACCATTGTTGTAGACCTTTAGCTCACGTTTGGCCTCTCGGTTATTTCAGTGAAAGGCTGTCGTCACCGTCTTAGTGTGACTGAGCTTCAACCTCCAAGTTTGGAGATACGCTGACAGTGTGGATATGTCTTGGCTTAAAGTCCCCTCCAAGTCCTTCCAGTTTCCAGAAGAGTGCAACAATGCTAAATCATCAGCATAAGCAAACTTTCTGGAAATCATGGAAGAAAGATCGTACGTATAGATGTTAAATAGGAGGGGAGCTAAGACCGATTCCTGACGAACGCCATTTTTAAGACGGCCTAGCCTGTTTTGCTTGCTGTCACCGGTGGTAAGGATGAAACTTCGATTTCGGACAAGCTCGATAATCATTCTGACTATGTGCTTATCCGGAAGTAGTCTTGGCAGCTTGCAGGTAAGACCACGGTGCCAGACAGTGTCATAAGCAGCTGTCAGATCGACAAATACAGCACCGGCCTTCTTTTTAGCCTCAAAATAATCCTCGATGTTCTGGGTTAGCAAAACAACTTGATCTACGGTTGACTTTCCGCGTCATAGCCCAGCCTGCTCTTTAGGGAGCAGTGGATCAATTAATGGCTCAACGCGGGCGTAGATAAGCCTCTTGAGGATCTTGTAGGGGACACAGAGCAAAGATATTGGTCGATAACTCTTTGGTTCTCCAACGGGCTTTGCTGATTTTGAGATCGCGACCACAAGCGCTCTTCTCCAGATCTTGGAAATTTTGAGTCGGCGCAAACAGGAAGAAAGAAAGTTACGCAACCAGGACTTCAAAGCAGCTCCGGCATGGAGTACAAGCTCTGAGCAAATGGAATCAGGTTCCGGAGCTTTACCTGGTATATCACCGCAATGCAACCAGAGACATGAAAGTTATGATCTTTCACAACAACAACTGCACTAACAACGTCATTGTGTTCCGCACATCACATTTAAAAAATGTTGTTTGATACCACGAAGGTATTTGAGACGAAATATTTGTGGCACCGGTCTCAAGCCCTGACAAATGATTAAGTCTTCATCACGAAAAACATCCAGCATAAAAATTTTCTGAAAACAACCTTTTAGTAAGAAAATTGCTACTAAATCGAATTAACTGAAGATTGGGAAAACCCTGATCATCAGATGGCGATGCTTTACGAATACGTTTTAAGCAAAATCTAAAAAAAGAGAAGCGTTTTAGGAAACAAACGAAAGAAGAAAGTGATGTCTATTCTATTGATGAATTGTGTGGGAGTGCATCATTTAAATCAGCGTGGTCCAACTACAGGCCGAGGATAGAATTTTTGCGGCCCGCTGCACAATTTTACACAATTCAAGTCTTGTTGATCATGAGTAGTGGCAACCTTCTATAACAAGGCATGGCGAACTTACGGGACAGAGTCTAGGGTTGAGACCGATTCCAAGTGAAGAATTTTTTTAGAGAACACCACGACATTGGGACAAAAATAAAAAAATCAGAGACCGCCGATTCCAAGTGAAGACCTTTTCTTTTTTTTTTTAAAGAACATTATGATTTTGGGAGGAAAATAGGAAAATCGGAAACCAATTCCAAGTGAAGACCTTTTTTTTTTTGAAGAACACCATGATTTGAAACAATTTCTAGCCGGCTGAGCCCCGCAAGCTCGAACAATTATGAAAAGTGGCCCGCAAGAGTGAAGAACTTAGACCACCCTGATTCAAAACTATAATCTAGTTTACTGCTAAAAAAGTTTGTTACGATGATATTATAAATCACCGCAAAATACAACGCATTTCTAACAAAAAGTATTTCTGGCCATTTTTTCTGTAATAAAGAAAGTTGACTGCACTTTGCATAAAAACAGAAGTACAGTATTTGTTTTAGCTTTATCAAAAAATTATTAACTATTGATATACAGTAATCTTCCGGTTAAGCTCGCACCCGTTTAAGTTCGCATCCCGATTAAGTTTGCAAAAAATTTTCAAAAAATCAAGATTCAACTTTTACAAAAATTTATTGATATTTACAGCAAATCAGACAAGTCATAAAATTATTCACCATTTAAACAAGTTATAAATTGTCAACTGATGCATAATTCGTTCTTTTTTGCGTTTTGCGTCCAAAATAACCTGCCTTAATTTTTGCTGAAAAAGCTTAAAGAAATTTCTCTGCTCATTATAGTAATTTCCTGCTTAAACTTGCACATCGGGACACAACAACTGATCCTCAACTTCAAGAACTTTATTGTATATGTGTTTAAACCCACAAAAAGTGACATCGTTCCCTGTTGGTGCTGGACTATGTGCGGAAGATTTGACCACAGTGTGTACGTTTTCATCTTCATTATCATTTGTTCCTTGTATACTTTCCAACACCTCATTGACGTCATCCAAAATCTGATGTGAAAACTCTCCACTGTTTTCGTCATCAACATGCACAAACTCATCTAGAGTGCTTTCATCTATTGGAATATTTAATGCTTTGAAGCGGCACAATAGATCAACCATTATATAAACTTCTTCATGAGCTCCACCTTTTAAAGTTACTAATTCAGTCTTTTTAAACGCATTTTTTATTGTCGCATCTGAAATTGCATCCCAAGCAAGCTTGATATATTGAGCTGCATTTAGCATATGAGAAGGGTTACCATGAGCAACACCTGGTGCTTCTCTAGGGAGTATTTTTTGCTTGCTCTTTTTTGCGAGCTTTTAAATTCTCATCCAGCTCGTAGAAATCCAAAATATCTTTGAGATACAAATATTTATATCTTTTTTAAATGCTACAATAATTTCTATATCACAGAGCTGTATCCAGCTTGTGTAGTTGGGTGGGAAAAACACCACTTTGATGTTATTTCTCTCAAAAGCTGGAAATGACCAGGAGCATTATCCATCAATAGAAGAACTGGGCGACCTGTTTTCTTTCTTACCTTCAGGATAAAACACTTCTTCAAACCATTTCCAGCATGTGGAGACATCCATCCATGCTTTATTCTGACTTATGAACTTGACAGGCCATTCCCGATTCTTAATGCAAGCTGGAAACTTGGTTTTTCAATTAATGTGTATGGGATTTTGTGTGTTCTCGCGGCATTTGAACAAACTAAAAGCGACACTTTTTCTTTGGCTTTTTTCTTCCCTCAAGTGCTGCTAACATCCTATCAATATAAACCTACCCACAGACGCTCTGAGCGTTTTCCTTTTTGCTTCTTCAGACATCAGACCAGAACGCTTACGAATATCTTCACGCTTCGACCAGACTTTTTTAATAGTAGCCTCACTCACTCTGTATTGTCGTGCAATACTTCGTTTACTAGGAGGATTTGGCTGATTCAACTCGGAGATTGCTTCCAATCTTTCTGACTCATTCAATCGCTTAACTTTGCTTGACATTATTATGTGAATAATATTAACTTTGCCTGCAAAAAATTAATTTTTTTGTTAAGTCAATGCAGCAATTAGTCTTAAAACACTAGCTTCAATGACGAGAGTTTTCACTTTAATTGATAATTGTACAGGTTCTATGTTACGTAATAATCGCTTAGGCATAAATGTTAAGTTCGCACCTACCAGCTAAGTTTGCACTCGCTGTTCAGATTCAAGTTGCGAACTTAAGCGGGAGATTACTCTAACTAAGTAGCCATGCCTATTATATTTTTGCTTTTAGTTCTTAAATTAAAGCTATACTTTGATCTTTCATACATATTTTACAGAGTCTTATTCAGCTCCGGTTCTAAAACTGATAAGAAAAAGCAAATCAGAAATTGAAATAAGCTCAAAACTTCCAAATGACAAATTATGCCTGTCTAGATATTCAGATTTTATAAAGGTTGAATTTCAATTTCGTTTGCGAAAACAATTAGGTAAATAAATTTAAAAATACTTATTTACCGCTCTGGTCAAGTTTGCTTAATGTCTATTGTTATTATGAATTGATTTTTGAAGGCTTTAGATGCAATTGCGAAAATATCTTCCGAGGGTAATAGTTGTAAAATTGAATAAAACATTCAATTTTAAATTTTGTCTTTAACCCCAATGATTCTCAACTGTTGCTAACAAAAATCATTTGATTAATTTTATTTAAAATATTAAAATTTTTAATATTTTGTAAGAACTTTTTTTTAAATCGTATTAAGCCCCACCATTATATTCATAACTAGAAAAAGCAAATTGACCAACCTGAACGTTTTCGGCTTCTATTAGACCTCTTTAACAAAATAAAAAGCTAACGAGTAAACAATCTTTTTACTTAAGTTTTGATTAATATCTGAAATAAGCAAAGCGAAGGTACTATTAAATAACAAGAATACCTGTTTTTCATATTTCAGACTGTGACTACTTTACTCGGGAATCTGAAACACCAGTTGAACAAGGTAACCCAAATATCTGCGTTAAAGTAAAGCTTTGTTTATTTTTATTTATGCCGACTCTAGAAATAGTTTGCCGCAAATCTGAAGTTTTTTATAACACTTAGTTTTGGTTAAGTACGATTGGATTTGCCAAAAAACTTTCTCTACAGATCGAAAAAATCCACAGTTTTTAACTATAAAAAATATAATTACAAAATTCAAACGAACTTGAACAATTCTCGTAAAACTTAGCTCTCAAACTTTAGCCAACTTTATTACGATTCATAGCACACACAACTACAAATAATCACTCAACAACTTTGTACTGACTAACCATAAGAATAAGCTAGCACCCCAATGGCTAATATTAAACTTAAAAGTTTGTCCAAACAATTCTATCTTATTTTAGAAATAACTTCTAAGGCGCCCACACTAATACTTGACTACTTAAACACTTAAACAACTTTATACAGGCGACAGTAACATGAAACGATTTCTAATCACTTCTCAACTGGAATGAATAATAAAATTCAACGCACTAGTTTTAAATATCAGCCAATATTACCAGATAACAAATAAAGTTAATAGATCAGGTCATAATTTTTACATTAATTAACGTTAATATATAACATTACAATCGGTCAAAGCAGTTTATGACGTCACAATAAAATCAGAACATATAGTACCAATTGTTTCTTGAACAGTCAAAGCAAAAATTAGGTCATCGCTGCCGCAAACGTCTCAATGCGATAAAACTTTAGTCAATTAATGCGCTTGAATTAAAACGGTGAACCAAATCTTTATAATACACTTATAAGAACAACTTGTCAAAGACAAAAAGTTAAGTGGGAATGGTGATGTACGAATCACGCAATCACTACGTAATAATGGAAAATAAGAGGATATAGTCAAAAACTTAAAAATTACTGTAAAAGACTGAAAATCAATTATAGAGTTTGTCGTGTAATCGAACCCGCATTATGCGCGCGTGTACTGTACTATTCACATGTCATCTCTCTACATAATTCGTGGTGTGCTTACGGCTGCCTTGGCAGTTACGCGCATGGTAAAATTCCTATGTTTTCAGTTGTTGTTATCACAGTTAGTAGATGCAACGTTTTTCAGTTGAATAAAGCTAATGTTTATTTGCTTGCATTAGTCTAAAACAATTTATTCTACTGATAAACACAGCATTTTTGTTCAACAAATACAGCATTTTTGTTCAAAGGAAACCTTCGCGATTTTACTGCGGGTTTTACTTTACAAGAGAAGCGAGGCAATCATTTTGCATAATATGCGAAGAGGCCGATTGCCCTGCTCAACTCTTTTTTTGATTTTGGTACCGGTATGTCCGACAAAGTTTTTATACGCTCAGAATCTGGACGCAGTGTACGATCATGGATTTGGTACCCCAATAACGAAATACAATCCGACGAATAAGTACATTTGTTCTTATTAAATGTAAGATAATGTTTCGCTGCTGCTTCAAGAAATTGCTGAAGATTTGCATAGCGTTCTTCTTTGATCTTGCCACAAATAGTGATGTTGTCGAGGTATGCGAATGCTCCTTTACAATTATTGCGTTCGATTATGTCATCAATTATCCGTTGGAACCATGGAACCGCATTAATCAGACCAAATGAAATTCTTTTACTTTGATGAAGCTTTCCATTAGCCTCAAAAGCTGTACACGGTCGGTCTTCTATTAAAATTTTTACCTGATGGTAGGCACTTTTCAAATATAAAGTGCTGAAGTGGGAGTATTGCGCTACTTTATTTGCCAAAATTTGCTTGTTAGGCAGTGGATAGCCATCTAATAACGTATATTTATTAATGGTCTCACTATAATTAATGCACATTCTTTTTTTATGATTGTCTTCAGTCACGACAAGAACTTGTGCGCACCAAGGGGAAGAGCTTGGTTCTATAATTCCTTCTTTCAAGTCGTTTTTTATTGTTTCAGCAATAAACTTTTTGTTTGCCAAAGAATGCTGAATGTTCGAACAATCATGGTACAACATTCGTCTTAATACATTTTAGCGCGTTTATACACAACGAAGGTCTTGGACCACCAAAATTAGAGCGAACGTGGTCATGTAATCTTAAAATATCTTGCTTAACAATAACATCGGTGAGTAAATCTTTAAGAACATGCAGTTTTACATCGCGGCAGGTTCGATTTTGCAAACGAATCGTAGACGAACAAACTTCTTTACTTTGAAAACAGTTTCCGGTTACCGCTAAACCAATCTCGTTGTTCTCGTTACTAAGCTGAAATCTACTTGCAATAGCAAATTTTTGATTAACATAACTCAACGTTGAACCGGTGTCAATTAGGGCGTTCGCGGCAACATTGTTTACCAATATACGCACATTTACAGTATCAGGGACGCCAGCGGTATCGTTTATAACTGCTACATCATTATCATTCATTATCAGAGTTATAAGGTTAAGATTAGAACTATGCATAAAGTGTGACAAAGTTATGTTAACTTTGATAGTACCGTCTAACTTATTTTCAAGCTAGGAACTTTTTGTAAAAAGCGTGGTTTTCATGTCGCAAAGTTTTATTTCAAAAAAGGCCAAAAAATTGCCAATCGTCGTCCAGTTGGAGAAAAGTCGCACAAACTGGTAATGTGTTTGCTTTTCAGTCAAACAAATTGTGTCTTACAAATTGTGAAACGGAGACCAATGACCTAATTATGTAATCATATGGTCAATGTTTTAGTTTAATTTATTTTTATTTGCTTTACAAAACGGAAATACTTAAAACAAACACAGTAAAATTGAGAAACCAAAAAAGTGCCAACTAAACTGTCACAACTTTAACTGTCCCAACTTTACTTGGGAATTGAAACACCACTTGAACTAACTTTGTCAACCAATCGGAAACACCTGCAGTGTGTCAAGCTGTGTTTACCGTATGTTTATTTACGCCAGCTCTAGAAATAGTTTGCCGCGAAACATTTAATTTTGGCTATGAATAACTCGGTATAAGCTTCTCCTACAGATAGAAAGAAACCATAGTTTATAACAAAAAAGAACATACTGTTCAGAAAATCAAACAAACTTGCACAACTCTTGTAAAACTTGACTCTCAAGCTTTACCGAACTTCAATGCAATTTACAGTACAATACCAGCAACTGCAAATAATCACTGGACAACTTCGTACTAACTAACCTTAAGAATAAATTAACATCCTGATGGCTAATACAAAACTTAATAGTTCATCCAAGCAATTCTATCTTACTATAAAATTAACTCTCGAGGCGTCTGCACTGACACTTAACTAATTAAACACTTAAACAACGGTGACAAAGGTGACAGTAACATCCAACGATTTTTAAACATTGCACTGACTTAAGTCTAATGTCAACTGAAATAATTGGGATGAAATTAAAATTTACAACGCTATATAAATCAACCAAAGTATCAGATAATGATTAAAGATACTGGAACAAACTTGAATTCTTAGATCAATTATTACAGTAAACTAATATTTGGCAATCGGAAAAAGCACTTTATGACGTCACAAAAACAAACATGTGGCAAAGTAATAAGCACTTTACGTAAATTATAAAAACAAACTTGCTTTATAATATTAGAAGATGCAATCGTTTTTTGAACACTCTCATCTAAAATTACGTCATCGCTGACGCAAAGCGGCACTGTGTGATAAAACGTCAATCAATGCGCTTTAATTAAAACGGTAAGACGAATCTTTAAAATACATTTATAAAAACAACTTGCAGACAAAATAGATTAAGTGGGAAGATAATGTACCGATTACGCAATCACTACTTAACAATGGAAAAAAATGATGTTATAATTAAAAGCTTAAAAATTACTGCAAAAGACTAAAAATCAACTACAAAGTTTTTCGATTAGGTTAAGATTATGAATGAAGCGTGACATACACTACGTGAAGAATAAGAAAAACAAAATAACATCCAATAATAAAAAGTAAATTACTTTGAAATACACTAAAAAAACAACAACAATCCACCTACGAAAAATTGACTGTTAAAGGACAGAATTACGTTATAAAAGCGTATAAAGCAACCCTGTCTTAAACCATAATACTTATAGCCGTACCTTCGGGGATCAGGGCGGCATTCACACAAGTCTCAGAAATTGGGACAAAATCTGAATTTTTTGGTCAGCGACAAAAAATATTTGGGGATCAGATTTTTTTCGATCAGGGATAGAAAAAATTGGGCAAAATCAGACATTTTAGAGCAGCAAAAAGTAATCGTTTGGGCAACATTTAAAGTGAAGTCCTATTTTCTTTGATCTTCACCCTAAATTTTAGGCAAATTTTTTCTCACATCCGCAAAGTCTAGAAAATCATAATTCAGGCAAACGTCACAAAATTTGGACAAAACTGTATTGCCTCCAATTTTTTTCAGCTGGTACGCCTATGGTAATATTCTAGCAAAATTTACAACTACCTAAATTTAAAACACTTAAATATAACAAAAAATATTTAATTTAGGTGATTTTAATTCGAAAGATGTTTTACGTAAAGTCACAAGATGTAACAAGATTACTAACGAAAAAAGACAACGAATGTTATTACAAGTAAGCTTTTTTTAACTGAATCATTGTATAGTATAAGTTTTTAATTCTTAACTAATACAGTAAATTTAAAGGTTAAACTAAAAGTTTAAGTTTAAATTTGTTTAGAACTATCTAATATTATTAAAAGGTATTAATCAATGTTACAGCTGAATCAATTACAGCTCGAACCTGACACAAAACGTTGACAAAGTTGTTCATACACTTGTTCAATAAAAAGTTAAGGCTTGTTTCCACTATTAACGTAGAATGGAGCATTCTTTGTTTCTTTTGTTGATCTTTCTGCACTTAAAATCTAATCGAGCTCTAAGCGAAGAGAAAAAAATCAATAAAGCAAACAAAGAATACTCCATTCCACGGTCATAGTGGGAACGAGTTCTTGTAGGCAGATGAGTACGTTTGAATAATATTAAAAGACAATACTCACTTATTCGGGCCAGCTATAGCAACTCAATCAATCTTTATCGTATGGCCAGACGTATTTGACTTTACATTGATATTGGACTGTATGCTGCTTTTTGTCTTAAACAGAGTTGTAGTTAAGCATCGTGAGTTATTAAGAAATGTGAAGTACCTTTCGTAGGAGCTCAACAGAAATCACTCAGGTAGAAGGAGCATCAAACTCTCCTCCTTCTGGTTGCAAGTCAGGGTGTTATTACACTGAACTATTCCGCAAAGAAAAAAAATGATGACTAAACCTTTGATTTATTCTTAAGAGATTTCTCTTTGGAAAAAATATTATGAGTGACACCATTTGTAAGTTTTGACTTTCAAACGATAATGTAATCGATCCCATTTAAGGAAACAAAAAGAAGGGTCAATAAAAAGTAGCTGACGCAAAACAACAAGGTGCCACACTGAATTTAGAGCAGTTTAATGAAAAGGAGCAGCGCGAAGTAACGTAAACAAAATAATCTAGCACACAAACACACACACACATTTAAACACTACCAACTGGGATTTTGCAATTAAAATATTTTTGTGAGAACAGGACAAGCTGAAGATGGTATATGGTACTATGTATTTAAAAGAAATATTAAGACTTTGTGGGAACACTTTGAGAACAACTTTGAGAACAAAGTAATCATTGGCTTTTAAAACTATTTCATCGATATTTACAATTGATGTGCCTGCTTTTTTTAATGTGTTAGATTTTAAAAGAAAAACAAAGTGCTAAATTGTCAACTATCGCTATTTATTTGGTCGTATTCACCTTTAATTATGAATCTTTAGTCAAACAAAAAAAACACAGCTTTTTTTTATAAGATGCAGAATCAAAAAAGGATGAGACGTTTGTGGATAAAAAGCAAAGAAGCAATTTTGCATTTAATTTTTTTAAAACTAGTAAGATCGACCGGTGTGACAAACAGAAAACAATATATATGAAAAAATAAATGGATTTGAACGTCAATAAAACAAACAAAGATCACGCTGAAAAAAAAAGTACTGTAAACGGCTGTAAACGCGCCTCTAAAATCTAAAAAGATTACTGATGAAAAATAAATTTGACACCAGGGATTGTTCAAAGCATGAAATTGAAAATCATTTGTTTACTAACGAGATTTCTCTGCTTAAAAACACAAAAAATATCTAAAAATTGCAAGTAACGTCAACGAACAGTTAAATCATTGCTCAATGTTGCTTTGGTCCAGAAAGCAGCAACATGTGCTTTCTCTAATCGTTGAAAATTTTGATTTTATACTTACTGCGTTTAGATTTAGTTTCTAAGTCTTTCACAAAAAATAGGACAAAAAGTTCAAATATTTTGCTGTTGTATTCACGTACTGTTAAAAAATTGAACAAAAAGCTTGAGACACTCAAGCTAGCTAACAAGTGGAGAAAAGCAAGTTCACTTCTTTTCAACTATTTGAGAGTAAAGATTGTATAATTTATCTTACAGTACTTTGAATTATTTTTATTCGAATTCTCAGCTATGACCGCAAGGTTTGATGAAAACCAAAAGAACTCCATCAAAAATGCAAGTGTCCAATATATTAGGTTGGAGAGAAAGTCTTGTCGCATTTTTTGCCATGGCATTTTCAGTCTATATACGAGTATTTTGGACTTGATTAACCAATATTTATTGTCATTATATTAATGTTTTAATATTTTATTTCAGATTAATTTAATAGCATTTTCTTGAGTTATACAATTAAATTACCCTTTTAAAATGGGTTTTGACCAGATGCATATTAAACATTGCATTTTATATGAATTTAAAAAAGGCTCCAAAAGCATCCCAAGCAGCAAGAAATATTCGATCTGTCTATAAAAACGAGGCCCCGAGTATCCAAACTTGTCAACGATGATTCAAACAATTTAAATCAGGAAACTTTACCCTCGAAGACTCCCTTCGATCAGGACGACCAAGTTCTGTCCCTCATAAAGTTTTAAAGACTGTGGTTGAAGAAAATCCCAAAAAAACTGCGAGGGAATTGGCTAAGCAGCTCAGTACATGTCACAGCACTATCATGACACAGCTAAACAAGCTTGGAAAGGTTTTGAAAATGTGGTCAATGGGTTCCGCATAACCTGACTGCTAATCAGCTTGCTCAAAGAGTGGCTATATGCGCTTCATTGAGGAGCAGATTTAGCAGGGACCCTTTTCTTAACAGAATAGTTACAAGTGATGAAAAATGGGTCCTATACAATAATATTCACGGGAAAAAACAATGGTTAGCTAATAATAAAAAAGGGGAAACTACTCCTAAACCAGGATTGCACCCAGAAAAAGTAATGCTTTGTGTATGGTGGGATATGAAGGATGTAATTTACCATGAAGTGTTACAGTCTAAGGCTGTTATCAAATGAGGGTTTTTAAAATTATCTAACAACAAATAATTTTGGACTTTTCAAACCAAATAATCAAATAAATCAAACAAATTTTTATTAATTCAAATGAGAGCGCACGAAGAACAATATATGAATCATATAGTCACTCAATAAAGACCTCATCTTTGTAACAAACAGTGCAGTAGCATTGCAAGAGCTTTTTTCAGATCATTAGCCAAACTGAGTTCATTTTCATCTAAGCATTTTAAACCATGGTCCAAATCCTTTAAGGTTTTCTTAACAACTGTACGAATTTCCAAGTATCTGGACAACATTTTCAGTAATAAATTCCATCAAGTCTTGGTGTCTATCATGAGGTTGAGTTTCTTGTTAAATTCTGCTTGACAGTTATTCTGCAGCACAACATTTTTGACAGAGGTTCTACGAAAAATCCCAACAACCGTATGAATTTTATCAATGACTTTCTCAATCTTTTTACTTAGTTTATAATCAAAATCTTTATTATCTTTCAATGATTCTTTCCATGTTACTTGAGCAGTGTCATCAATATTTCAGTCTTTATTCATTGTAACTTCATGGATAGTCTCCTTATCAATGACTCATTTTCATTTTTACATGCATTATTCTTCTTGTACAAGAAATCAATCACAGTCAAATGAATACCATGGAAGTGGTAGATTTGGTGTAGTATTTCTGACAACCGACTAGTTTTCTTCACAACGACAGTCCATCAGTCACCATTCCAACAATATGTGCTTTGAGATTGAAGCCAAATTCTGATAACTTTTCTGCAATTATAGTGACAGCATCCTCAGCCTTCATGGAGACATTGATTCGTTGCATTTCTACTAATATTAATTTTGACTCATTCATATGCAAATTTACTCACATGTACCTTTTATTTTTCCTTGAGATTTACTCGTTAATACACAGAGAAAAACGTCGACCATTTTGTGTCATCTTTTCAAAAGCGTCTCTGCTCACGTTTGCATTTCTCAGCACGGGACAAAAATATTCTTTTCATGCCCTGTCTTTACAATGATATTTTTATATCTTTTTTGGAAACTAATATTTTTATTGTAAAAAAATTTTTTCCGAATTGAAATTAATAAATTTAAAAAATAGACTCCTACTCAAGTCCGACTCCATTACAAATCAACAAAATCGACTCGACCAAACTGCCGTAATCTGACTCCAGTTGGACTCCGAGTTTTGCTCTCTCTGGGGTTTGCACGTGCAGTGGTATTCCCAAACACGTGAGACTGTTATGCGCATTCACGTGTCACACATGATCATAAAAATGCGAGTCTCATTGTGTTTCAGCTGCAGATTTTATTTTGATAAAAATTAATCGCCTTTTCAAGAAAGCATATTCAGCCTATAGGAAATAATACATTATTTGAATGTTTGAAATTGGGTATAAAGTTATTTGATAATTTTTCAAATAATTAAAAATTTCAAATAATCAAATATTTGTTTGTTTGATAACAGCCCTATTACAGTTCAATGAAACAATCAATTCTAAAAGGTACTGTAGACAACTTGAAGAATTACTGAAAAATTTGAATGATAAACGACCATCATTAGTCAATCGTAGAGGGGTTCTGCTCTTGCATGATAACGCAAGACCACACATTGTAAAAAAACACATGCAAAGATTTTGGAGCTTGACATAGAGGTTTTGTCCCACCCTCCTTATTCACCTGACCTTGCACCTTTAGACTATCATATTTTCAGGTCTTTGCAACATTTTCTCGATGGCAAACGATTCAAAACCAGAGATGATGTAAAAACTAATATTGAATCCTTTTTTAGCAACAAGCCTGAAGATTTCTATAGCAGAGGGATAAACAGTTTGCCTGATAGATGGAACTATGTCATAGAAAATAACGGAACTTATCTTTATGATTAATTAAATAACTTAGAAACAATATATTCGCTTTTTCGATCCTTTTCTAATTGCGACAAGACTTTCTATCCAACCTAATAATATTTTTGCGAAAAAACTTTTAAAATATTTGTTTGAAAAATATTTTTTTAAAGTAATAAATTTTAGCTTTAATATTGTGGCCATCAATAAGCATTAGGGCTCGTGTCACACTTCATTCCTAATAATTTTAATTGTGACGATGTAATTTATCCCCGTTAAAAGTAGTTCGTAGTTTTATTATAAGATAATAATCGTGTCTCTTTGAGCGCTGCTCTCGTAGTACGTATGTAATATACGTCCGATTCGCTTTCTATTACTCCATACATGTAACTTTTTTTCTCTTTTCGCCGACAGAATGACGTAATATGTTTTTCAAGCTTTACTACAGCTCGCTTATTGTAGAATGTTCTGGCGCATTCGAGCATAGCGATCTCTCCAGAAAGTTCTGGCTAAATCTTGAATATGTAAGCAAATTTGTGTCACGTGATCTCTTTTTTTTTATATAAACCCGATGCGTAGCGAATTATTATTATTATTGTGAGGTAATTGGAAGCGACTTGAGGGACGGCTCGAGTGAAAGTGATTTGGTTTGGCCACAGGAGTTGCACCGTTAGATTTTGTATCGGTTGACGATTTTTGAATTTATTTTGCGCCAGAGGTTGGGAGTTGTGTTCTACAGAGGTAGAATTATTTGTGTTGATTGAATCAAGTTATAGGGTTGATTTCGCTTTGCAGTTTGGCAAAGCGTGGCATAGAAGTTTCGTCGGTCGTGATTTTTATAATACATTCGTTCTTATTAGAGACAGTGGTCTCTGTTTGTTGTAAAGCAGAGTCTTCAAAAAAACCAATCCGAGTTTTTGTTAAACCAACTGTATAAAAGCTTCAGGCTCGTAGCAAGACTACTTCTTGAGCCGGAATAAAATAAAATTTAGACACAGCTTTGTTTCAGCGCAGGTATTCGGGTTACCTAGCTCAACTGGTCCTTTAGGATTCCCGAACAAAGTCTGTGACAGCTCGTTTCCACTAAGAGCGTTGGCTGGAGTATTCTTTGTTTGTTTTATTGATTTTTTTTTTGTTTCTCTTAGCGTTTAAGCGCGGAAAGAAATAAAAAGTCAATAAAAATACAAAAAATATTTCCGACAATATTCGTAGTGGAAACGAGCCTTTATTTCCAATTGCAAATGATAAGAAGCTTGTGGGACGACCAAAAACTAGTATAGATGGTCAGTGTATAAAAAGAATCTTAGCTGGAAGTACTGAGTCTTTGTCTCAGTCAATGATGGCTTTAGTACGGAGCGAACAAAGCAAATGAAACAGCCGCACCGGACCCCTTACAAAGTCAAAAAGTGGCCCCCACTAAGCAAAATATTGCTCCATTTTTTCATAGTAGTACCATGATGGTGGACCCCCTAAAGTAATAATCTTTTTTTTAAAGAACACTTTATTTTGGAACACAAAAAAGTACTCCCCTTTTTTCTTATACGAGCCCCCCAATTTCTAGGCCATCACTGGTTGCAACAATATGACAGAAAGAGTTGATGAATCGTAATTTCGAGCTGCCATCTCCACGAACCTAACGGATCGTCGTCGTCATCTGACCTGCTGCACCAGTATTTCAACCTAAGGATTAAGAAAAGCGTGTGAACAAAAAAGAGAAATCACTATTAGCCCAAAAAATAGTTTTTTTATTTGTAATTAAAAAGCGAACAGTTTACTACTCTCTTTTAAAACTCCGAAATGGGTTTTAAATTGAGGTATCCATTTTATAGACACTAGGTTTTGACAGACCATCCTTTCACTCGCAACAACACAAAATGGTGACACTGTCAGATTTGTAACCCGAGAATCTAATTTTTACTTTTGGAGAAATCAGAAAGTAATTTGAACTTAAAGCAATTGCTCAATATTTATTAAAAATAACACAACTAAATGCTTCCAAAAAAACCATGCAGAAGATGAGTTCGCCATGTATTTTTAGTTATGTATCAAATTGACACAGGATGATATTAAATTTCAGCATTGCTTCTCGATGATAAAACAAAGCAGTATTTACGAAACTTTTTTCTATTACAGAAAAACTGCAACGCAACTTTGTCATCAACCAGGTTTTCCGGTCTAAGTCCGAACTTTGATTACGAAGTGATTGCCACTTATCGTGTGAATCTGTTAGATGAAGGAAATTATACAAGCGAAGAAAAAATATTAAAAATAAGAACCAAAGCAAGTAAGACAGTGATTTTGATTTTATTTAGTAAATTTGCAACTAATGCAATTAGTTCTTAATAAACCGATTCGCATTTTATGCACGCAGTAAAACTTGGATATTACGACCTTTTGCTGGCTTTCAGGCGTAGATTTATTTGAGTCCTTTGTAACTCTTTCAAAATTTGAAAACTTGACCACTTAATGTTGTTGTTTTGCTTTGTCTTTAATGATGCTCTTATTTGTAAAGCTTTGAAAAAAACTAAAAAATTAAACATTTTTTCAGAAAAGTTGGGCTTTGTTTCTTATCTTTTTTATGTAACTTGTAATCAAGCCACGATTAGCAATTGCTTCACATTTCAAAATTTCAAACATTGATAAATTCCTCTTATTTGTAATTATTAGGAATTGGAAGAATTGCAAAGCGAGTTGTAGCAGACTGCAACAGATAAAGCAGAGCCTTCCCTGAACAGTTAAAACCATTAAGTTCAATTCCGAATAGTTAACCGTCAAATCAAAAATTATCTGCTTCAATCCCAATAATCAATTTTTAAAAGGTTATTAATTTTTACTTTAGATTATACTTCTGTTTATATTGGAGTCGGTGTTACCATCGGCGTCGTTATGCTTGTGATTGTGTTGATCTTTTTGCTAATACGACGTTACAAAAAAATAGCTGGTCAAGTCGGGGAAGTACCGGATTACTCGGTAAGCATAAAAACAAAACTTTTAATACAGTGTCTTGTTAAGTCTTTTCAGTTTTCTGTTTAAAGCGATCAATTTCATATAAGAAGGTTTGTAATTTAAAATAGCCAAAAACATTTGTTATTTCTACACCTTGCCATAGAATCGATAATTTGTTTGTTTTTTTGCGTAATAAGCAAGAAATGAGTTTTTTGCAATCGAGTCTACGTTTACAAGTGTCTGAACAAATTATTCGGTACAATCGCATTTCAAGCTTATTTAAAAACGCTTAAACATTAATGGAGTTATATACAAAATTGCAAAATGGCTACTTTTTCAGCATTTAAAAGCTTTCGATTTCAACTAGAGTGTTTGTGCCGAAATTTCAGGATTCCGGATAAGTTTTACGTTTTAAATTCTGGAAATCCCGGACAAACTTTCCGGGAAATCCCGGTTTATTGAATTTGAATAGAAAGTAATGATCTAAAGCCGGAGTGCTCAATACGTCGGTCGATCGCGACCTAGATATTTATTGAGGAAAACTTGTATTGCAGATAAAGACTTCTTTTTGGGACGAAAGTGAATAAATTTGATTCTAATTGTAAATGAAGACTTTTTTATTTAAAAATGACTGGCATTTGGAACAAAAATGGAGAAATTGGAACCTAGTTGTAAGTGAAGATCTTTTTTTTTGTCTTAAGTAAATTTTACCGACAAAATTGTGTGACATTTTTCAATCTTTGTGTAACATTTTGCAATCCCAGAAACCTGGGATTCCCCGAAAGTTTAATTTTTTTTCGGAAAATCCTGGGATGATAAAAAGTCCGAAAAATCATAAACCTTAGTTTTAACCCAAGTTAAATCATCATTTTGTTTAATCAGCATAGATTTTAAAACTAACTTTATATGGTTATGCGTTGTAAATTGTGAAATTTGTAGGATTTCTGGAGCCACGTAAAGTTGCGCAAAAAAAGCTTAAATAGAATGGATTTGAAAAATAAAAATATCTAGTTTTTTTTTGAAAGATTAAGTAACGCCATAATCACCAACGAACACATTGAGCTATTAAAATTCTATACATAGCACGACTAAAATTAAGTTTGAATACGTGTTTTTCTATTTTAGATGAAGGTAAAAGAAGAAATAGAATCACTGCCTGGGCAAATATTAGTCTAAAATATAAATTACTTTACTTGTTCCACTTTAAACTGTAATACAAAAGTTTATTGCTGTTCTAGATTTTTTTTTTTTTTTTGAGATGATAAAAAGATAATAACTAGTTACGTACTTTTATTTTTTCATTTGTGGTGCTAGCAAATCAATATCAAGTAAAATTTTTTTTTTTAACATTTATAATGTCATCATTTTAAAATCATTTTAATATCTTAAGATCACTTTTAATATTTACAAGTTCTTTTGCTTAGTAAAAAAAATAAACTCACTTAAAAAATCTGATAAAATTGAAATGTACGAGTTAGATGTAACGGTTTAAAAAGGAATTTGTTAACTGAGTTATATGAGCGTTTGTTTTTTTAATACGAGCTCAAAGTATTTCTTAAAAATATTTTGTAACACAAACTTTACAAAGCTCCTTACTTTACTTCCTTTACTTTACAACTTTACAAAGCTTCAAAGCTCCAAATTTTGCAAATATTAAATATTTTACCATTAATATTTGCAAAAGTTTTGTTAAAAGCTGAATGCTTTCAAACTTTACAGTATATCAACACAATTTGACATAAAAGACTAGGAATTCTCAACTTTTTTTAACCACTGATCTTTTTTGCTTTAAATATTATTTGGTGGACCCCTATACATAAACATGTGCATTTTTTTTGCAGAAACAAAAGTAAAGACTTTTTTTGTTTTTCAATTAAAGTTAAACGTTTTGTCACACTTTATTTATAATTCAAAACTTAACATTATAACTCTAAGTTTTAATTTCCTTCTATTATAGTGATTTTTACGATAGTTAACAAAAAATTCATCTCTAAACTTTTCGTCGGACGCTCGTCAGAAGATAAACGGCGGAATGAAGGAACGAGAAATTCAAGTAATTTTGTAATAAACCTCAACAACAATGATTGGATGTTTGAGAAAAGCGTCACAACACCTGATCAACGCAAGAGTTTCAAGTTGTAAACAAACTCTTTTTTTGGAGACATAAATTTGGCTTGCATAATCTGATGTAAACAACTTCTAAAGCAGATAAATGAGAAGACGAAGGGCAAAATTAAAAAATAGTAAATTTTTCATCACTGCAATTTTTAGCGCAAATAGGATTATCTAAAGGGTGTTGACCAATCGCAGGTTCACTAAACATGACTGAGGTTGAAGATTTGCCAGAACAAGTAGAAATATTGCAAGAGTTTGGAATTTTGCTGGTTCAATAAATTTTGGCACGTGTTGACGAATTCAGTCCTATAATCGTTGAGATGTGCGATCTTTTACCAACTACGACAGTGAAACAAAAAATTCTATGAAAACAACGCACTACCAGCATATCTGCGTAAAGCACCGTTAAGCCGCAAGGGCATACTGACGGTGGTTAAAAGCGAAGCAGGCAAGGCATCCTTTTTGATTGCAGGAAGAAGTGGGCGAGATTGAAAAATAACACGTTGTTCTATGGCAAAGAAGCATTAATCACACCGGCTTTGATTTTATCTTCAAGTCCAACCGAAGGAGTTCCCAACCAGGGAAGATAAAGATAGACAGGGCATTTCTTCACCATATGTCAAGTATCTGATGTAGAATATTTTAATTTGCGGATCAGTAAATCTGCAATTGGTCAACACCTTTTAGATAACCCTATTGGCGCCAAAAATTACAGTGATGAAAAATTTATTATTTTTTCATTTGGTCGTTCGTCTTCTCATATATCTGCTTTAGAAGTCGTTTACATCAAATTATGCAAGCCAAATTTATGTCTTCAAAAAAAGAGTTTGCTTACAACTTGAAACTCTTGCGTTGATCAGGTGTTGTGACGCTTTTCTCAAACATCCTATCATTGTCGTTGGGGTTTATTACAAAATTATTTGAATTTCTCTTTCCTTCATTCCGCCGTTTATCTTCTGACAAGTTTCGGACGAAAAGTTTAGAGATGAATTTTTTGTTAGTTATCTTCAAATTCTGTACTACTAATCGCTTGTCTAAGTAATTTTCAATCTTTTAATTATGATGTGATCTATTCCATTGTTACATAGTGATTGCGTAATTGGTACACCATCCCCCACTTGATTTATTTTGTCAGCAAGTTGTTCTTATAAATAATTTTAATCAGTCGTTTTGCTGTTTTATTCAAAGCACGTTGATGAATTGAAATTTTAAGCCATTGCAAAGCAGTGATGACCTAATTTTGGCTGGTGCTACGACAGTTGATCAAACAACAATAAATCGAAGAACATTTGATCGAAATGACAGTTGATCGAAAGACACTTAACTGAAATGACACTTGATCGAAACGACATTTGATTGAAACGACACTTGATCGAAAGAACAATTGATTGAAATGACTCTAGATCCAAAAAAGAACAATTGATTTACTTGTGTAGGTTTCTATAATTGAACAACCTCTTATCTTATTTTAAATTCGATTTATTAAAAGCAGAAGCCATTAAACAAAGCCCGTTTCCACTACGAGCGTGGAATGGAGCATTCTTTGTTTTTTCATTAAATTTTTTTGTTTCTTTTTACGCTTAAGCGCTAAACGAAGCAAAAAAACTTAATGAAAAAACAAAAAATACTCCATTCCAAGCTTGTAATGTAAACAAGCCCTTAAAACCCCATCTGTTTTAGACTAGGTTGTGTTTTAGGTGGAGCAGGAAGCATAGGTGTTTGAGCATTTCTCAAAGTGAGCCACGAACCATGAATGGTTGAGAAACACTGGCTTAGATTGTTTTGTTTTAGTAAAGATTTAAAAATCATTTGATTAGAACTAGAGTTGTCCAGTTTGGTTTTGGGTGATGAACTAAAAGTTGTCTCTCATTTTATGATAACACTTTTTGCGATGGCAGATTCTTTTAAGGTTTTCTCTTTTTGTTTCATATTGCACTTTAGGAAATAATAATTCAGTTTTTCTAACAAAATTCATTTTTAGCTTAGTTTATTGATATAGGTTTTGTTAAGTTTAACGAGAATTTTTTTAAAAATCCAAAGAGAGCAATACCTAAGCATTACTTAAAGCTGGTAAGCAATTTTTGCAAGAATAGTACCAGCTGACTCATGAATAAAAAATCGGAAAAGTTATCAAATTTGAAGACAAATTGTACTGGTAGTTTGAAAGCATCATTTTTTAACAGCGCGGGCACTTTCCAGCCTCCCTTCAATCTTAATAGCGCTAACCTGTTACCTGCGGAAGATGCAAATTTCGAAATTACTTAATACAATAGTAACAAAAAAAATCGTAATAAAGTGTTTTTTAATTTCTCGCAAAAAAATGATGGTTTTGCAATATTTCGTTAAAAACTTTTTATCATGATTCGATCAATTGTCGTTTCGATCAAGTGTGTTTTCATTCAAGTGTCGTTCGATGAATTGTCGCTTGATCAACTGTCGAGTCACGGTAGTATGTGTTTAAGTTGTCCAGAATCAGTGTTAACGGCTTGGGAGTTAATTCTACAATGAGACAGAATTGATTTAGCTTGCGTAGTGAACAAACTATTAAGTTTTATGTTAACCATCGGATGCTAATTTATTCTTATAGTTAGTCAGGACGAAGTTGTTGCATGATTATTTGTTGTTGGTGGTGCCGTGAGTTGTTTCTAGGTTTGGTAAACTTTGAGAGTCAAGTTTTACAAAAGTTATTCAAGTTTCGTTTGATTTTACGAATAATCTATTCTTTATAGTAAGAACTGTGGTTTCTTTCTACCTGTTGAGAATTTATTCGTACTTATCCAAAACTTACTGTATTAAGAACTTCAGTCTCGCGGCAAACTAGCCTATTTCTAGAGCCGGCATGAATAAAATAAAAACAGCCATAATTTAGGGCAGACATTTAGATTATTTGTTTAACAGGTCCTTTAGGATTCTCGGGTAAAGCTATGAGACGTTTATGTTTGAATTCACTTTCAGATAACTAGAATTCGGACCTCAAACTTACCTAAACATCACCCCCTAAAAAGTCATCACTTTTTGATAAACAGTTTCGGCCAAAAACGCCTGTGGAATTTTTGTGATAACTTTTTTGTCTTTAACTAAATTTTACGATCAAGTTTAGTTATGAGTTAGGTGAAATCAAAAATCTTTTGTTAGAATTTTGAAACTATAGTAACTTCGATTGAGACCTCACGCAAATGACCATAAAACGACAATTAAAATACGATTCCACTACATACAATATACATAAACAGTTTCTCAAGTTTATGCTGATACCGCTATTATTTTATTTTGATTTAAGTCAATAAGCATTTATAATTTAATAATCTTTTTAGCTTTTAAGAAAATTTTTAGAATTAAGCCTGTGAATGGTAAAATGTTTGATATTGCTTGCTATTATTTACAAGTTAATTCGAAAAATTGCCTCTCTTTTTAAATTATAAACAAAAGCATTACGTAAACTTTGAAAGTTTTGTGATTGCGATTGTAAAATATTTTAATTGTGTAGACAAAAGAATAATCAAAAGAACTCCGACAATTCTGTTGATATTCCCGACTTGTTATCACCAGGAATTTTTGAAGGAAAAGAACAACTTTTTATTCAACAAAATCAAAACTTAGAAGAGTTTTACAAAAATAAGTATGGGTCATCCATACAACTAAATAGCTCTTTTGGTGAAAAAACGAGTAAGGCTGTGAAGTCTGATGATGAAGATATCAACAATGTCAAGTCTACACAATTTCAAGACAAAACTGAGAACTGCAATTATCCTGAAATCCCTTCTAACGTGAATTGTTACGTTAAAAAAAACTGCAATCACGTAGTATAAAAATAATGTAATCCTGGAAACAGTGATGGCCTTACGTAAGAGGGGAGACTATTTATCGTACTAAAAAAAAGTAGCCGGAGTCATTCTTAGTGTATGAAACAAAGTGTACTTCAAAAAAATAAAAAAGGTCTTAACTTGTCCCATAATCATGGTGTTCTCTAAAAAAAAAAAATTTTTTTAGGGAGGCCAGTATTGAGTGATCTAAAGCATTGTGATCTCCTTGAAGAGTTGTCGTTTGACTTGCAGAGCCACTTTTTAGTGTCTCAAAATCAAGTGATCTCTAAAAAAAGTCTTCACTTTAGGCGAAGGCACTGAGTGGTACAGTCACGTAACTATATATGGTAAACTTGTACAAATCACCGACCGAAATCCTGTCGCATAAATTTCACTCAGCAAACACCATAGGAAAAGCAAAAGTAACAGCAACAAAACGTGCAGAAGCCAAGAGTAGTTTACAATGGGTCATTTGGCGCCATTTGAGGCGGCTCTTGAGGCGGTCCTGAGATGATCCTGTCGCACCATCTTAGAGCGGTGTTGCTCTAGCAACATCTACCAGATGATGCTAATATGACGAATCTCGGTTATCAAGTTTGATTTTCGGGAATTTAATGAATTCTAAGCTATAAAATAATGCTCAATGAATTATACAAGTAATACTTAATATGGTGTTCAACCTCTCAACATGTTTTTCAAAATCAATAAATCGTGAGATGTAATCAAAAGAAAGGTGGTCAATATAGCAAATCTAACTAAATATTTAATTCTTAACCTTTCAAGATTTAATTCCATGAACCGTAAGATCTAACCAATCGAAATAAAGTTGGTAAATGGAAGATCTAGCTAAATGTTTAATCCTTATCCTTTCCAAAGTTTTTAATCAAGTCACCCTAAGATCTAACGAATCAATGTAAAACAAGACCTTATCAATGATCAATCTTATATTTAAAAGTTATCCAAAAGAGTTTAACTTGAAAACAATTCTGACTTGTCAAGACCTTTTATAAAATTGATCTTAAATTTTATTGCAACGCGTTTGTAAAACAATGAGCTTTGTAACCAACGGTTGTAGCAAAGACAAACGAAGTCTTGTAAAAATAAGTAGAAGCACATATTTTTAAACCGGAATTAGCTTTCTAACCAATGATTTTTTAACAAGTTCATAAGCAATTATCCTGAAAGACGTGTCTCTAAAAAACCAATAATTAAATTTCTAATTAGTGATTTTTCATCAAGTTCACAAACAAATATAAACAATTATCTGCAAAGACACGTCACTAAAAACAACAGTTAACTTTCTGACAAAGATTTTACTTATTGAAAATAAATCAAACGAGTTCAAAGTTTTGTAAAACTATAATTCGTTATTTTAAAACAAATTTCTAATTAATGATTTTTGTCAAGTTCACAAGTATAAACAATTATCTAGAAAGACACGTCACTAAAAACAACACCTAACTTTCTAACAAATAGTTTACTTATTGAAACTAAGTCAAACGAGTTCAAAATCTTATGAACTATAATCCGTTATTTTAAAACAAATTTCTAATTAATGATTTTATAACTTACAAACAAGTATAAATAGAGTCGGATAAAAAGCTCAAAAACAAGTATAAAAAGTTACCTTGAAGAACAAGTTAGTAAAAACAATGAGCTTTGTAACCAACGGTTGTAGCAAAGACAAACGAAGTCTTGTAAGAATAAGTAGAAGCACATATTTTTAAACCGGAATTAGCTTTCTAACCAATGATTTTTTAACAAGTTCATAAGCAATTATCCTGAAAGACGTGTCTCTAAAAAAACAATAATTTAATTTCTAACCAGTAATTTTAACAAAGACAAACGAGTTTAAATTCTTGATTTTAATTTAAAATCTAAGATCTATTTGTTCAATTTTTTTAAGATTTTATTTTAAAACCTGTTATTCAAATAAATTAACCCTAAGATCTCTGGCTAATCCAAGCTAAGATTGATTCTTGGTCAACGAAGTTGTTTTTATGTGTGAGTTTAATTTCTACTCAGATGATTTTAATTTTTTTAATACTGGACATTGCAGTTACCTTATCTAAAATACAGTCACAGTCAAGTATAAAGATAAGTTTATTTCTTCATTGAATTAATTTTTTTAAAAAGTTTTTCAAAAATCTTAAACCAAATTTTGTTATTTAATTAAAAAGTCTTTTTTTCTTCTAATTGCAGACAATTTGATGTATTTTTTTTCCTAGAACAATGTTTATACAGTATATTATTAACTTTTTATCAAAAAAACATAAAATTATAAGTCATGTAGTAGAGGTATTGTTTTAACTCAAATAGTTCAACAATAGACTATATGTTCAGAAGTTTTTAAAAACAGACATTGTCATAACAGTACAAAGACACGTCAGTAAAGTGCCTGAGGTCTTATTATAGCAATGCAATGGAGTTCAGGTACCTTTTTATGTTAAGAAAACAACGTGTTGGAAGAATCCTTTAAAACCTTTATTATTTTTTAAAATAAATCAAAATTTTTAAGAAAATGACGTAATTAGGAAGCCGTAGCAAAAACCTACAATATATAAAAATATTACGTCTTCTCTGATATGCAGTTCAAATCAAATGTAAGGACAAGTTTAATATTTCATTAATTTCTTTAAAAAGGCTTTGCAGTTTTTCTAATTATTTCGATATTTATAATATAGAACCTTAAGACTAAAAATTTGTATTCAAATCTTGATTTTTTTTTTTTGAACATGAGATTTAAAGGTCTTGTGTTCAATTCTTGATCCATCTATTAACCGGGAGATCTTGCGCTTAGTAACCTGTTGCAAAGGTTTATCGTATTGACATTTAAAACATATCTAAAAATAGCTTATATGAATTTTTGGAAATGCTTGCTTAATGTTAATAACAAACGATTTTGTTTTTAAAGAAAATTTAGTAATTCAAAATTTAAAATTTACCTTTTATCTAATACGAGCTAGATTTTTTTTTAACTTTCTGTGATACTATATTTTTATTTTGTTTCATTTTATCTCTATATTTATCCTCCTGAACCACAGGACTAAATTTCTTAAAATTAATTCCAACTTTTTAGATATCTTAGTTAATGGCTTGCAATCTGACAACAAACAAAAAAGAAGGAAATCAGCTTCAACTTTATGCAGATAAACAAAGTAATAATCAAATTTTCTGAAAATGTCACTTTCAAAGACATGTTTTTCGAGTGAGAAACGCAAAATGTAGTACACAAATGAAATGTATCTCGAACGATAATCTTCTAATAAACTGGAATAATTTAAAGTGCTATGGTCCCCATTTTTTTATGAAAAGCGTTTGACAGTGACCCTATAAAAGAAAGCATATTAAAAACTGATCCATGAAAATAAGTTTGTACATTTTTTCACACTGACATTTGTGGTCAAGTTCTTAAGAGTAGTCTGTAAAAAATTAAATCGTTCAAATATTTGACAACCAAAGACTTGCATTCTGCAGCTTTTAATCGAGGCTGTAAAATATTCAAATAAAAAACCGTGAAAACATTGCTGAATAATAAAAATAAAATGAATAGTTGAAACATCAACTGTGGATAGTGTTTGCAAATAAACCGATAAAATTAAAAAAGCTTTTGTTGCTTATAATTCAAAAAAGTTTACAATTGTAAACTTACCGTTTCATATTTTGAAAATTTTAGGCAATACACTAGTTTTAGAATCTTCAAATACAAAAACTGTCAGAAACCTAAAAAATTTGTTTTATTCTAGATCATTTCGCTGTTTTACGTATCTACATAGCAACAACAGAACGTCGTCAGCTGCAGATTTTTGAGGAAAAGCAGTACAGTTTTTCTTAATATCGGTTAATCTGTTTTTAAACTAGCTCTTCGCCAAGCAAAGCAAAGGCGTTTTTAATTCCAGGATTATTTTTTAAAAATACTGTACCTTCAGAAAAATAACGAACCATAACTATTTAGGCTCGTCTCATAAAAACTATTGCATCTGTCACAATTTTTAAACCATCTAACCTGTTGATACAAAAAACTTGCATTTTTTATGTTGCAGAATGATTGACACAAATTCTTCAAGTTTTTCTAACCTCAAAGCGATTTGATTGTGGTTTTTTTCAAGTAAAAATTTTGTTCAAGTCAAGAAGTTACTCTTTAACAAAGCGTAAAATTTTTATAATTTTTGTGACTTTAAAAACAAGAAAATAGTGGTTACAACTTTTAATAAAAGAACTATTTGTTAAAAAAATTTTTTAATTATTTTAAAATCTATTTTGCAAAGTTAAATTACGTCTAAAATTGCACTAGTTCAACACGCGATTTTACATCTAATTTTGCGTTTCGCTGCAAAAGAAAAACAGTAAACATTACTAACATTGCAAAGATTTTTTAAAGTTGAAACTTCTTGATCGAAAAATAACGAAACATCAGTCGGCATAATTATTACAATAATGTAATAATTCAAACATTTTTTCTTGTTTTAGTTTTATCAACGAACCAAGAGCGACCTTTTGTGAAAAGATTTTTATTTGCAGGGTTTGCTAAAGCTTCATAAACGTTCTACAGAATAAAACATTAATTTTTTTTGTTATTTTTTGAAAAAGACTTTTTAAATCGTAATTACTAAAACCAATGCAACAGTTTTTGGTTGCCGACTTTATACAAAGATTACGCGCCATACTCAGGTTGGAGAATAAAGCAAAGGTTTTGCCTGAAGTCAAAAACCTTTGTTGCTGTTTTAATTAGTTGGTGTATGTGTAATGTGATGACTTTGATACATTCCTAAAAATGATTTTTTACGAGTAGATTTGTATTTTCGGTTATTGCAAATCAGATTTAGCTAAAATCGCTTGTGAGCAAGCAATAGTTAAAAAGCTGTGTTAATTTTACTTTACATTTCTTTTGTAAATTTAAAGCAAAAACTTCTTATAGCTTATCGTTAATATGCGTCATCACTTCTACTTTTACATAACTTCACGAGGGCGTAGTGCAGGCATTTACAATATTAACCTACTTAAAAGAAAAAAAAACTTAATTGAAAACTTTTATTCAATACTTCAACTCGGTGTATACAATAAAACACAAAAAACTTTCAAGTTTGAACGTTTTATTTAGAAGTCAGAAAAATACAAACGATTCATTTTTTACTAAACAAAGAGTGATCATTCAAGTAGTGCATTAAAGAATTCTTGCTGTTACCACAAAAAGAGGCAAGAAATTGACTGATTTCACAAAGTCTCTGTTTTTCGGTATCAGTTGCATTTTTAAGTCGATTACATTCATATGTGACAAGAGATCTCTTCGTTGTTTTCACATAGGTAAGAGAAGAATATAAGTTGATATATTTGTAATATATCTTCATTCCGTCAGCCAATACTTCCTTTTAGGCTTTTTCAAACATAACACGAACCGAACACTCGTTAGTGTCGGTTTTAGCAAGAAAAATCATTTGAATTTTACGAATTCCTTTGCTGTTTTGCTTTTCGAATAATAATAGGCACGTTTGAAAAGGTAGTAATTTCAATAACACTTCGCGTAACTGCAGATGATCGAAATATTGCTGTGGGTTTTCCACTTCAACAAAGAAAGAAATTTTTCCCAATTCATTGTCTGCTTGAGGTTTCTTTTTGTATTTTCGCTTGGACTTTACTGCACAAAACGTTTTGACAAGCCTGAACACGCTCACAGATGTCAAAAAATTGTAAAATGTTTATAACAAACTAGTGTTTTCTATGACTAATATAAATAGTATATTTTACTTTGTTTTCAATTATTCCTTAAAAAAAACGGATACACTCTATGTTTAGAAATATTATTTTAGTTACTCGAGTGTTTTTGTTTGAAATAATAAAAAGTATGATTTAAAAATTTGAAAAAATGCTTCGAGTCTTTTGAAAACATGATTCAAATTTTGAAATTTATTCGTAAAAACTTGCTTTATAGATTTAACACTAGAACGACCAAACGTGTCAATTGACGCATTTCAAGTATTCAATTTCCCGTATCTCCGCCGCATATCACTCTTTTCTGCTGAAACTTCTTGACAATTATTTTTTTGTACAACGCTTAGTTTTCTGTGACTTTTAAAGTTTTTACTAATAAAACGACGAATTTAGTTACATGTCTACCTAAAATGACCAAGCGCACACACTTGTAAATTTCACTTAGAGTCTACAGAAAGTGTGATTACAGACTGCAGAACCACTACATTGTGAAAAATAAAACAACGTGATATTCAGGTTTGTCTGAGCAGTAATTAAGCATTGTGATGTCCCAGCAGGATAAGATATTTTCTCCCCAGCATCCTAATGCGCTGCAGAAATTTGGGGTTACTTAGTGACTTTATTGGAGATTAGCACGTGCTTGTAAGTTGGGAAGATTTAGAAGGAAAAAAAGCAGGTACTAGTGTTGTCTAGTGACTTTGTTGTTATTAGCAATAAAAGCGTTCAACTCCTTGCGTATATGCGAGGTTTTATAATACGCTTTAGGTGTTGACTTACCTCTGTTTTTTAGCTTTTGATTTTTAAACGTGTTTTATTTTATTTATTTTATTTTCATTTTTACTCACAATCAACTTGAAATTAATCAAAGTGCATATAGAAATAAAGATTGTGATAAATAAAGATAAAATTGTGATAAATAAAGATGAAATAAAGATTTATGTTTTGCTAATCATAGTGTATCCAATATGCTAAGACGTGTTACTGCGCAGCAGGCTTTGTTGCAGTTACAAGACATTTCAGCAGACTGTTCAGATGGTAAATACTCTGACAGCGGGCAAGATGACGCATTGACAAATGATGCACAAGCGGAGCTTGATTCAAGTGGGGAAGAATCAAACGTCGATAGTCCTAGTGATAAGACGGTAACAGCGATTTACAGAATCAAGTGCAGGTGAATCAAGACTTGATCGGAAAAAACGGAACAGCTTGGCAAACTTTGGCTATTTCCCATGCGCAACGAGGGCGCTTGCAACAACAAAACATACTGAGCTTCAAACCTGGCCCAACTGCATTTGCAACAAGCAGAATCACTGAAAACAGTCAATCCACTGTCATCGTTTCGCGTTTTGTTTGACGAGGCAATGCTTAAAAATATAATAAAATGCACTGCAGCTAAAGCCCATCGCGTTTGCTTAAGAATGAACTGAAATATGACACTTGATGAGCTGGACAAATTTATTGGACTGGTTATTGCAAGAGGGATTTTAGGACAGAGAGGTCTGCCAGTGGAAAGTTTGTAAGATGCAACCTGGGTATCGAAAGTTGGTGGGATACAACGGGTGGTTGAAAAACTTACTGGAACAACTCCAGGTGAAAATACTGGAAAAAATGCAGTTACACAAAGAAACCT
This sequence comes from Diplosoma virens, assembly GCA_963680785.1. Taxonomy (NCBI): domain Eukaryota; kingdom Metazoa; phylum Chordata; class Ascidiacea; order Aplousobranchia; family Didemnidae; genus Diplosoma; species Diplosoma virens. Next base: position 227,134 of record CAVMFT010000152.1, read on the forward strand.
CATCAAAACTGACGAACCTTCTGAAAAAAAGCGAAAAACATGCGCAACAATAAAGTGCCGTAATAGAACAACGGATTTGTGCAACAACTGCTGGGGCAAGGTATGTAGGAAATGCGCTATAAAAATTTGCCCAAACTGTATTGATTAAATGTAACAACGATCGCTTACCTTCGTAAACCGTTGCAGTTATTATTTTACAAACACTAACTTGTTTTTATATTTTTTTGCCTTCAAATGCCGTTAAAGTACAAAATTTTTGGTTTATGCCTAGCAGGTTCAATTTTTAATTGTTCTGTTTCTTCTTCCAAAAAAAGTACATTTAGGTGTTTGGTTATTTTTAAGAGAAAAATAAATGGCATTAATGCCATTAACACTTTAAGAATGTTTTTTGACCAAATAAATGAAGAAATTGCAGCTTTTGTGCATTGTACATCAATTGACACACTTGGTCTTTCTAGGTAGTTTGAAAGCTCGGTCGTTCTAGTGTTAATTCGCAGTTAATGTCGCGACTTGTTTTGCAACGATTTATTGAGAAATATAATTTTTGACCAATCTTAGAGAAAATGTGTTAGTGCTTTTTAAAACTATGTAAAAACAATTAACATTGTTATATTAAAGAAAAAGTAAAAGTGAATAACCCTTTAACAAAAAATAAAAGTAAATATTAAATACTCCATGGACTTTAATATTAACTATATTAGTTTTAGAAACGTTATAACGAAATGGTTACATTTTCGTGTTAAATATTATAATTTACAAAATTTTGGATTAAAGTTCGCAAAAATGTTGGCAACATTGGAGCAAATTTGTTTGTTTTGTGTTAAATTTTAATTTTGCTTGAACAAATTGATAAAATGTAAAAACAAAGTTGACCACAAGTTTTTTGTTGGCCTTTTTGACCAAAACAATGAATTAGAACTGTAAAACACAAACGTAATAATTCAATAAACTGAAAAAGTGTGGTGACGCAAGTAACGGTTTTTTAACTGTCGCTGGGGTGCGGCATATCGCATTTCTTGAATAAAAAATTTTACTTTTGATGCTTGACAAATAATGTGTCATGATTATACAAATTTCGAACTGGTAAAAGACTATGCGGTCTTTTTAGATAAATATTTGCCGAACTGTAGTCAGCAGAAAACTTTTCAAAAATTTTGCATAAACCAACTATGTTATAAAAACAGTAAAATTCGCTACAAAATGTAGTTCAGATAATTTGTGCTTGTTTGTAAATTACAACTTTTATCTGATATTTTACCTAAAGACATAATTTTACTTATAAATCTTGATATAAGAAAGTTTTACGTGTTAAACTTTTTTGTCTAAAAAGACGATTACACAAGAGGATAATTTATTGAAATGTACGGTGCAGTTAAAATTACACTTCTACGTTAATACGCCTGCACCTTTTAAAAATCAGAATCGTTTTTTAAAATAAGAATGAAGTTCACTGACGCATATGCTGAAAACAAAGAGGGTGAAACTATGTATTTTTTTCATGAGACATGATACCGAGAAGTTTGCCTGATATAAACTAGATGTTGAAAATTGTTTGAAAAAGGGTATGTGTCGGTGCTAAAATTTGAGTGCTATCGTATGCCAAACGGACTCCAACACTTCACAGATCTAGTCTTGAATTTATTTGTTGATCCAGAAATGATAGGCGTCGTTTAAAACAAAATTTATAGCTTATTAACACACGACGTTAATTTAAATCCCTTATTCAAATAGAATCGAAGAAATAATTAGTGTACATGAATAAAATACATTTTTAAGTACAAAGACAATCCTAACCCTAATCTAGCTAATTAACTGGCGCATTAAAATATAAGTAAATACTTCCTAAACCTAAACTAGCTATAATTCAACTGACCACGTTAATAAAATTGAGTAAAGCAATCTATCCGACGTTCAAAGTAATACTAAAAGAAAACCTGATTCGTTTAGTGCAAATCAGATAATTAATTGTCATTGTGCGTGGAAATTAAAGCGCTCTAGGTAATTACGGAAAACAAAAAGGCAACAAACGATGATTGGCTAAATTAAAGATGACCGGCGCCACCTAACGAGGACGAATGGCAGTTACCGTATGTTTTGCTGATTTTTGAGGTATAACGTTCTGATATAAAAGTTATGATGCTACTTTTTTCTCACGAAATTAATTTAATAGGTCACAAGCTGAAAAAAAAGTTGTTGGAAAAGCGATATTGTTTTGCAAATCGACTAATTTTTCGTTATTTTTCGATCAAGAAGTTTCAACTTTAAAAAATCTTTGCAATGTTAGTAATGTTTACTGTTTTTCTTTTGCAGCGAAACGCAAAATTAGATGTAAAATTGCGTGTTGAACCGGTGCAATCTTAGACATAATTTAACTTTGCAAAATAGATTTTAAAATAATTAAAAAATTTTTTTAACAAATAGTTCTTTTATTAAAAGTTGTAACCACTATTTTCTTGTTTTTAAAGTCACAAAAATTATAAAAATTTTACGCTTTGTTAAAGAGTAACTTCTTGACTTGAACAAAATTTTTACTTGAAAAAAACCACAATCAAATCGCTTTGAGGTTAGAAAAACTTGAAGAATTTGTGTCAATCATTCTGCAACATAAAAAATGCAAGTTTTTTGTATCAACAGGTTAGATGGTTTAAAAATTGTGACAGATGCAATAGTTTTTATGAGACGAGCCTAAATAGTTATGGTTCGTTATTTTTCTGGAGGTACAGTATTTTTAAAAAATAATCCTGGAATTAAAAACGCCTTTGCTTTGCTTGGCGAAGAGCTAGTTTAAAAACAGATTAACCGATATTAAGAAAAACTGTACTGCTTTTCCTCAAAAATCTGCAGCTGACGACGTTCTGTTGTTGCTATGTAGATACGTAAAACAAATTTTTTAGGTTTCTGACAGTTTTTGTATTTGAAGATTCTAAAACTAGTGTATTGCCTAAAATTTTCAAAATATGAAACGGTAAGTTTACAATTGTAAACTTTTTTGAATTATAAGCAACAAAAGCTTTTTTAATTTTATCGGTTTATTTGCAAACACTATCCACAGTTGATGTTTCAACTATTCATTTTATTTTTATTATTCAGCAATGTTTTCACGGTTTTTTATTTGAATATTTTACAGCCTCGATTAAAAGCTGCAGAATGCAAGTCTTTGGTTGTCAAATATTTGAACGATTTAATTTTTTACAGACTACTCTTAAGAACTTGACCACAAATGTCAGTGTGAAAAAATGTACAAACTTATTTTCATGGATCAGTTTTTAATATGCTTTCTTTTATAGGGTCACTGTCAAACGCTTTTCATAAAAAAATGGGGACCATAGCACTTTAAATTATTCCAGTTTATTAGAAGATTATCGTTCGAGATACATTTCATTTGTGTACTACATTTTGCGTTTCTCACTCGAAAAACATGTCTTTGAAAGTGACATTTTCAGAAAATTTGATTATTACTTTGTTTATCTGCATAAAGTTGAAGCTGATTTCCTTCTTTTTTGTTTGTTGTCAGATTGCAAGCCATTAACTAAGATATCTAAAAAGTTGGAATTAATTTTAAGAAATTTAGTCCTGTGGTTCAGGAGGATAAATATAGAGATAAAATGAAACAAAATAAAAATATAGTATCACAGAAAGTTAAAAAAAAATCTAGCTCGTATTAGATAAAAGGTAAATTTTAAATTTTGAATTACTAAATTTTCTTTAAAAACAAAATCGTTTGTTATTAACATTAAGCAAGCATTTCCAAAAATTCATATAAGCTATTTTTAGATATGTTTTAAATGTCAATACGATAAACCTTTGCAACAGGTTACTAAGCGCAAGATCTCCCGGTTAATAGATGGATCAAGAATTGAACACAAGACCTTTAAATCTCATGTTCAAAAAAAAAAAATCAAGATTTGAATACAAATTTTTAGTCTTAAGGTTCTATATTATAAATATCGAAATAATTAGAAAAACTGCAAAGCCTTTTTAAAGAAATTAATGAAATATTAAACTTGTCCTTACATTTGATTTGAACTGCATATCAGAGAAGACGTAATATTTTTATATATTGTAGGTTTTTGCTACGGCTTCCTAATTACGTCATTTTCTTAAAAATTTTGATTTATTTTAAAAAATAATAAAGGTTTTAAAGGATTCTTCCAACACGTTGTTTTCTTAACATAAAAAGGTACCTGAACTCCATTGCATTGCTATAATAAGACCTCAGGCACTTTACTGACGTGTCTTTGTACTGTTATGACAATGTCTGTTTTTAAAAACTTCTGAACATATAGTCTATTGTTGAACTATTTGAGTTAAAACAATACCTCTACTACATGACTTATAATTTTATGTTTTTTTGATAAAAAGTTAATAATATACTGTATAAACATTGTTCTAGGAAAAAAAATACATCAAATTGTCTGCAATTAGAAGAAAAAAAGACTTTTTAATTAAAAAACAAAATTTGGTTTAAGATTTTTGAAAAACTTTTTAAAAAAATTAATTCAATGAAGAAATAAACTTATCTTTATACTTGACTGTGACTGTATTTTAGATAAGGTAACTGCAATGTCCAGTATTAAAAAAATTAAAATCATCTGAGTAGAAATTAAACTCACACATAAAAACAACTTCGTTGACCAAGAATCAATCTTAGCTTGGATTAGCCAGAGATCTTAGGGTTAATTTATTTGAATAACAGGTTTTAAAATAAAATCTTAAAAAAATTGAACAAATAGATCTTAGATTTTAAATTAAAATCAAGAATTTAAACTCGTTTGTCTTTGTTAAAATTACTGGTTAGAAATTAAATTATTGTTTTTTTAGAGACACGTCTTTCAGGATAATTGCTTATGAACTTGTTAAAAAATCATTGGATAGAAAGCTAATTCCGGTTTAAAAATATGTGCTTCTACTTATTCTTACAAGACTTCGTTTGTCTTTGCTACAACCGTTGGTTACAAAGCTCATTGTTTTACAAACGCGTTGCAATAAAATTTAAGATCAATTTTATAAAAGGTCTTGACAAGTCAGAATTGTTTTCAAGTTAAACTCTTTTGGATAACTTTTAAATATAAGATTGATCATTGATAAGGTCTTGTTTTACATTGATTCCTTAGATCTTAGGGTGACTTGATTAAAAACTTTGGAAAGGATAAGGATTAAACATTTAGCTAGATCTTCAATTTACCAACTTTATTTCGATTAGTTAGATCTTACGGTTCATGGAATTAAATCTTGAAAGGTTAAGAATTAAATATTTAGTTAGATTTGCTATATTGACCACCTTTCTTTTGATTACATCTCACGATTTATTGATTTTGAAAAACATGTTGAGAGGTTGAACACCATATTAAGTATTACTTGTATAATTCATTGAGCATTATTTTATAGCTTAGAATTCATTAAATTCCCGAAAATCAAACTTGATAACCGAGATTCGTCATATTAGCATCATCTGGTAGATGTTGCTAGAGCAACACCGCTCTGAGATGGTGCGACAGGATCATCTCAGGACCACCTCAAGGGCCGCCTCAATTGGCGCCAAATGACCCATTGTAAACTGCTGCCAAACTTACTGCAACCACCGAATTAAATTTTTTTATTTTCTTGTTGACATTCCATCGACGTCCTGGTGCTACAATGAAAAAATAGAGCAACATATTTTAAAGGGATCTACTTTTTGATGTATTTTAGGGGGAGTTCGGTGCGGCCGCGTTGTTCGCGCCCTATTGAACCCATTATCATGATTTAACCTGGACTCGAACCACCGTAACACTTGCCTTATTCATAAGTTTATTTGTTTCTCTCATTGTCATCTTTCTGTGTAACTTGCTGCCTTGCGCGAACTTTTTAAACTTTAAATAGCACTCTGGTTTTGTTTAATGGATTTTAGCTAATTTAATTTCAAACGCTTAATTCTATTTCAATTATTATTATTGCTTTCTTTTCAGATTTTAGTCATAATTTTGTGAATAAAAGCCTAGTTTACGGTTTACTTTATGACAATTTTATTCACAAAATATTAAACTATTATGGATCGCTTGTTAAGACCTGAGAAACTTGAAACGCTGCTAGAAGATCCTGATGCAGCTAAAGTATTTGAATACTGGTTCAAAACGTTTGAAAGTTTTCTATCTGCTGTTACAAATGTTACGGATAACGAAGGAGCTGTGAATCGACTTGCCCTGCTGACTAATTACTTGTCACCTCAAACATACGCTTACATAAGTGAAGGTACAGAATACGAAGAAGCCGTACAATTACTTCGTTCGTCATACCAAAAGAAAAAGAATGTTACTTTCGCCCGCCACGTCTTAATGACAAGACTGCAAGCACAGAATGAAAGTATTTCTCAGTATGTTCACGCTCTCCGTGGTCTTGCAAAAGAATGTTCCTTTCAAGCAGTATCAGCAGAAAAGTACAAAAATGATATGACTAGGGACGCTTTCATCAACGGACTTCGATCTGATACAACCAGAAGGAGGCTTTTAGAGAAAGAAACCTTAGATTTGGACACCACTATAAAAAAAAGCTGAAATATTGGAAGTGGCTAAGCAACAAACTGAACTTTACGCTATATCCCTTGATAAACTAAACAGTGATTCAACTGATCGAAACAGAGATTCAACTGACCGTCTAGCAACTACTTTTGTTCCCAACGACAAGGTCTCTAACAGCGAAGAAAATGTCTCTTTAACTGCTACAACTTCACATTTCAAATGTTCAAAGAAAAGTATTTTTTTTGTGGTGGAGCTCTGCACGCTGGAGGAAGGTCTAACTGCCCAGCTAAGAACAGAGTGTTACGGATGTGGAAAACTGGGACACTACCAAAAGGTATGCCAAAATAAAAACAAGAGAACTATTTCAGCTGTTGGAACTGTAAATGACGACTGTAAAAACTCTTTAGCCGTTCTCGCCAGCGCACCGTGTTGTTTGAAGCCAACCGTAGTGACCGGTTTCTTGAAGGATGTGAAGCTCGATTGCTTGTTAGACTCTGGTGCCTCTGAAAACTTCATAAATAAAAAGGTTGTCAATGAATTGAGACTCAAAATCTTTGGTGCAAAAACGAATGTCGCTATGGCCTCTCAAGCATTCTCAGTCAAAGTGCTTGGTAAAGTAAAAGAAACTTTAAAGTTGAAAGGACGAACCTATGACAACCTTACGTTAGGCGTAGTCCTAAACTATGCGCTGACATTGTCTTGGGACAAGCTTTTATGAGACAGCACGAGGAAGTAGTTTTTAAACTGGGAAGATCAAAAAAAGGTTTGGTAGTAGCACATTGTGGAGTAGCTGCATCTCGAGTCCATACCCAGAGACTTTTTCGCAATCTTATCCCCGGATGTCAACCGATAGTTACGAAATCACGCAAATTTAACAACGATGATCCGACAGTTTATCCATAACGAGGTTAGTAAACTTCTTAATGACAACATTATAGAGCCGTCTTATTCTCCATGGCGTGCTCAAGTACTGGTAACGAAAAATGAACGCCATAAACGCCGAATGGTTATTGATTACTCCCAAACTATTAACAAATTTACGCTACTGGACGCTTACCCTCTACCTAACATAGATGAGCAAGTAAGTGAAATTGCAAAAGGTACAGTTTTTAGCACCTTAGATTTAAAGTCTGCTTATTACCAACTTCCATTATGTCCTGAAGACCGACCATATACGGCTTTTGAAGCCTGCGGCAAGCTATACCAGTACACCCGTTTACCGTTTGGAGTCACAAACGGTGTTTCCTACTTCCAACGTGTGATTGACCAGTTGATTGACAAATATCGTTTAAAGGGAGTTTATACTTATGTTGATAACATCACTGTTTCTGGCTATGACAAGGCTGACCATGATTTAAAACTAAAGGCGTTACTAGCAGCTTCCGAAGCTGAAAACTTAACCTTTAACACTGATAAATGTGTGTTTGAGAAAAACCAAATAGACTTGTTAGGATATCGTGTATCTCATCTAAAGATACGGCCTGATTCCGAACGATTGCGCCCTCTGCGTGAACTACCCCTGCCTAAAAGTAAAACAGAACTTCAAAGAGCGATCGGTATGTTTTCATACTATGCAAAGTGGCTTTCTGATTTTTCTTTAAAAATTAAACCCCTTATTGAATCAAACAAAAACAATGTTTTTCCTCTATCTAATGAATCGGCAGGAGCGTTTGAAATGCTTAAATCAGAAGTAACTTCTGCTTGTTTAACTTGTGTGAATGAAGGATTGCCTTTTACAGTAGAATGTGATGCTTATAATCATACTTTAGCAGCTAGTCTAAATCAAGGTGGTCGCCCTATTGCTTTTCATTCCCGGACCCTTTTTCCCAGCGAACGTCGATATTCGGCTGTCGAAAAAGAAGCGGCGGCAATCATCGACGCCGTACGAAAATGGAGTCATTTTTTATTTTCTAAACGCTTTCAACTAATCACTGATCAACGAGCTGTATCTTTTCTGTTTAACCCCCAACGTTTAGGAAAAATTAAGAATACGAAAATTCAACTTTGGAGAACAGAGCTGGGCAATTTTGACTACAATATTGTTCATAGGCCGGGCAAGCAAAATATTGTTCCAGATACTTTATCAAGAGTGTGTAGTGTGATGTATAACGGGCTTAATCTAGTGGAAATACACAAAGTACTTGGCCATCCAGGAGTTACTCGATTGTCACATTTCGTAAAAACCAAGAACTTACCATTTTCTGTCGAAGACGTCAAAAAGGTATGTTCAAACTGTCAAATTTGTGCTGAGATAAAACCGCGCTTCTTTCGAAAACCTGTAGAAACTCTTGTTAAAGCTATGCACCCATGGGAAAGATTGAGTGTCCACTTGAAAGGTCCGTTGCCAGGTAAAAATAAGTATGTTCTGTTCGTTGTCGATGAGTTTAGTTGCTTTCCTTTTGCCTTTCCATGCAAAGACATGAGCTCAGCTACGGTAATATCTTGTTTGTCAACTTTGTTCAACATCTTCGGATTACCACTTTATGTTCATAGTGATCGTGGTTCAAGTTTTATTTCCAGGGAACTAAAACAATACTTGAACGATCGAGGAGTGGCTACCAGTAGATCAACGCCATATCACCCTACTGGTAACGCACAATGTGAGCGAGTGAACCAAACTGTTTGGAGAACAATAAAGTTAACGCTACGTAACCTGAATTTACCAGAGCTTTCATGGAAAACTGTGCTCCCTCAATCATTACATTCTGTTAGATCCTTACTATGAACGACAACTAACGCAACGCCCCACTAACGCTTCTTAAACTTTCACCGCAGAAGCATGCTGGGGCGTCTCTTCCTAACTGGTTATTGCAAACTGGGCCGGTACTGTTGCGGCGTTTCGTGCGAACAAAGAATCAACCCCTTGTTGACGTAGTGGAACTAGTTGAAGCAAATCCCAACTTCGCTATCGTAAAATTTTCAGACGGTAGAGAGTCAACAGTTTCTGTTACAGACTTGGCTCCTTCCCCAACCCGCGAAGTGGAAGCAAATGAAATCAATCCTTATGTCCCTTATCCTACCAGCGAAGCCGAAACAAGGAAGTCAATTTTTCTGTCTCTTCTCCAACTCACGAAACCGAAGCAAATGAAATCAATCCTTATGCCGTAGGTCGACCACAATCAACGCCCAACGCTCCTTTGAATGAATCTCAAAGCAGTGAGCTGCGTGAAGAGAGATCTCAACAAGCACTGCCTTCCAATTCCCGAGATGAAAATCGTTCAGACTTGAGACGCTCGACTCGAACGCGTAAACCACCGGACAGATTTGGCGTACACATAACTCACTAATTTTGTTTGCTTTAATTTGCGTTTTATTTTTCGATCGTAGGAAGATTATCATGATTTAACCTGGTCTCGAACCACCGTAACACTTGCCTTATTCATAAGTTTATTTGTTTCTCTCATTGTCATCTTTCTGTGTAACTTGCTGCCTTGCGCGAACTTTTTAAACTTTAAATAGCACTCTGGTTTTGTTTAATGGATTTTAGCTAATTTAATTTCAAACGCTTAATTCTATTTCAATTATTATTATTGCTTTCTTTTCAGATTTTAGTCATAATTTTGTGAATAAAAGCCTAGTTTACGGTTTACTTTATGACACCCATCACTGCCTGGAAAGAAAATTAATAAGTATTTTCTTACAAATTAAAGAAGAGATTTAATTGACTTAACATTGTTGACTTTAACAGCATTCTAAAAGGTAACACTTGGTTTCTTTAGCCTTGTTGCACTTTCACGTTGAGAGGAATATGAAGCAACCTCCGGCTGAACGGGTATGCTTTTTATGTTTATAAAGCAGGCAAATAGTTAAAGTTAAAAGAATGCTTTCAACCTTTTTTTACAAATTTTAATGTTTCTTTCTTTTTTACTTCGGTTTTGTTGATCAGCAGAATCAAAAACAAAACTTTCTTCCTTACCATCAAGAAAACAAGTTCTTGAATGCTTTGATGGCTGTTTCGTAAAGCAAATCGCTTTTCCGGGAAAAAATTAAATTACCGTCGTGGCCTTTCACAACACAATTCTGCAGCTGCCAATAGCGAGGAGATGTATTTGACGTTTTAAAAAGATCGATCAATTTATAGCCTGTTTAAATTAGTTGTAATAACCTATCTCCCCTGTTAATTATCGCAAATGCATCTTTCTAATTAAACAGTAGCAGTGTGACCTTGCTTTGGCAGTGATTCTGCGTGTTGCATGAAATTGATTTCATTAGAAAGTTTGTCGTGGCCCAATTCAAGTTTGCTATAAATAGAGAGATATTTTTCTAATCAAAATGTGTGACCATAACTTCGCTGAAGGAAGAGTGACCGTGCTTTTGCTGAATGGTCAAGTGACCATTGTTTTGCTGAACAAATTTTAATTCTTTGCTGAAAAAGTTTGTTATGTTGTGCTAAGTTGCTGCGCTCGTAAAACCGCAGATGAAAAAAAAATGATCTCCTTTTGTGAAAGTTACAAGTATATTTTTTTCTTGCTCAGGCGTCAGAAATACGCATATTTAAATATAAAAGTAGTTTGTAACTTGGGGGCATTTCGCTGACTTTATTCGAGGAGTTCAGCACCACGAGAACGGAGAAAGCAATCGAATTCCTAATTAACTATCGCACGAGCCAGCTTTTTTTAACAAAAATTAAATTTATAATTTCTTTTGAACTTTACCAATGGCTTAATATCTCTTTTTGCAATTCGTTTTAACTTAATCAAAACCTGAAAGCACGTGATATTAAAACAATCTACCTATCTATTAAAACTCTATTATGGAAGCTTAAAGTTATAAATATATTTTGATACAGATATGTAACCCATGGCTGTTCCAAGTAAGAAAAAGTGGAGACAGTATTCCGTTCAATATTTGTTTTACGGATTTTTTTGGTCCCAAATAACCAAACAAAATCGATATGTCTTTTCTGCATAGATGTACTTTCAAATGATAGCATAAAACCTTGTAAATAAAAATCCATCGAGAAACAAAGCACAAAGAAAAAAAATCAACCATTACAATATTTCAAAAGCTTCGTTATGATTTTCAAGCAAGAAAATCAGTGTTTGCAGTAAGTAAAGCGAGTGATGAAATTTCTGAGATAATGGCAATGGCTGGAAAAACACTTCATATTGGCGAAACTGTAATTTTACCAGCTTTATGTGTTACAATTTCAAAAATTATGAAACAAAATTCAAGTGAAATTATTAATTATCTCTCTTTAAATAAGGCAACTGTGTCACGGCGTATTGATGAAATGCTGAGGATGTAGAAAAACAATTAATAGCTAATTTTCGGGTAAAAATATTCGCTCTTCAATTTGATGAATTTACCTTAAGAGATAACAAAAAAATTCTATTGGCATACGTGAGATTTAAAGATAATAGCGGACCCAGAGAAGAAATGTTCTTTGCTACAGAAGTCTTAGCACAGACACAAAAACTGAATAATTTTAATGAGGTTGCTATGTATTTTCAAAAAAACAATACTCAACTCAAAAATATAATTCCATGTGTTACTGATGCTGCACCATCCATGAAAGGTAGATACAAAGGATTTATTGCACATTTGAAAAAAGATGTCCCAGAAGTATTTTGCATTCACTGTGCTACATTGTCAACACTTAGTTGCAAAGAAGCTGAGCGGACGTCTGATTGATGCCCTTAATGTGGTAATAAAAGTGGTTAACCATATAAAATCAAATTCTCTCCGAGACAGCCTTTTTCGAGAATTCTACAATAAAACTGGAGAAGAGTTTGTGCGCCTAGTATTACATACAGGGGCGAGTTGGTTATTAAAGGGAAATTGTTTTCAGCGTTTTATTGTACTTTAAAATTCTATTGTCTTATTTCTTAATAAGCCTCAACTTGGAGAACAACTACTTGCAAATAAATTTGATTTAAGTATTTTACATATAATTTTGGCAAGGAATAAATTTTCTTCAACCATATTGTGGCGATACTCAGCAGCACAATTAAATTCATAAAACTTTTATTTTTCAAACGTTTTCGGCTTCTTAAGCCCTTTTCAAGAAAAACTTTAACTTAAATGAAATTAACAATAATGCGTCAACACAAAGAAAATTAATTATTTATGCATGAATGATTTACATTGTGACGAATAAGTTAAAGCAAATAGAATTATAAAGCCAATTTTTTAGTTTCATTAAATTATTTAAAATGAAAGTAAATTTAAAATTTATAAGAAAAGAAATAAAGAATTTAAAATAAAAATTAAAAAACATTTAATAAAAATGAAGAACCATTTGCATAAAGTTGTCGATTTAAACCAGGATTACGCTTTTTAATAAATAATGCTTCGTGTATTTTTGTATGGAATTCCGATTTACACTTTTTAATTATTTTAAAGGAGTTTAAATTTAATTTGACAGAGGAACAAATATTACAACACATTATATGATTTTTTATTGCACTTGATACTTGAGAGTTGAAGTCCAAATGCTCCTTAGCTCTAGTGCTCAAATGTCGGGTTGACATACCGATGTATGTCAAGTTCGCGTCACACGAACATGTAAATTCATAAATGACATTTGAGCAAAGACCCAAAGGAGTTGTTGTATCGTACTAAATAAGAAATTAAAGGAATTAAGAAAAGAATTAAAAATAAATGAAAGAAAGTATACATTGCAAAAAGCAAAAATCTTTCCTAAACTTAGTTTAATAGAAAAAACTTGCTTAATTTCGTTACTAACTGAAGAGTTTAACAATCGTGCTAAAACAGTAATCAAGACTCACCATAAAAAACTTTTAAATTTATGGAAAAAGCAAAGAAATACCAGCCCTGACTGCATAAAAAACTTTAGCAAAAGAAATTTGAATATTTTAGAAGAAGATGCTTTGCGTTTTGGACTTAATCACCATAGCCTACCAAAAAAGTTTAACAGTTATGATACTAAGGCCAATCTTGAACAATTGATTTATTCTATCAAGAAAAATGAAAATATTACTTTAAATTCTGAAATTAAAGATAAAATTAAATTTGTTTTTAAGCAATTTAGCAATAACGCAAAACGTTTATGTTCAAATCCAAAAAACTTGTCTTTTCATCGAACTTTAAAACAACTTTCTGATGATTCAAGTATAAAAATTTTCAAATTTGATAAAGGTAAAGGAACTGCTATTTTAAACAAAAAAGATTATTTTTTGAAATTAGATGATATCATTGAAGATAAGTCCAAGTTTTGTAAAATAGAAAACAAACCAAAAATCCATCCAATTATACGCAAAGAAAAGTCAATTTCTTATTACATCAAAAAGTATCTCAAAAATTATGATTCGGAAATTACAAACAGCTTAATACCGAGTGGAAGTCAACCTGGCAAGCTCTATGGACTCGCTAAAGTACATAAAGATGAGTGCCCATTACGACCAGTGGTTTCCATGATAAACACACCAGAATATAAGTTAGCAAAATTTTTAGATAATATTATACAACCCCACATCCCACACAAATATATGCTCAAATCAACCGGCGATTTTATCAATAAATTACATTCATACGAGTTTTCGTCCGGACAAAAATTAGTAAGCTTTGATGTAGTTTCCCTTTTCACAAATGTACCATTAGAAGAAACAATAAAACTTATAGCTGATAAATTATTTTCCGAAAAAAACTCAAATCAACCGTTAATGAAGAAAGAAATATTTATTAAATTACTTCGGTTAGCTACACAAGGATAATTTTTATACAAGGACATATTATACAAACAGATTGATGGTGTTACCATGAGATCACCACTTGGACCGACAATTGCAAATTTCTTTCTCGCCGATTTGGAAAACCGTATTCTTAAAAATAAAAACCAACATTCTCCGAAATTGTATTTACATTATGTTGATGATGTTTTTGCTGTTTTTGAAAATAACAATGATTGTTTGTCCTTTCTAAATGTTCTTAATAGTCAACACAAAAACATAAAATTTACTCTTGAACATTCTTCAGACTTTATTTGTTTTCTAGATGTTAAAATAGAAATAAATTGCAATAGTTTAGACACGTATACATGGAGAAAACCAACCAACACTGGACTTTTACTTAATTTTAACGCCTTTTGCCCACAAAAATGGAAATCTGGTTTAATTTTGTGTTTGCTTCACTGTGCGAAATTAATATGTTCCTCAAAAATCTTATTCAATCGAGAAATCAACAACCTAAGAAAAATGTTTTGTTTAAATGGTTATCCTTGCTGGTTTTTTAATAAAGTTTTAAACAAATTTGTGTCCAACATAACCGTTGATCGTTCTACTGATTGCCGTACTTATTATATTACAATTCCGTACTTTGGTATTGACTCGAGACGTTTTTTAAATCGCTTATCAAAAATTTTCAAATCAAAATTTAACGTGAAAGTTTGTCCTGTCTATAAAACATTTAAAATTGGAAACTACTTTCAGTTGAAGTCCACAACTCCTTTGGGTCTTTGCTCAAATGTCATTTATGAATTTACATGTTCGTGTGACGCGAACTTGACATACATCGGTATGTCAACCCGACATTTGAGCACTAGAGCTAAGGAGCATTTGGACTTCAACTCTCAAGTATCAAGTGCAATAAAAAATCATATAATGTGTTGTAATATTTGTTCCTCTGTCAAATTAAATTTAAACTCCTTTAAAATAATTAAAAAGTGTAAATCGGAATTCCATACAAAAATACACGAAGCATTATTTATTAAAAAGCGTAATCCTGGTTTAAATCGACAACTTTATGCAAATGGTTCTTCATTTTTATTAAATGTTTTTTAATTTTTATTTTAAATTCTTTATTTCTTTTCTTATAAATTTTAAATTTACTTTCATTTTAAATAATTTAATGAAACTAAAAAATTGGCTTTATAATTCTATTTGCTTTAACTTATTCGTCACAATGTAAATCATTCATGCATAAATAATTAATTTTCTTTGTGTTGACGCATTATTGTTAATTTCATTTAAGTTAAAGTTTTTCTTGAAAAGGGCTTAAGAAGCCGAAAACGTTTGAAAAATAAAAGTTTTATGAATTTAATTGTGCTGCTGAGTATCGCCACAATATTTTACATATATTTAAGAAATTAAATGTACTTAATAAACAGCTCCAAGGAAAATATTTGGATCTCATAAGTTGCAAAACTGCTTTTCTTGGAAAATCACAGTTTTACAAAAGAAGTATTGAGCCTCGTGCGTTTGAGTTGTTTCCTTGTTTAGCCTCGATTAACAGCAACTTGCACAATGATGACCTTATATCATGTAGTGATCATTTGAAAAATATGCACGGAGATATGCAAACTTAGATTTAACTAACATGGATATACCAACCTGGGTATCAATTCCCTATGAATTTAATGTTGCGATATAGATATTTTTTTGCAACAGCCTCTAATTAAATTACCAAATGATGAAATACTGCGTGCAAAATTTAACAATGGCAAGTATAATATGCAGAAAGCAAACGATATTGCCACAAGACATCCATTACTTTGGAATAAAGCACAGCTCTACGTTAGTGCTTTTGCATTAACTTATATTGTTGAACCCGAATTTAGTCTTGTGTCTTGTTTGTTATAAAAAAGTTTGCAATAAACTTGACATTGTGAAAAGAGGAGATCTTCGACTGTCATTAATTTTGATGGAATCAGATACAAAAAACTCTGAAAAGCAACAACCAAAGGAATCACATTAAATAAAGCATAATTATTAACAATAGTGAAAAAAAATAAGCTTTCCTTTTTTCGAATAGCTATAGGGGGGAGTCAGCAAAAAAAATTTGAGAAAATGGGTCCATGACTAAAAAAAGGTTGAGAACCGCTGCTTTAAATGAAATATCTACTTTTTTCAACATTGCTGATCATTATGCCTAGTATCAGTGCGATGGGTCTCCTGCAGTAAAATGACAAGTGCCTCAGGCTGCAGAGCAAGGTAATGAAGAACGTTCATGCTGCTTGCAGTGAGGCCTTTGATGTTCAGCTGAAGAATTGTGGGTCTTCGGAACTTTTTGCCATTGTTTTTTTCAGGCATTGCCCCGTCCTAAAATAGACGTTGGCCAATTAGCAGACCCTCGCTGAACATTGGAATAGGTGGATACCCTTACGTTTTGGTAGGTATAGTTTTGGTCTGTCATGTTTGAGAGCAATAATTGACTTACTCACGTCGCAGGGAGCGAGAAAGTACCTGTTATATGGGTCAATCACATCCCAGGCTTTGAGAAAGTATCCGACAACTGGAACAACTTATAGGTTTGGGACATCTCATAGACAGTGTCTTGAATGATGCCTTGCGCATAGTTACTGGATGCCTGCACCCCACTCCAACGAATCACTTACCCATACTTTCAAGCATCCAGCCAACTGAGCTTGGCCGACTGGGAGGGACACTCTCCTTGACCCACCGTGGATCTGGACCCTAATCATATCTTGTATGGTCTTTTAAGTAGGTCCTCAGATGTTTGCCAAGAGATACTAAGATCCTGTCACACTTCATTCATAATAATTTCAATCATGATGATATAGTTTATTGCCGCTAAAAGTATCTAAAGTTTTATTATGAATTCATAATCGCGGCGCCATGAAGCGCTAATCTTTTATTGCATGGTACAATGCCTCGATTTGCTTGATTTATTTCTTGTCTTTTTCTCTTCTCGCTCGACAGTAATGACGTAATATGTTTTTGTCCAAGCGCCATTATAGCTCGCTAATTGTAGAATATTCGCGTATATGCTATTTGGCTCGAGCAAAGGCGCCTTCCCTAGAGAGTTGGAAAATGATCTAGCGTTATCGAGTAACTTGTCGTCACGTGATCTTTTGTCTATATAAATGCGAAGGCAATGCGGTGCGAGAGGACAGTGACGAAAAATATCCGACGTAAAAGGAGAGATGAATACGAGAGAGAAGCATAAAACAAAAGCGTCGCTTTGAGAGAAAATAGAATTTGTGGCGAGTGTTGAATTTATTTTGCACCAGTGTTTTAGAGTTGTGTTCTACAGAGGTAGAATTATTTGTGTTGATTGAATCAAGTTATAGCGTTGATTTCGCTTTGCAGTGTGGCAAAGCGTGGAATAGAAATTTCGTCAGTCGTGATTTTTTTAATACATTCGTTCTTATTAGAGACAGTGGTCTCTGTTTGTTGTGAAGCAGAGTCTTTAACGGATCAATCCGAGCTTTCGTTCAAACCAACTGTATAAAACCGTCAGGCTCATAGCAGACTACTTCTTGACCCGGAACGAAATAAAATTTAGACACAGCTTTGTTTCAGCGCAGGTATTCGGGTTACCTAGCTCAACTGGTCCTTTAAGATTTCCGAACAAAGCCTGTGACAGATCCAGACGCCCAATTGTGCCAGCTGTGCGAAATATTTTAAACAATCTTGCCGGACTTGGCATCCACGCTTCTGAGTGGACAAACCATAAACGGAATGCGGAGTATTGTGAGAATACATCCAGGCTTCGTGTTTTTATACCCAGGACCAGTGCCAGGCCTGTTGGGATGAGCTTTTCCTAAGCAGCTTTTGTTAAGCTCAACCACCTGCTGACTGGTGTTGGGCGATTTCACTCGTCCATGCACAAATTGGGTCTCACTCCTTCACCGAATTGCGAGTACGGCAGCTCTAAACAAACCGCAGACCAGGTTCTGATAGCGTGCCCCACACATCGGGAGCAACATGGAGCACGAGGTCTGACAATTTTGCATGACAAAACTCAATGTTGGTGTCACAGACTTTGTTCGGAAATCCTAAAGGACCAGTTGAGCTAGGTAACCCGAATACCTGCGCTGAAACAAAGCTGTGTCTAAATTTTATTTCGTTCCGGGTCAAGAAGTAGTCTGCTATGAGCCTGACGGTTTTACACAGTTGGTTTGAACGAAAACTTGGATTGATCCGTTAAAGACTCTTCTTCACAATAAACAGAGACCACTGTCTCTAATAAGAACAAATGTATTACAAAAATCACGACCGACGAAATTTCTATTTCACGCTTTGCCAAACTGTAAAGCGAAATCAACGCTATAACTTGATTCAATCAACACAAATAATCCTACCTCTGTAGAACACAACTTCAAAAAAAACTGGTGCAAAATAAATTCAACACTCGCCCCAAATTCAACTTTATCTCAAAAAGCGACCTTTTCGCTTTTATCGTCTCTCGTCGTCCGCTTTCTTTTTTTCGTCTGTGTCAATGCGGTTGAGCAAGCTAAATATATAGACCAGTGATGGCGAATCTATGGCACGCATGCCAAAGTTGGCACGCGAGATCATAAATACTGGCACGCGACGCATTCCGAAAAAAACGGCGCAAAATGTTTTTTATTATAAACTTACGGCCAACTTTAAACTTATCGTTATTTAAAACCAGCTTCGATTAAAGCCCTTGTGGAATTATATGATATACGGTTATTATCTCACTCGTTTTATTAAATATTTCCACGGATCAGTTGTTCTTGAAAAGATGCCAAGTGAAAAGCAGTTACAATCACATAATGAATCCATTATTACGTATGGACCTGCCAATGACGACACAGTGCCATTTTACCAAGACAATTATAGTTTTTACAGTACAGTGCTCAGGTCGTGTACCACTGTAGCAGTCCTCTAGCCAAGCGGTTTTTTACTTGAAGCAGAGTCGTATTTAATTATATCTGTTAGTTAGCCTAGCATAGTTTAGCTTCCGGTAAAATTCCCGTAAAATTTGGTCCCCCCTTTGTTACGTATGCGTGGTTGTCATGGAAAAGTCCGGAGTAATGTCAGCCGAAATGTTATTTTCTTGATTTCACAAGTTTAATGCATTTTAAGTGTTGCTTTGTTATATAAATTAAATCGTATAATTTTGCATTAGCCTACATTTTATATTTAGTTGGATTGCAGGTAGTTAAGATCGCTTAGGCCTACATAACATTACTCAGCAATTGTATCATGAGGGAAGACCGAATTTTGCGGGGGACCAAATTTTATACGATAGCGGCTTGTACTCGTCTATTTTTATTTCAACGCAATACCACGGACGACAAAGCAGTCAAGCAGGCGACTGACGATGAGTGCAGTTGTAGCTCGAAAGGTTCAGTAATGTTTGTGAACGCTGCGGCCGTTTTAGGTTTGTTTTTTTATTCAAGCAATGGCGGCAAAGTAAACTAACATTTAAGATAAGTTTATCGCTGTGGGGCGCTAATTTTTTGCTGTTAAGGAGCTCATTACGACATCACCTGGTGATACACGAGAAAAAAGGAATTAAGGCTAGTTAAACAGGAATTCGCTCAGGCAGTAGGAACGTGATCAAAGCGGTACCTACAAAATATGTAGGTGCACTTGGTGCATTATTACAAGTGCACAGTCTGTATATTTTGTAGCCCGGAACAAAGCGATAGTAGGCCTATAGTCGTGCGTTGACTACGCGTGATCTATTTATCACAAGTTTTGGCCGCGGTAGTTTGTGTCTAATCTAAACGTTTTTGTTTATTGAAAACTGATGTTTATGAAACGGTTGGCACGCCGGGACAGACAAATTCATTTCAGGCTGCAAATGTGGCACGCGGCCTCGAAAAGGTTCGCCATCACTGATATAGACAAAAGACACGTGCCGACGAATTCACTCGAATATACCAGATCATTCTCCAACTCTCTAGAGAATACGATTATGCTAGAACATACCCAAACATCCTACTACAGTGACGCTGATCAAAAACATATTACGTCATTACGAAAAGTGAAGAAGGATACATCAGCGAATCGCACAATACAAAAGCAGCGCCCCGCGGCGGCGCGATTACTATTTCACAATAAAACTTCTAATTACTTATAACGAGAATAAACTCCATCGTTATGATTAAATTTATTAGTAATGAAGTGTGACAGTTGACTTAACAACATTACTGCCAGATTCTGTTCCGGGCAGTACAGCAGCCTGGGGTGCTAAAAAGGATAAACGCTGGGCCCCAGTCTCAAACCTTAGGTCTCAAAATTTGCCGGTATTGATCTCGATCTTAGTCTCGGAAAAATTATTATGTCTTTGTCTCAGTCTCATATCATTGGTACATTGCAACATAAATTATCATATCAAGTTTTAAATTTTGTCAGAATTTTATGTTTTGTGAAATTTTCATTCAGTTTCTCTTAAAGTAATGGAAAATACTTCAACTTTTTTCTCTTTTCTCAGTTAGTTGTTGATCTAAACAGTTTTGAAGTAAAATCAATTTTTCTTTGTATGCTATTTTTTTCTGTTATTATCTGCCTATTAAAAAAATGCATTTGTTAAAAAAATGCATTTGGCTATTACGTGTGGCCATTGACGACGACGATGATTGCTATTGCAAAACGCAAAATCAAATTCCGATAAAAATTGCAATTTTTGAGTAATGAGGTTGCGTATTTCAACTTCAAATAATATTAAATTTTTGTGGACTGTGATAAAAAAAGATTTTATTTGTTTTTTCACACTTAATTTCAATTATTAAAATTTTTCAAAAAATTCGGTCTCATATGAACTTGAATTTGGGCAATCTGATACATTTATTATAAATGGAACAGATTTTTGTTAAACCTAAATAACTAAAATAAAAAAGCACATCAATAATTAAATTTAAATCATTTTATTGTACCAAAACTATTGCTTTCATTGCTGCATATTCGATTATTCTTTAGACCTGCTTTTCGATTTAATTTATTTTGTAATTTAATATTCTGGCGAAGTGTAATTCTGCCTTCAAATAAATTTTAGTGTTTGGTTCGGGTTTTGGGTTTTTATTTTCGGATTATGGTCGGGTTCGTGCCTATTATATAAAGCCCGAATACAATTCTTTCCAACAGATGATCTACGTAAATATGATAAAATCGGATTTAAATTTAAAAAAGTACAAAGAAAAATCGACAGTGTTCAGCTGCAATTCAAAAAATTTGTTATAAGCAAAAATACTATTGACATTACAAAAGTCACTATATCCACTAGCAATGGCAATCAAAGTATACACTGCATGAAGAGGAAAAGTTTTACATTTAAGAAAGTTTTATTCCGCATCTAAAACACGAATTGAAAAAATCTTTTTTAATTGTTTTATAAGTTACACAATTTCTTGTTGTTCTAGCGTTTTTTTTGGAAATTTACAATTTCAATTATTGTATTAATGAATAACCCATAAATATGCGATCAATCGATCATATTAAAAAAAGATTGAAAAATTATCTTTAAAACCTTGTCTGTACTTTTCGAAATAGAAATTACGTTTTGAAAAATATCAATTTCAGTTGATTAGCCTGGGAGTGGCCAATTTTTCTTCGGTTAAAATTTATTCTTATAACTTTCTGCCATTTAGAGAACGGTTACCATAAACTTTAATACGATTGACTATTGAATATTGTTTAAATGATATGAGAAATTTTAATTGGCAAGTCCTATAACTGTAGACTATTGATAGTTGATAATTTTGTAATCTTTTATAAAAATTTTCAATTGATAAATCGAAAAATTTTAAAATATTTTTCTGTTTACTATATGGTCAAAGCAAACATTCGACGTATTTATTCGACTTTAGCATACCAAATATGATAATTTAAATCTCAAAAAAAGTTTGATTTTTGTCGCTCCTCAAAAAGTAAATTTTTCTCTGTTTTACAAAATGAATTAAGGTTTTTGTGAGTCATCAAAAGTTAAAAAGAATATATTTCAACTCTAAGTTTATCTTTGATTGTCAAGTTTAAGACGAGCTCATGGCATTTGTCGTTGTTGGTTCCGAAAAACATTTTTTAATAGAGTTTTTTTTTTTAATTTGGGTAATAAAATTTCTACTTCATTTTAAAAGTAGTCGAAATCAAGATTTCGTGCCTAAACCATTCAATTTTAAACATCTACCATTTCTGGTTTTGGAAAACTTGTAATTTTTGTTTCGAAAGATAAAACAATACACCAACAAATTAAGTAAATCATTAAAGAACAAGTAGTTTAAAGTTTTGATTCTATACTCATTTAAATCCAATCTCCTTTTCTATGACATTTATTACTAGGAACGAATGACCTTATGTCATCACCTTATTTTTACATACACTAGAATTCGGTCGCTAAATGTTTTTTGAAAAACGCCAGAAAACAAATAGTATTGACAACTACAGTAAGATTTTAGCTCACTATTCTATCCTTGGATAGTGATGTACGGACAAATTTTTCAAATGTTTGTTTTCAAAAGTCAGGTAAACATTTAAAAAATACTGTTTAATAACTAATGTATCTATAAAATCTGCTGAAAGAAATTTGCGATGATGTTCCCTAGCATATGCCAATTAATTTCCAGACGCTGTTCACGTCTTTAATTTGATAACCACTGTTCAAGAAACATATTTCCTGTTAGAGCGATTGGGACACATTGCTTTTTATTCATTAACAGTTTTTTGCTTTCATTTTGTGTTTATGATTGCAATTCAATCCAATTATAGCGTGGACAGAACTATATACTTTTGTTGAACCCCTTATTTTGGCAAATAAACAGTCATGTAATCATTTTTGTTTACTTCAACTTCACTTGGTAGATGGTCGTAATTTTCAGCTTCTCTTTCATGTTTTTCAAAAAATTCAAATATTTCCGACTGCGATAATTCTTTGATTGAGCCATCATGGATTGTGGCATCACATTTTTCTGGAATTGAAGTAATTGTAAATATTACTGGGTCTTTTTTCGGCTTGTTTAAGCAATTAAGATTTTGATCCATCTTTATATTTTGGTGAGTTGGTCTGTCTTCGCTAGAAACTGCAGTTCGAGTCTCACGAAATGATGAATGGATTTTTACCGCGTTTTCTTGCACGCATTTGTCAACTTTTTCTTTTTCGTACGTCACGTTTCTTTTCTTCAGGCTTTCTGGTCTACACATAATTGCATCTTCTAAAAATTTTTAGTAAATCTTTTTCAATTCTATGATATTATTAATCTAAATATAGAAAAAACAATTAAAAGATAAAAATTTGCAATAGACGCTGATTTGCACGCTTATTTTGGGAACAACGGTTTGTGAATTCACTTCTTTAAACAAGTCATAACCAAAATTCAATGAAGTTATTTGCAATGTATTGATGTTAGTGACTTACTAACAGTATTCATTGAACTGATATTATGACGCATAGGCGTAGGAGTCGCAAGGGAAGGGGGAAATCGCCTTATTAAAAATTTGGACAAAATCAGAATTTTTTGGGCAGCGACAAAAAATATTTGAGCAAAACAAATTTTTTGGTGCACCAAAAAAAACTTACCACTGCAGGACAAAGCTTCAAAATGCAGGAAAACAATTAAAATTTTAGATAAAGACCTTTGTTTTTTTGAGAAATCACTATTTTTGGGACAAAAATTGAGAAATCAGAGATCGATTCAATGTGAAGACCTTATTTTGGTCTTCATCTTAATTTTAGAAAAAAATTTTTTCTCATATTCTTGAAATGCTAAAGGATTCGGGCGAGCAGCAATAAAATTTAGGAAAAACTGTAATTCCCCCTTTCTTTTTTCGGCTCGTACGACAATGTTAGTTAGTTAATATTTTGAAAAATTTAAACTGCAAAAATTTTATTGTAAATTTTTGCTTTTTCAAAAGGTATGTTAAAAAAATGTTTTGGCAAACAAGCTTGCATGCTGTTTGCATTGCCATGCCAGCGTCAAATTTTTTTAGGAAAGAGGCAATAAAATTTTGCTCAAATTTATTTAAGTTTGCCTGAATCATGATCTTGTAGCTTATGCAAAAGATAAAACCCAATGTCATGCATTTTTATCCCAAAATTTTGGTCAAGACTAAAAAAAAGTCATTACTTTGCAACTCTGTCTCTTTTCTCTAATTTCTTTCCCAAAATCTAGTGATGATTGAAAAACAGGTTTTCATTTTAAAAGATTAATCATGTTTTGTACTCGTAGTTTTAAAAACTTTGTACTGCGCAAATAGTTTGTCATGGGAGCCCCAAAAAACTTGTGTTACCTAAATAATTCCTTTCCGCTGACCGAAAATATCTGCTTTTGCCCAAATTTTTGAGACTTGGCAAGGAAATTTTTCCTGTTGCCCCAAACCCCCCGGCTCGTACGACTATGCCTATTTGTTACTTTTTTCCACATATTTCATTTCCCTTTTAAATCAGTGACGTAACAAAAGCGTTAACTTAATGATTATTTGCAACTGCTACTTAACTAAGTCCAAAAAATTATTCTTCTATCATTTTAATCTGCATTCCCCACGCATCGTATTAACACATTTTTTCGCTTGCCAGTATCAGGCCTCCGAGCAATGGACTTTATAAAATCACAGATTGCATAAAAAAAACAGATTTGTTTAAAAAAAGCAGATGTTATGTTTTTTTCGAAAAATATATTACATTTGAAAAGAGTTTGTTTATAATTGCAAATTGCAATATTTTTGAAAAATATTATACAAGGTATTTGTTGAAAAGTCGAAAAGACATTAAAAAATCCTTTGCCATTTCTTGTCCTACATATCAAGGATACTTTTTTTAAATAAAATTATTGTTTATAAAACTATTAAATATTGGTTTACATTAGATTAAAAAAAAAAGTTATTGATACTACGCAAAATGGAATCTTTTTTTGTATCATTTGTATATTGATGTTCGGAGGGGAAAAGTTTAATAATAAATAAACACTTATTTTCCCGAAAAAACCCAGATTTGAAGGGGTTGTTAAAAACACAAATTTTTTAAACGTAAAACCTAGAAACTCAGATTTGGGTAGAAAAATCCAGCTGGAGGTCCATAGCGACCTATTCACGGGTTCCGCAGGTTTTTTTCTATAAAGTAATATTTTGCTATCTACATTACAATTTATCCGACAAGATTTTTAAGATCGTGTGAACTTGCCAATAATAAGCACATTAAGCTACCAAAAAATGTCTTAATACGGTGTTTAAAAATTTTTTTTCAAAAAGTCATGTTCTAACCAGAAAAAGGTTATCAATTAAAATTCGGGAATAGTTATTTGTTAAAAGTAAGTGAAGACTTTTTTTGGTCATTGCGTGACTTTGGAAAAAAATTGTCAAAAACACACTCTCAACAAGCACAAATTTTATTATACAGTATAAGAAAAAATTTTTACTAAACAGTTTAGTGTTTAGAAGTTTAAAAGTTTTAGTGTTTAGCTAAAAATTAATAAGTTTAGAAAAAAAAGGGATCTTTATTAGTAGAATTCTGCTGCAGTGTTTCATTTATTTTGCTCATAAATGGAGCTATTTTAATTACCCAAAGTGCCTATTTGGCTCAAAAAAATTGAACGTTCCTGATGTTCTCCACTTAAATAATTTCTTTAAAAATTAATTCTGTCACTTTGAAATCACTTAAAAGTTAAAATAATTTTTTTGAAACTAATTCTTTCACTCGTTGAATCAAAGTACTTATTAATATATACTTGGGCTATGCGGTGTGTTTACATAGCTTGTGATATCAAAGTATGCTCTGAAAAGTTGTATAACGTAGTAACAACCGCATGTAATAGCTTTCCATTTTTCGCAAACAAACTAGTTGGCCAAAAAGCAAAGTTGTGCGTTGATTAAGCTTACAAATCCAAAATAAACCTCCAGGCTATAAAAAAACTGGTTTATTTTTATCTCAACAATAAATCTACATACTTTACTT
This sequence comes from Diplosoma virens, assembly GCA_963680785.1. Taxonomy (NCBI): domain Eukaryota; kingdom Metazoa; phylum Chordata; class Ascidiacea; order Aplousobranchia; family Didemnidae; genus Diplosoma; species Diplosoma virens. The sequence goes on from CAVMFT010000152.1 coordinate 253,188, forward strand.
CATCCGCAAAGTTTTTTTCAGCAATCTAAAAAAATAATAAAAAAATTAATTATTCTTTTTTGTTTAAATGAATTTTATGTATACTGTCTGTATACATGCGTATTTATATTGAAAGAATAAATTGATCTTCCTTGCAGAGTGCTCAATGAAAAGATCAGAACAATTTAATACAAAAATTATTCAATCACTATTTAAAAACCACAACAGCCTCTTTCGTCCTAAAGAATTTTCAGGTGGTTATTAGAAAAATAAAGAATATAGTTAGTTGTGGTAAAAAATAGTACGTGTGCAATGAATAATACTTAGCTAAATTAATCAAGCAAAGAATAAAATTCCTTAATTTATAAGTTCTTCATAAATTTATCAGTTTTTCTTGTATAAATCGAAGTTCAGTTCAACTTGAATAAACACACTAAAATGCGTCATATTTTTTAAAGCAAAACTTATACACGACGTTTCGTCCCTTAGAACGGGCGGACTTCATCAGGTAAAAACAACACAATATCCACAACTTATTTAAAAGAAAAATCAAAACTAATAATCCCAATGGTCAAAGGTAGCCTACACAACAACAAGTCAACAACTTCGCGCAACAACTCAAAATCAACAGGTTGAAAACCCATATCCATCATATTATTTTTTGCATTACTGTATATTTTAAAATAGCATTCCAATCTTTAACATTTATCGACTTTTTTATATTATTAATATACAATAATTCTTAAAAATTTTTTCCCAAATCAATATTAAAATTCAATATTTCAAAATTTATAAATTCAATTTGATATTCATATTTAAAGCAATGTTTAAATCCTTTTTTATTCAATTCATCTACTCTCAATTTTGCTCTATTAATAAGTTTTAAATCACATTTGTGTTCAAATAAGCCAGTATTAAAAAATCTACTTGTTACACCCATATACAATAGAACAATTTTTACAAAGAATTTTATAAATTGCACCAGATTTATATTCTGTCGATTGAATCTACAGAGTCTTTTTGCTGAGGTAAATATTTCTAATTGTTTTATGAGGGTAAGTATAAACCCAAATATTAAATTTTATAAAAATCTTGATACCACATTAGTAAACCTTCAAAATATAGTAAACCCACGTATAGGCATTTTTTACATCGTATATGATCAATATGATTATTTTCATGCAATTTTTTATCTCATTCACTAACCAATCCGGATAATTATTATCACATAGAGCATTGCAAATAGATAAAACTTTTTTGGGCTTATCATTCCTCAATAATTAGTAATTAATTTACAGTAGATTTTTCCCGAAACAATAGAGTTTGAACCAAACCAACTTTTTGAAAAAATCATGACACGATTTAAAAGTCATATGTGTGAGTTTTTTATACGCTTTTATAGTTAATTGACCACTAATAACGTTATGATCTATTAATCCATCCAAAACCGGAATAGCATTATCAATTTTATGTTCAACCTTGAATTTAATACTATCTTCAATATTTCGTATTAATAAATTTATGAAAAGATACCGCGTAAGTTTTCTTTAGAACTCCAAAAGTATCATATATATAACGTAGCCAAAGACAGGTGGAGATACAAAATCTTTTAGCATTCTATTTTTAATAGAGTCCATACCCAGACTTGGCACAATAACGGAGACAGGAAAACCCATCGCAACACCAAAAGTCTGACGATAAAATGTTTTACGGAAACATAAATAATGTTAACTACGGACGGATCTTTATTACGGAAAATGTTATCTAAACATAAATCCATAGCATTCATAATTTCGTTCATGCTTAATTTACATCTAACTTCAAATGCATTATAATATTTTTGGCAATTAAAACAATATGATGATATAAAAATTACTGATTTTTAGTTGTTAAAATATCCAAAATTATTGATTCTTAATTGTCTAACATACGATAACACTGTACTTTAGAAGTTAGATGTAAATTAAACATAAATACACATACTAGAATTTTCGTAAATAAAAAAACGACATCGAAAAAAACATTAACTCATTATCATTAATTTTAAAGTCAGACATTCTATCGACCAAATTGAATGAGTTTTTTATGGATAAATCGTTAGAAGTTACTAAAGGTATTACAATTTTAGCTATAAATCTAGCACGGTTGTATAAAAAAGAATTAATAAAAAATACAATTTGTTTAATTTGCAGTTAATATTGTTGGTCAAATCATTTTTAAGTATACAATAAGTATCTTTATCATTTAACAATTGTTAAATTTTTTCTTCATATTTTCCTTTATCAAAAATAATGGTACAATTACCTTTGTCTGCTTTAGTTATTACAATGTTATCATCATCTAGTAAATTATTTAATCCTTTTTTTTTTCTTTAAAAGACAAATTTAGATACATCTATTCTTCTTTTTCAACACAGTCGCAGTCTTACTTTTTTTTATGGTAGCTTTATTTTGCATTATTTCCTTAATTAATTTAACTACGTATTATGTTATTTTTTGCTCACCTACTATTTTTTTACAGCTAATAACTACAAATTATTGAGAATCAAGAACCGCTATTGTAACTAAATCAAGATAATTAATGTGAAAAAACATTTAAAAGGGTTCCAGGTCGGAGCGGATGCAACGTGTGAAAAATCAATTCTCAACAAGTACAATGTATTCTCAAAAGAGATCACAATGTAACCGATCAAATTTAATTTTAACGAGTTAAATTGGAACAGTAAAAAAAGCAACTAAAACAAATTAACAAAGAGGACGATTATTATGCGACAGGCCTGTTTCGGTCTTGTGGACCTCATCAGGCATAAGTTATCGTAGCCTCTAAGGCGTATGGTAGCACGAAAATTTAAAAGATGAGAATTCCATGAAGTAGCTCATTTGAAAATGGAAATCTAATTAATAATCTACAATTCTGAGGTTAAATGTAAACAGTAAACATCAAAAAATCATTAATAAGAAAGATAGTTGAAAAATTAAATTTCGGACTACATGGAACCATTGGGAATAGATCTCATCGAAAGAAACCTTGAAGCAGCGTCGAAAAGACTTAAAAAAACTTGAATTTTGGACTTCGTCGAATTAAATGAAATAAGCTACATCGGAAAAATTTAATATAAGCAACATCGAAAAGCACATCGAAAAAAATAAAACAATCAGAGAAGTGCTGATAAAGAATAAATTTTGGACTACATTTGAAAAATTTTTTAAATTCATAAAATTCATCACTTCAAAATTTGTGCACCATGAATTTTTGTATTTCTTCTTCATAGATTATTCTCTAAACTCAATATTCATTGTAAAATAGAGAGACTGAAAAAACAACATAACATTAAAGTGCAAAATTTCGTAACTAAAGAACTCAAAACATTAAGGGTGATGATAAAGGATCCAAGGCAAACCAGATGCAATAGAGCGTTAAAAATTTTAAATTACTAAGAATCAAGAAACGCTACTATAACTAAATCAAGACAACTAATGTAAAAAACTATTTAAAAGGGATCCAGACCAAAGCGGATGCAACATGTGAAAAATCAATTCTCAACAAGTACGATGTATTCATATTTAACCTCAGAATTGTAGATTATTAATTAGATTTCCATTTTCAAATGAGCTACTTCATGGAATTCTCATCTTTTAAATTTTCGTGCTACCATTCGCCTTAGAGGCTACGATAACTTATGCCTGATGAGGTCCATAAGACCGAAACAGGCCTGTCGCATAATAATCGTCCTCTTTGTTAATTTGTTTTAGTTGCTTTTTTTTACTGTTCCAATTTAACTCGATGAAATTAAATTTGATCGGTTACATTGTGATCTCTTTTGAGAATACATTGTACTTATATTCTTTTTTTTTCTAGTAAGAACCTGACGATTCTATAAAATGAAACATAGTGTTGCAGTTTTAAACAGTGATTGTATGTATACGAGTATACGTGTATATCTTGACTATAAATATATATTTATAGAAATGGAACAAAAAATTAAACACAAGGAAATAGAAGTTTTTATTTTTCTTTTACTCATGTCGCATAAAAAGAAAATTTAAAGTCTTGAGCAATGAAGAAAATCTTTCTACACAGCATCAAGTGACTAGTGCTGCAGCGACTGAGGCTGCGTTATACAAAAAGTTGAAACAAGGCCGTAGGACTTTTCTTGATGTTTTACAAAAAAAAAGAAATGAACTAATTTGTTAAACACGCGCAGCGTAAATTTTACGCTTTGCGTTGTTTCGACTGAATTGTCCCATGAGCCTAAAGAAAATTGAACAGAAGCAACTTGCAACAACAAAATCATAATACCGGTAATTGAAAAAAGATGAAAAAGTCAATTTAAAAAAATCGAAAATTTTTGAGAGTTTTTTCAAAGTACTGGCACTAATTTTTCTACTAACTTTACAACCCCTGAAGAATTTCTCAGACACCCTAGTATAATTTTTTTTGCAATTGCACACCTAAGCTGCTAAAATGCCTTAGAAAAAACAATTAATGACCAAATATACGTACATTGTATAAAAAAATTAAACCCAGGAGAAAGTGGGGTACTCATCATAATAAAATGTAAATAAAAGAAATTAGATTAATACTAAATCATATTAAATCATACTAAAATAAGTTTTTTTGTCATTTTAAAGATGTTGGTGAGCAAACAAACTAGCAATGCATAGTAAAACAAATTTGTAAAAATCTAAGAAAAGCACAGCATTGTTGCACCGAATTAAAGTCATTGAACAAGGGCACTTTGCGCATGTCTCCCACCCAACTCAAGGTACACTTTTCTTCGGTTATGATAAGATATATGAGAACGAGTTGTGGATCACTCAGCCTTCATTTTGAAGGGTAGCGCATGCAAAGGCATAAGCATTCCCGTGTGTCACACTGTCAGACGAAAAGCCGTTACTTTTTACAATAATTTATGGCTGGCTAAAAAGCTGAATAACTTTTAAAGTAAAGATATTTATTTGAGTTTACTTACTAGAAAAAAAGGAATTTTTGTTACTTACTAGAAACAAAGGAACAAAGGTATTTTGAAGAAATGATTGTCCAATTTCAAAGAAAAAAAGTTTTATTAAGCGAACCATAACCCTAATCCTAACCCTAATCCTAAACCTAAACCTAAACCCTAAACCTTATTGAACAAAAAGACGTGGACGAATTGTCGTCGGACGAAAAGTCGGTATACGACAGCTAAATGCAGTGGACTGCTTTTTATTATGAGACCGCCTGGCTCTATTTAGATACAAATCTCGATTCAGCTGTGCTAGACCAGAGGTTTTCAAACTTTTTTCGATATGGCAGATGAATGAGTTTGGGATTTATCCATGTCACACCTATTTTATAAAGACAAAAACCTATCCGATTTACAAATCTAGCACAGTAGCAATCTCGCAGCGTTTACACATGCGTTGTATGTTTTTGTTTATAAATCAAAGTATTTTTCCATTGCATTTTACTAGTTGGATATTAATCGAATATTTATCACTTAATTTTGAAGCTGATATCAATCATAAAAATTACCACTGCTGATAATAGCAAACCATTTAGAATTTCATACATTTTTTCATCTCCATATCAATCTTCTTGATTTGCAAGAAAACGTAAGAGACGTTATACTTACCTGCTTCTGGAGATGCCAATTCCCGACATATTGCAGTTTAATTGAACTTTTTTGTTTTTTAGTTTTTATTTAGATATGACTGGAATTTAAAAGCGATTTTAAGTTAATTAAAGCTTACCTTGTTAGTAGTTTAAATTCATGTCACATCTTGAAGAGCAAATGTGGAAAAATTTTTTTAACTTGATAACAATCTTGCCCAAATCCAAAAACGACAAAACTTAAAAGTTTTAATTTTATACTTTAGAAAACTAAAATGTATTGGAACATAAAATTTGAGAAATTTTTTTACAATCTCTTGGATTTTTTTCTTTAGCTTTATCAAATTTTGGAAGTTTAAAATTGCTAATGAAATATTTCAGTAAGATTATGGTGTTGAAAAATTATAAAAATATAATAAAAATTATATTTTGTGGTATATTGCTGTTTGTTTTTTGACTAAACTTAATTTATTTCGTTCTATTTTTTGAACTCAACTAGCCACAATAGCAAGCGGGGGGGCACGGATTTCGACATATTTCGCAGTTCGGAAGCCAAAGAGTTTAAGTGGAAAAAACTCGAGACCATTTATTACTTTACAACGGAACGTTAGCGACGGTCCAGTTTTACGTAAGTTAGGTTACCATATACCTAGTGGCATTGCGCAAAAAACTATCTTCGCGGCTCACAGCCCTGAGGCGACTTAATTTAGGCTCAGGATTGGGTGCTGGTTCCAATACATTGCGCACAGCTGCCCTATTTCTGGTCTACTCAACAGCTGAGTACTGCTCATCAATCTGGGGTCGCAGCGCTCGCACTCGCCTCAGTGCCCTTAATGACGCCTGGCACATAGTCACTGGATGCCTGCGTCCCACTCCAACGAACTACCTACCAATACTTTCAGACATTCAGCCAGCTGAGCTTTGCCGACTAGGAGCGACACTCTCTTTGGCTTATCGTGGATTCCTGAAACTTGATCATATGCTGCATGGTTTTTTAAATTGTTTTTCAATGCTCTCCAAAAGAAACCAAGATTTAGACGCCCGTTTGTGCCAGTTTTGTGGAATCTATTAAACAAGCTTGCAGGACTTGGCATTTGCACTTTTCAGTGGACGAATGGAAAGCGGAGTACTGCGAGAATACTTTCAGGCTCTGTGCTTCCATACATAGGATCAGTGCCAGGCCCGTTGGAATGAGCTTGCTCCGAACAGCTTGGGTTAAGCTCAATCGCCTGCGGACTGGTGTTGGATGGTTACATTCGTCAATGCACAAATAGGGTCTCGCTCCTTCACCGAATTGCGAGTGCGGCGCCCCTGAACAAACCGCAGACCACATTCTAATAACGCTCCCCATACATTGGGCACCACATGAAGCACGAGGTCTTACAGTTTTGGATGACGAAACCCGATGCCGGCTCAACATCATCACTGCCAACATCTGATTTAGACAGCACAGAAGCCTGGGTTAGTAAAAAAATAAACCCTCGCCCCAGTTCTGTTTGTGTCTGACCTACAGTGGATGCCCTTCCAAACGACGACGACCACATACCTCAAAAATTTAAATTTTTATGAAAATATATGTAAAATTAAATTGAGAAAAATTTTTAATCTTTGTTTGAGATTATGCAACCAGGTACTGACGAAATCTGGCCCTTTTCAAAAAATGTTTATTAAATCCTGTTCTACAGAAAAAAAGCTCAGCATTTAATGACTTTATACAAAAAAGATCTGTTTTTCAGATACAATAAAAGTGAAGAATTGTAAAACGTGCGTAAAACCATTTAAAAATTCTAACAAATCAAACAACTAAACATTGAGAAAGACTTATCTTTAACACCTGTAGGGTAAGCGGTATTGTCACATAAGTAAACTTTAAACCCCTTTTATTTAAAGGAACGCAATTTGAAATAAACAGACAAAACAGCTTTAAAACTTCGGAACTAGAATGCAAGCGGAATCTTCGCTTAATAACGTTGCAAAGATGAGTCTCGAGTTAAGTATCACAGGTCGCTCATACCAGTCTGCTTGTCTCTGTCTCTTTGTCAGTGTGTCTGGCGATTCGGTCCAGCGATTATTTATTGTGGAAGTAATTTTATTAATTTTCGATAATGACGCCTGACCTTTTTTACAAGTAAAATCACGAGGTGTTAGGTCATGTGATCAGGCTACATCCTGTATGCGGTTTGTCAAAAATAATTATATAAAAGGCGGTAATGGCCTTGATGGCGCGAGCAGCCAACAATCAATTGGGGGGACAACAGAAAGGCGGTACATAGCATGACGGTTGCCATGGAAGCAGATAAACGCTGTGCGGCTAGCGGATGAGCCCTGCAAGTTGAATCTGCAGCAAGCGAAATACAATGTGTGAAAATACACTTGCGGAAAACTTTGCAAAAGCAAGCAGATGGATGCGCGAAAGACTGTTTGCGGCGTTGAGTTCGCTACACACTCATATCCCAGTGAAACAGTTTGGAATTGATTGTTTCTCTATCCCCACATTGTATGATTATGCTTTTAAACGTCCGATTTTATATATTTTTGGCGATGTTTAAGTGACTACTTTCAGAAAGCATACAAGCAGAATGACTTGTTAATTTTGTAATTACAAGGGCCGCTAAACTCAATAAAGGAAAAAATCTTTTCAGAACTTTGTTACATTATGAAACTAGCACAACATCAATTTCGTTTGTGCGGAAATGTTTTTACTGAATTTTATAGGACAATAATCAAAATTTGACAAGGAGAATAAAATTAAAGATTAAATCCAGGGGCGGTTTGTATAACTGATTTTTTCGGATAATCGAACAAAATACAGTCTTGCAATAAAAAGCATCATACTGTACCATAAATGACCATAAATGACCAGATGGTATATGGTCATTTATGGTACAGTACACTATGAGCAGTATAGTGATCACTCATTTTTTGGTTTAAAGTTTGTTACTCTTTTCGTTGCTGCCAAATCTCTCATCCTTTTTATAAGCAGAGCTGTATTAAACGACACTCACTCAGTCATTCACATCATGCTATGGCGTTAATCGTCCCATCAACTTAGTAATGTTCGCATAATCGGCGTTCTACTGTAGATTCCTTTTATATTTTTTTTTTGTTACTCATCACATGAATATGATTAAATGAAGGGAAATGACTGATTACAACGTTTAACTATTACATCATAATTGACAAGGCATAAGCATAAAATATGCTTAGTTCTCAGATAAGCTTATGGTGTTGAATATACTTACAGATAAGCATAAAATAAGCTTAGTTCTCTTCATTTTTTATAGAAAAGCATCATGGATATAATCGGCGTTCTACTGTAGATTCCTTTTATATTTTTTTTTGTTATTCATCAGATCAATATGATTAAATGAAGGGAAATGACTGATTACAACGTTTAACTATTACATCATAATTGACAAGGCATAAGCATAAAATAAGCTTAGTTCTCTTCATTTTTTGTAGAAAAGCATCATGGATATTAATTCTGTGGATGTTGTAATTATTGGAGCTGGAGCGTCTGGTTTAGCAGCAGCTTATAAACTTATTTCAGTTCATTCAATAAGAAGCGTAGTCGTTTTGGAAGCAAACGGTAAACGATTATAAATTTTGTTACTAGCTATAGTTTTATTTCATACTTTATAGCGGCTAAGCAATATGACCATACATCAGGGGTTCCCAAACTGGGGTACATGTACCCCTTATGGTACATTTAGGTTTCTCAAGGGGTACATTATTATGTGTCAGAATGTCCTTATTTAAGTTAAATTTCGTGTCCGGAATAAATAATAGACTCAAACGTCTAGAATTTTCGAATCCGGTCGATTGTAATTATGTCAAACAGGACAATTAAGAGGGAAGACTTTTTTTACAGATCGCCGCGATTTTGGGTTTGAATGGGGAAATTTTCTGGCTGCTGTAAAGTGAGGACTTTTCTTTTTTTTTAGAGATCACCTTGATTTTCAGCATAAATTGGGAAAATTTGTATATGATTCAAAGTAAAGACCTTTTTTTTTTCAGAGATCACTTTGATTTTGGGCATGAATTGGGGGAAAATTAGTGGCTAATCTAACTAAAAGTCTTTTTTTTTAGAAAAACGTCATAAAATTTTGGGGGGTACATGCAAACCTGCTACAGTGTCCAAAGGGTACCGATAAACTAAAAGTTTGGGAAACCCTGCATTACACCTATATGCCTGTATCGTTTAGCCACTCTCTGGTATGCGATAGATATTCGCAATCAATATTTTTGCAATCACTATAACAACAGTACTAATGAATATTCGAAATTGCTTTAATCAGAATGCAAATACAAAATAAATAAACGAGTTTTAATGCCACTGGTGCAAATTCTTAATGTTCTGAGTCAAAGTTTGGTTTAACTAATCATAAAATTGTTATTGAACAAAATAATAGTTGCTTCTATAATTCATTTAAAGTATACGTTGTATAGTATCAGAATACACTCTGGGTTTTTACTGTTCTGCAAGAAAGACATTTTTTAAATATCCGCTATATAGGCTGCACAATTTCATATTTCATAAAACTATACTGCGGTAGGTAGTTCTAAGCAAAGTGTTATTTTATTTCTGCTCAATCTTTCTGACAAATTAATAATAATTACTGTGTATTTGTATTGTGAGCTATTTGAAATTTAAAAGTTTTAAAAATTCAACAAAAGCAATATTATTGATTTTTTGGTTTAGAACGAGTTGGTGGGCGTGTATTTGCGGTAGATTTACCCACTGCCAACGGTCGGGACAAATGGGATATGGGAGGCCAGTGGGTCGGAAGGTGATTTTTAAAATTAATAATACAAATTATTTTTATTCATAGATAATTGATGGAAGACATTGAAAATTAATCAAAATTGTTGTTTTTAGCTTTTTAGAATCATTAAGCCAGTAAGAATGTTTAGTTATTTAGTTCCGCAAGTATACGTCTAAAATATCAAAGCTTTTTTTTTTAATTTAAACGCCACATTTTTAAAAACCAAGTGTTATGGGTATCCATAAAGTCCTGCACACATTTAAAATTTTAATATCTCAAAAACCACATAAAGTAGAAACTTTAAATTTTCGACAGTGAATTATACCACCATAAAGTTTTTTTGTTATTTTTTACAGGTTAAAGTTTTTTTATTTTTTACAGGTTATTTTATTGTTAAAATAAGCAAGAATAAGTCATTTTTAATAAAGGCGTAAGTTTGCAACAAAGTATGAAACATGTTGACCATTCAACAAAAAGCACAATGTGTACTTTGGTACCATAAATTGAAATCACCAACTGCAGTACAACGTAAATTTAGAAATGAGTTTGGACAAGAACCTCCTCACACTAACAGCATTAAGAGATGGTTTAAAAATTTTATGGAAACCGGCAGCATTTTGGATCGCAAAAGACGCAGGGTGTCCATAAAGTCTTGAACACTTTTCAAAATTTTATTGCTAAATAACTAAAGTAAATAAAATCATACAGGTTTTTGCAAAGTAAAGTTTGTTTATTAAAGTTTTATATTTAAAAATTTCTAGCAGTTTAATTAATAGCCATATTTCCTTGGGCTGCGATGAAATGCTACACGCACAGCATCAACAGTCTCTTTATCAATGTTTGGCCTACCCGATCTTTTGCGATCCAAAATGCTGCCGGTTTCCATAAAATTTTTAAACCATCTCTTAATGCTGTTAGTGTGAGGAGGTTTTTGTCCTAACTCATTTCTAAATTTACGTTGTACTGCAGTTGGTGATTTCAATTTATGGTATCAAAGTACACATTGTGCATTTTGTTGAATGGTCAACATGTTTCATACTTTGTTGCAAACTTACGCCTTTATTAAAAATGACTTATTCTTGCTTATTTTAACAATAAAATAACCTGTAAAAAATAACAAAAAAGCTTTATGGTGGTATAATTCACTGTCGAAAATTTAAAGTTTCTACCTTACGTGGTTTTTGAGATATTAAAATTTTAAATGTGTGCAGGACTTTATGAACACCCTGTATTTTACAAAATCGACTTGTGGCACTTCAAGGTTACTGTGCAGACGATTTATGGCAAATCAGATTGATGATGAAATAAAACAGAATGAAAGGTTTTTGTAATTTCTTAATTTTGTAATTTTTGATTTTTTACAGAAGTTGATGATGATATTTATAGGTTAAAATCGATTTAGTTGGTTTTAGTTTTTACTGTCTTCAGTTAATATTTTAATTTTATTAATTAGTTTATTGAAATAAAACAGGCAAGGATGAAAATCCGACGTTTAGAAAACTCTTATTGCGTCATAAACGAGAAAAGAAGCGTGAGTGGATTGCGATGACGATTAATTGTTTTGGTGGGTAAATAAATTGTGCGACGCATAATGAACATAAATTTAGGGGGCTTGCATTTACCAAAATATGTATGTTTATACTTATACTGTATGTGTTACACTAATTGACTGCTAAATTCGATCAGAGCAAATCAATTCGTCAGACTAATAAAATAAATGCCTAAGTCAGTTTTTTGGAAAATGATCAGCAAAATAAGGCGCATCTTTTGGTGCAATTAACTTCTTTAATTGTCCACTAGAGAGCGTTTACTACCCAAAAATAAAAGTACTTAAGGCGTGAGTTAAACTTAAAATGATAAAGTTTTTTCGTTTTTCTCAAAACTCGGAAAAATAATTTGGGAATTTATTTATTAGACTACCGAATCGAAAGAATTGAATTTATCTTTTTTAACTCAGTTGATTAAAATAAATTTTGTATAATGGAATGTTTTCTTGGAGGCTTTTAGTTTTGCTCACCCATAAAACAAAATAATTGCTTCACGACATCTTATTATTTTAAAATGCTTTGGAAGGAATCTTAAACAAGAATTTAAAAAACCGACAAAATCGTTTTTGTGATCATGGCTTTTTAATTACAGTTCTAAGTGGATTGTATAATGGAAAGTTTTCTTGGAGGATTTTAGTTTCGCCCACCCATAAAAAAATAATAATTTCTTCACGGCACCTCATTATTTTAAAGTGTTTTAGAACAAATCTTAAACAAGAATTTAAACAAACCAACGAAATCGTTTTTTTGAAAATGGCTTTTTAATTACAGTTGTAAGTGGATTGTAAAATTTTCATGTAAAATAAAAAAATAGAATGTCAATAAAAGGTCATCCAAAAGGAACTTAAAGCTCTTTGAACAACCAACGGGTGATAACCAAAAGACTACAGCATTTACGCAACCCTATTGGTTAATTTAATGGTTTAACAGAAATTTAAACAAAATAATAAAAAAGTAGAAAAAAATGAGAGTAAATAATGAATTTGTTACAATTTACACATTGCAATTAAGATAAACACCAACACAAGTTGCTCATAAGAAAGCAATAACGATTTCTTTAGGATTCACATTGCAATGGCAAATATCAGTTTAGGTTGTGCCATTGACAAACGATTGGAATTAAAGTATTTTTCAAAAATTAATTCAGGTTAATAAAAAATGATTGCTGTTTAGGTAAATGAAATGAATGCTATCACAAGTCAAGTTTGACTTTTTAAATCTGTTTTTTGCAGTCCACAGCATGTCATTATGCAGCTTCTTAAAGAATTTGATATTGAAGTTTATCCTCAGTATACTACTGGAAGAAGCAAATTGATTGTTAACAGTTTAGAAGACATTCGTACATATAGCGGTTTGATTCCAAATCTTGGAGTCTTAGAACTTCTAGACATGCACAATATTGTGAAAAAGGTACAGAGTTCTAATTTTAATGTAATTATATTAACCTTATGTTTAAGCTTTTTTTTTCAGGTATCAGCTATGGTTGAACAAATTCCACTTGATGACCCTTTAAAATGCAAAAATGCTAAAGTTTGGGATCAAGAAACTGTTTATTCTTTTCTTAAAAAAAGCTGTTATTTTGAAGGTAGCTAAATACATATAAAAACAAAAGTTAACTGATGATATGCAATGAAAATACAGAAGGTTTTTGGAAAATCTTACTATTTCGCACCAAGAGATAGTTTTTAAAGCATCAGTAGTAGGAAAGGGATTTGCCATGTCCTACCCTTTCAGCTAGTTTCTTGCACGAAGAACTCTATTACTTGAAGTTCAATTTGACCATGGCAGAAAACTGTAGTTTCTTAATTTCTTTAAAATTTACAAAAAGTGTCTTATTTAAGAGAATGCATTGAAGAACATAACAGCAAACTAACGACCTCTTCAATAAAATTTTTACATAAACTGCTTTAGAATTCCTTTAAATAAATAATAGAATACCAATTCAATCAGAATAATTAAACAATAACGATTTGGAAATTATATGTTATAAGTCAATAATTTAGATTATTTCCACAAAACCAATCTGTAAACAAGTTCTTTTTAGTTTAAAACTGGATGAAAAAGAGTTGATGTTGTAGCCTACAAAAGTACGATGTTATAGTTTAAGAAAACGGAGTCTTATTTTGAGGAATTTTTATTAGTAGCTTGCACCACTTTATCACCGCCAAATGTATCTTTTCTGACCCACTCGAGGCACGCTAAACCGCCTTCAATTGGGAAATAACTCGTCATCACTCTCATCATACGCAGCATGATTGAGTGGTTAAAGCTCCGTGATTGTGACTGGCATACTCTCGGTTCAAAACCTACTCGGGCCATTCCGTTGTGTCCTTGGAAAGACACTTTCCCCTACTTGGCGATCTGGGCAAGCAGTTCTAAATTACAGTTATATCTCTATAAAACTAAAAAAACCAAAATAAAAATAAAATTCTATCGGAGAGCAATACTTTGTCATCTCCAGGACCAGATTGGGATAATTGCTGGTTCTTTGTATTATTGCCTCCGTCGCTTTCCTGTAAATCAGAAGGATAAATATAGAGATAAAATGACAATGAATAAATAAATGAAATCAATCATCATCATGATCATCTTATCAACAATTTAACCTTGTTAAATATATAATATTTTGGAGACATTTAACTTGGATGAACACTTAAGCAACAATTCGAACCTGCTTTTGAAAATGCGAAAAGATAGCTGTCTGGTAAAATTTTTTTATACACAGTATGTTTATGACTGTTAGCCCCTAGCTTAAATATAAAGCCAAAAAAACAGACGAAAAGTACTTGCCAAGAAGAGACAATAGCGTGACCGCAGCGAGGTAGTTAAAACAAAAATTTTTTTTATTTTTTATCTCTATATTTATTCTCCTGACTGGCAGGAAACCAACGGAGGTGCTCGTCGTCGTCATCGTTTAAAGAACATCCACTCCAGGTCAGACACAAACAGGACTCGAACCGAGGGTTTATCCTTTTACTACCCCAGACTGCTGCACGGCCTGAATCAGATGCTGGCAGTGGTGTTATTAAGCCAGCATCGAGTTTCGATATCCAAAACCGTCAGACCTCGTGCTCCATGTGGACGTTGATGGTTATAACGGAGGCGCTATACATAGGGTAGGCAATTACCCCGACCTGCTTCCGGAGATCCCAAGATATTGCTGTCCACTTTTAATTTAGTAGAGCTATTACTGTAATTTTAGAACTGCTTGCCAAGACCACCAAGTAGGGGAAAGTGTCGTAAAGCGTCTTTCCCAAGGACACAACAGAATGGCGCAAGTGGATTTTGAACCCAGACGATGTTGATCATCAGTCCGGTGCTTTAACCACTCGGCCATGCTGCCGACAATATTTATGTTTATTATTAAAACAGCGATTGTGTTTGAAGACTATGATGACGATTTAATTTGTTTAAGAATCGCCGGATTGGAAAAGTCTCTCTCCAATTTCTAAAAAGTTCCAAAAAAAACCGAGCACTTTGAATAATTTTTTACGTTCACAGTAAAATCTTCATGCTTTACAATTTTTTCCAAGTCTTACTTGTGCACACAATACCTAAGAAGTAATGGACGGGCTGTTTTCAAGCTAGAGATAGCTACACATAGAGCAATTTCTATAATAAATATCTGAGCATTTAAGTTGTCTCTATATCCTATATTAACGGGATCTTTTCCCATATAGCATAAGTTCTATAAATATTTGCAGTATTGTTTCAGTTTTCAAACACTGTTTTACAGCTTCTCAAAATATGTTTAATATTGTTGCGAAGACGTTGTTCGGCTGTGAAACCTCCCAAATGTCACTTTTCTACATGTTATATTCTTGTGGTTTGTGTGGTGGTTTTGAATCATTACTGGAAACATCTGAAGGTTCTGCGCAGGAATATCGTGTCAAGGTATAAGTTTGGGTAATTTTCTCTCTTTTTTATTAAAATGTATCTTATAAAAAATAATTTATTACCAAAAACTTTGTTTAAGGGAACCATTTACAGCTTGATTCTAAAGCTCGAAGAAGCAATTGGAAAGGAGAAAGTGATCTGCGGAGATCCGGTTGTGTTTGTGAAACAGGAAAATGTTTGTCATTAAATAATTAACTATTTTTTTGAAATATAACAAATTTTAAGCAATTACAAAAGTTTTGAGAGTTCACACAATAAAAACTAAAAAATTGGCTATTTGCTAAATTTGCACAGTAAGTTAATTTGTTTGGTTGGAGGATATCTGCGGTACGGGCGTTTAAGAATCGTGTTTAATAACGAAAATAATATTTTGACGAATTCAATGGAAACTCTAATACTTTTCTTTGAACAGAGTTCTGATTCCCACGTGTTGGTGAAAACCGAGCGTGGGCGTGTCTATCGTGCTAAGCACGTGATTAGCGCAATTCCTCCTCATCTTATCGATCGAATCCAATTTGAACCGCCTCTTCCTTATTATCGGCAACAGCTAGGTCAGAGAATGCCTATGGGCAACATCATAAAGTGCTTAGCCGTCTACATATCGCCATTTTGGAGGGTGAGTGCTTTACTAGCTGGTCGAGTATTATACAGTTGGTTTATTGAACAATTCTTTTCCTAATATACTCTTATGTGCGAACTTGTTAAGAAGTTGACGGCAATGTGACTTCCAAACCGACAGAAAGTCGTCATATAATTAAGAAAGTCGTTGGCAATAATAGAATGAGTCTTCTTTCCTGTAAAGTAGTTTGCTGCGTCTTTTAGAGTCAAGTTCGACATAGGAAGCAGCAAATAGCCTCAAAATTGTTTCAAGAGTTTAAAGTAGGTCATCACGTGGCCGGGAAGGTAGTAGAGTCGTGTTGATGGCGAACGCGATCGACATGATTGCGATTCAAAAACTACTCGCGTCATTCCATAGTGTCCTTGGAAAAGATACTTTACGGCACTTTTCTCTGCTTGACTGTATTAGAGAGCTGCTCTAAATTTATGTCATATCTCTAAACATAAATTTAAAAATTTAATAAAATTTTCAACCCAACAGCAATATCTTTGCAGTTTCTTAACGGTTGCCCTGTACATAACGCCTCCGATAGTTTGCTGCGAGCCAGAAAAATAAAAAGAGATTATATTAATAATGTTGTTTTTTTTCGTTGTTTTATTATTTTTAGCGACTAAAATCAAATAAAAAGTTTTTAGCTGTCCAATAAAAATTTGGTAAATATAGTTGATTGTGCGATATTACAGTAAAGCCATATATTATCCACAAATAAATAGTACAAATTTTTAATTGAAACCATTCGCTTAAAATTTCTTATTTATAAGCATTTTAATACAACTGAAGAAAATTCCATAGAAATTTTTCGAATTTTTCAAATCTTACTCTCAGTTGACAAAACATCTAAATTGCTACTGTTGCTATATAGCATGTTGCAAAAGATAAATTTTGGAGAATATAAAACTTTAAAAAACAAAAACTTTTGAAAAAATATTCTGGTGCAACATAATATAAACTAATTTTTATTTTCTTATCATTCATTAATCAAAGGAAATGAATTTTTCGGGCGAGTCTTTGATGCTTTGTCGGCCGTTTGATATTGGGCCTTTTATTGCTACTTTTGATGTAACCACATCGAATGGCTCCCCTGCCTTGGTTGGTTTTATTGCTGGTGAACAAGCAATTTACTGGTCGCAGAAGACGGTGAGTTTTCGTATTTGTGGTTTTGCAAAGTTTTCTATTAAAAGGTAAAGTTTGTTACAATTTTTTAAAAAGCTTTTTTTATTGACTTGAAAATTTTGATTTGATCTTGCTTCAGCTAAACTTAAAACAAGAATTGGGTAAACTGGCCTCGAAATGACTAAAGTATATTTCAGCATGACTCCAACACCTATTAAATTCATGACCACATCCTGTGCTATTAAAACCAAAAAAAATTTGGTTCAACCTTACTGACTGATATTTATTCAGAAAGAAGAACGAAAAAAAGCAACTTTGACTTTTTTTGTTGCGCTGTTTGGCAATAAAGCCAGGACTGAGCTTGTGACCTACGAAGATAAAGATTGGTCCAAGGAAAAATATATCGGGGGATGTCCCGCCGGTCTCATGCAACCCGGATGTCTCGTGTACTTCGAGCATGTTCTTCGGAAGCCTTTTGAAAGGTATCAAATTTTAGTTAGTTTGAGTTCTCTGCGATACTTGCTATAGTTTTATAAATAAATTCCTTGGAATTGTTTCACATTTAATCGTATTCGTTAAAGTCGTCTTTTTATTTTATTGTTCACTAAAAGTATAGTTGATGTTAATATTACTGCTAACTTTTTTAGGTGAGTTTCAAAGTATAATGCGTTTTTTAAACTTAACGGATAAATAAAAATTTAACTTGTTTTTCTCAACGACTATATCAATCATTACGAAAAAAATTTTAGTTTTAAATTGTGATTCTAACGTTTATTTAACGCTGAACGGAATGAACAAATATGTAACATTGTTTTTAAGCTTGATTATCATGACAATACAAACATATTATTGAGTTTCTGTTGTTTTTTTTGTTTATATAATTAAACAAGATTTTTGTGAACACCATTGAGTCTGAGGAACTTGTAAAAATTTAATTTATCAAATTTTCTCTTTATTAACTGTTGTCTCCTAGCTTAGCTCTAACCTAACTACTTATTTTCTGTGGATTTTATATTTTAAATTGTAGCAAAATATAATTCAATATTTTTTGAATTTCTGATTAGTTTGAAATAAAAAAAAAGTAAATTTTTTTTGTCATCTTGAATGCCATCATCAAAACATTTTAAACAATAACACAACTGCCATTATCTTGCATGAATCATTCTCACGTTTACAAATCAAGATTAAAACATGATTGTTTCCTGCAATATCACGATATCTTATTTTAACCCGTATTATTTTTAGGGTTCATTGGGCTGGCACTGAAACGGCCCGTAGGTGGATGGGTTACGTTGATGGGGCTGCTGAGGCGGGACAAAGAGCGGCCGATGAAGTGGCTGCATGCATCGGATCGAATCAAATCGCCGCCGAAACTAGCGTCGATTCGCCATCACCCATCTTCGCCCAAAAAAGTGTTAAAAGTGACAAACGATTTCGTAATTTTTTTTTATTTGGTGTCGTTGCTTGTTGCGGCAGCTACTTCGTTTACAAACTATACCATGGCACTTGAGTTTTTTTTATGGGCAAACTTAAATACGTTGCAATATAATCAAAGAAATTTCCACGTAACAATCTTGCTATGCAGACTTTAAATTACAAAAGAAGGTTACAGTTTTATTTAATTAATATTACGCGTATATAAATTTAAATAAATTTTTAATTAGGTAATAAACTGAAGATTTGTATGAAGTCCTACTGATTTAATATAGGCTATTTGGCGTACGAATATATGACGTTACCGATTAAAAAGTTTGATTAATCTCATAAAAACTCTTGACAAACTTTTGTTCGTGAAAATAAGAAAATTGTAAAAGCATGAATTGCTTGTGAAAACATGTATCGCGTCTGCAAATTTTTTTATTATTTATTTGGTGACAAAGAGATTGTTATTGTGCAAGTATCTTAAACTAGGACTAATCTTTATATCTTTTCTTTGGAATGATCAGAGTAAACTGTTAAAAAAAGATTTTATATCCGAAATTAGCCTGCCTAACCGCGATTTATATATTAGAATACTTAAAATATCTTTAATAATTTGGCTGCATTTAATGAGTTTGGGGATATTTTAATTAAAAATATATTTCAATTTCAAATCATTCGTAATAAAGTATGGTTAGATTTCGGATAAAGATTTAACGTGATTCACATGCGGCCCGCAAAAGCCTCAATCAAATAATTAAAAAATTGATAAAATTTCATAAAAGATTAAATTACTACAACTGTGGAAACAAATGCGAAATATTTACACAAATGTGTGCGTATATACGGGCACAGACACGTAATGTGTAAAATCTTAACACTTGAATATATATTACTGACGAGTTTGGTTAATCGCATAGTCAATTTAACAAGCTCGTTTATGCGATATAGCCTATTATGTATTCATTCCAAATTAGTAAAAAAACAGGCAAAAAAAGTAGTAAATAAGACAAAGCATTATTTAATCACTTAATTAAAATACTGCGCAATTGCTGTTTGTTTAATGTTGTTTTGTACTGTGGTCTTTTTAGTCGCTTTTTTTTAACGAAAATGCTTTTTTTTAACGAAAAAAATTTCATCGCCGCATTTAACCTTCTGATTCGCAGAAAAGCGTCGAAGGCGCTATACAAAAGAGAAGCAATTATCTCAAACTACTTCAGAATTCTTTTTAAATTTAATCCGTTTTTTGTTGGTACAAAACTTTCAAATAGCTTTTAAAAGCAAATATTTCATTTAAAGCTCTTTTGTTAATTGAGTAGCCTTAAAAAAGGCTGTTTTGAAAAACTTGAACGTTTTCGTCTAGCTCTCTGCAGGAGGTTTCGCTAGAATGAATTGCAGAACTGAATGTAGTATTTCAAAAGTTTTAAGACTGATTCTGATTGGCTAAAAATTAAGGTTAGTAATAGTTATCATATTGTAATATAGGTTGACAACTAAGTTCCCGCCGTTTTTAAAATATTTTTTTTATTTTATTTATTTTGATTTTAATTAAAGTTTTTTCTGTTAATTTATTTTCAGATTATCAAAATATGGTCAGAAAGCCGTTTTTTTTAATTTTTATTTTTTAAAAAGTTTAATAAGAACTAACAAATATTTAATTAATTATGTATTCCCCGTTGCTGTTTACAACTTCTTCCCAACTTTAACAAGATTTTCAATGCCTCTTCGGTAGAAATCATTGGATTTTGACTCGAAAAATTTATCCAACCAAGCTCTCAGTTCTGCATCATTGATAAACGAAATTCTATGCATAGCATTTGAAAGAGATCGAAAGACGTGAAAATCTGTTGGTGCCAAATCAGGGGAGTATGGTGGGTGCGGCAGCACTTCCCAGCCGTGTGTTTGAATAGCTTCTTTAGCCATATCCGCTATATGAGGGCGGGCGTTGTCATGCAATAAAAAAACACCCTGTTGTCGATGAGGTCTTTTTTCCTGAATAGCCGTTTTGAGTCGTTCCATCTGTTAAACATAGATTTCTGCGTTGACTGTTTGGTTTCTTTCAAGCAATTCGCAATGAATAATCCCTTCCCAGTCTTATCATACACACAACATCGTTTTACGTGGATGAAGATCTTGTGTCACGCGTGGTGTTGGCTTTTTTTTTTGGGACTAAGCCATTCCTTGCGCTGCTTCATATTGATGTACAGGCACCATTTTTCATCACCAGTAACGATCGCATAAAGAAATTGTTGCTTATTTCCATGAGTTGAGAGGTGACGAGCAATCAAACCAGCTGAGATTGTGGCTCGTTGATTTTTGTTGTTGTTGTTTAAAGCATGCGGAACCCATGCCCCACACTTTTGAACTTTCCCCATGGAGTGAAGATGTTTCTCTCTAGCAGTGTGAGAGCATTCCATTTTCTCTGCCAGTTCCCTTGTTGTTTGACGTGAATCTTCATGCAAAAATTGGTTTAATCGCTCTTCGTCTAGTTCAATTGAACGGCCAGAACGAGGTGCGTCTTTGTGGTCAAAATTTTCTCTTTTGAACTTAGCATACGAGTCACGAGCGGTTCTTTCAGCTATGGCATTCTCTCCATACACAGCACAAATATCACGAGTGGCTTTTGAAGCATTAAAACACTGATTAAAAGCAAAAAGAAGGAGGTGTCGAAAATGCACGTTTGTTTTTCAGCTTGACATTCCATTTTAATGGTAATTTTAATTAAAATAAACAGAATCTAAAAATAAATAAAACACGTTTGTTTCAACTTGACATTTCATTTCAATGGTAATTTTAATTAAAATAAACAGAATCTAAAAATAAATAAACAGAAATAACTTTAATTAAAATCAAAATAAATAAAATAAAAAAATATTTTAAAAACAAGGGGAACTTAGTCGCCAATCTATAATTGAAAAGTATTTAATAAATAAAACCACGTTTCGTCCGCGTAAAAATTTTTTTGGCAAAAAAGGAACAAAATTATGCAAGTTTTGTGATAAAAAGTTGGAACTAAAAAGAAATTTTTACAATTATACTAACAATTTATGTCTATAAACAAACTCTTTCTGTCTACACAAATTAGGTTTTGGAAGAGTGAAGAAAATTGATTCTAAGATTGATAAATGGAAATCGGATCGTGCTTTAGAAAGAATAAAAAATTGATTGTCCTTATAGTGAGATGCGCATTTTTAGTTATGTAGCAAATATTTGTAGCTACAATATTTTTTGTAGCATTTGTAGCTACAATATGCTACAAATATCAAATGAACAGAGAATTGAATCATTAGAACTTACTTTGAGTTGTTGTATCATTTCAGCGAAAGAAAAGGAATCATTAATGCAATTAGTTGAGTAAAGTTCTAATATGGGTTGTAATAAGGCGGCGAGAAATTTAGCGAGTTCATGTTGGGCAGATCCAATCATCGAAAGATTAGGACGGCAAGGCAACGTCCCGTGTGTGAATTTTTGGAAGTCAGTACATTCTTGGTCGTTGTGAGCCGGTCAAGAAAGTAAACAACTAGAACGTCCAGGAAAACTAGCTAATTCAATACCGCACGGTGACTCAGCAATTGGAAACCATTTGTTACATAACCAGAAATGTGCATCTCACTATAAAAACAATCAATTTTTTATTCTTTCTAAAGCACGATCCGATTTCCATTTATCAGTCTTAGAATCAATTTTCATCACTCTTCGAAAACCTAATTTGTGTAGACAGAAAGAGTTTGTTTATAAACATAAATTGTTAGTATAATTGTAAAAATTTCTTTTTAGTTTCAAATTTTATCACAAAACTTGGATAATTTTGTTCCTTTTTTTGCCCAAAAAAATTTTTAGGCTGACGAAATGTGGTTTTATTTATTAAATACTTTTCAATTATTACAGTATGATAACTATTACTAACCTTAATTTTTAGCCAATCAGAATCAGTCTTAAAACTTTTGAAATACTACATTCAGTTCTGCAATTCATTCTAGCGAAACCTCCTGCAGAGAGCTAGACGAAAACGTTCAAGTTTTTCAAAACAGCCTTTTTTAAGGCTACTCAATTAACAAAAGAGCTTTAAATGAAATATTTGCTTTTAAAAGCTATTTTAAATTTAATACAGAGGACTGCCAAGAAAAGCAAAGTGCTGTAAGTATCTTTCCCAAGAACCCGAGAAAATGGAACAAGTATTTTTTGAACCACGACCATGTCGATCACGTTTGCCATCAATCACGTTTGCCATCACGTTCGCCATCAATCACGCTGTTCTTAACCATTCGACCATACTGTCGACTGAAGCCTTCTTCAAACATTCTTCAGGGTTTCTTACAATAAAAACTTCTCTAAATGAAAACTGGATATTCAAAACACAAATACTTTAACATCAAGGTTGCGGTATAACGTATAATCACATGTTTTCACTTATTTCATTCGCTCCCTGCATCGTGCGTTTTATGATTAGCTCGCAAGCAATTGCAAGGCTTAGGTTTTAAGATATTTTAATTGGCATGGGTTATTTTCATTGTACTCCTTGTTTTCCCCCTTTCTATGTGTGGCCTGATAATGAAAAAGAAATCGTTGAGTTTTTATTCTTATTGCTTAGTTTTCGGCGCGTATATTGTTTCGTTACTGGCGATTGCTCAACCTGAAATCGCGTAATTTTTGTTAAGAAAAAAGATAAATCATCACCAATGAAAATAAACAATTAAATCGTTTCTTTAAATTCACAAATCAATTATATCTGGGAAGAGCAGATCCAAGAGAGAGAACGCAAGTTAAACACCAAAACAATCAGCGACTCCGCAGACCAGCCATGGACTTCTACATATTAGTATTTGGACTGGAAACGAAGCGAACATCTAAGCTATTGCCGATCAACATGAGGCCGAGAGAAGGGAAAGTGCTATCGCAACAGCCGTCGACAAACAAGCATAATACAAACAATCACGATTTAGTAAGCAGCTGCAGCAGTTAAGTCATTTCATGTATGGAGAGTTACAATAGAGAAAA
This sequence comes from Diplosoma virens, assembly GCA_963680785.1. Taxonomy (NCBI): domain Eukaryota; kingdom Metazoa; phylum Chordata; class Ascidiacea; order Aplousobranchia; family Didemnidae; genus Diplosoma; species Diplosoma virens. Next base: position 277,118 of record CAVMFT010000152.1, read on the forward strand.
ATAACTGAGAGGAATAAAACTCTGTTAAATAGTTAAGTTTTATGAAATCAAGTAAAAAATAATTTTAATAATTAAAAATAAGTATAGATAGAATGTATAGGGTAAGAGTGTTTTGCTATTGCTCTCACGTTAACACAGTGTTTGCTTAATGTAAAAATTTGTCAAGTATGTTTATATCATTAATCTTACGGTGCTAGTATAGTATGTGATCTATGTAGTCAATGTGATCTACTAAAATACACACAGAATCTAAATTGTGATCTACAGCAGGGGTCGCCAACCTGCGGCGCAGGCGCCACGGTTAGTGGTGGCGCATTGCAGTTGGGGAAAATATTTCAAATGAAAAATGTTCCACAACTTATATCTAGCTATATCAGGGGTGGCCAACCTGTTGCGGATTGCACCCTGATTTCCAGCGATGACCTTTGTTTTTAGAGATCAGCTTGGTTTCACTATGAAATTTTAAAGTCTTTCGTTTGTGTGGCGGATAAGAAATGAACTTGAATAAAATTGGCGGTTTAGGAAAAAAGGTTGACCACTCCTGATCTACAGTTTAAAAAAATAACTTTATTTCATCTTAAAAACAGGTACACAATACAAAACGTTATGCTATCCTATATTATGTCACAGGCTATTGTTGTAAATCATTGTGAGAAAGAATAGATGTGATCAATGTTAACAAGTTTCTGTGGCTAATATTGACCGTGACCCGACAGTTCATCGAGCGACGCTTGATCAAACGACATTTGATCAAACAACAATTGATCGAAGCGAAGTCTTTACTTTGAATCTGTCTCTGATTTCTGCAAGGAGTCTGCAAGGGTGAGGCTATGGCACGACGCCCCCCCCCCCTTTAAATAACTGACGATAATGTAAAAAGAATGCAAAAAATCGCAGCATTAGGCATTTAACAAAACATAATCATGACAAGAGACCTACTTTTGCTCCCCTAAAAATGCTTTGCCCAGGGACCTTGTTAGAAAACCATGACCTTGACATTGACAAAAATTATAAAAAATAAAAACAAACTTTCTTCTTACTGATGGCTTGTGCTTTTTATTTGTCTAAGTTACAGTTACAAAGAGATTGCATAATCGCAGAAACATACAAAAGTAAATCTTTTTTTTTATTAACTGTCATTTGAATCAAGTGTCGTTTCGATCAAGTATCGTTCGGTCAACTGTCGTTCGATCAACTGTCGTTCGATCAACTGTCGTAGCATCAATATTGACTGTTCAACCCGTTGTTTAGATTTCAGAAAACCCAAGCGAATTTTTCAACGCTATTAATCATGGAGGTTTATTGAAAACAAAAACAGAGTTATTTAACGTTGGGTGTTTTTTTGGAAGATATTTAAGGAACTTTGTCAAAAACAGTTGACACTTGACTAAATCAAAGAGATATTTTTAATAAAATTGTCTTTATGGCATTTCACGAAAGGAAGATTATATTTCCCCCTGGTCAATAAAGTAATGTGCAATAAAGGTCACAACTTTTTAAAGAGATTTCTATTTGGTTTTTTAATAGCATAGAAAAAATTTTTAAGAAATATGAATGAACTTATGGCCATTAAAGCAGTACGAAAGATACGTAAAATGACTTTAAAAAATGTTACAAATTTATTCAGTTTTTATTTGTTCTTGTATCGCTACCTGATATTATTGCATTTTAAATTTACTGTAACCAGTAACCAACTTACAATGTTTTCGGTTACATTTTTACCAATAATTTAATGCATCTCTATGGTTTTCGATGTGTTGATTTGGCATGTATTTTTGATTTAGTAGCGCTGAAAAATATTTTGATAGAATAGGCTATGCCAATCATTCGCCGTGGTTTAATGCATATTGACATAACTTTTCTTTGACTTTACCAATCAAAGCTTCAAACTCTGTTCGTTTGAATAAAATTATTCTAAAACATTTTACTTATAATATGGCAGCAGATAGTAAAGTTTGGTTGCAGGAATGAATATTTTATTAGTATAAACAGTCAGCATATTTGACCGGTCTGAGATTCAAACTCAGTTTTTTTAAAACTACGTTTTAAAAATCTGCTTCTTAAGTTGCAATCAAGAATTTTCACCTCGAAATTAGAAAATTTGCGGTATGAGATTTCGTTCAGCCAACAAGGTTGTCTTTATCGTTGGCCTCATGTTGGTTGCTGCAAAAAGTTTGTTTCCGGTCCAGATACTACTATTTAGAAGTTCATGGACCAGCTGTCGAAAATCGATGCTCAATCCCGCCCAAGAACTGTTGTTTATTATTTTGAATATGGTAACAACTTCAACTTGAGACTCATTTTGCAACAAATAGAAACCAGTTTTTCAACTTGCTAGGCGACGAGTTCATTAGCTCAAAGACAAGCAAGAAATGTTGTTTATATAGTTGTGTGTTTGTCAGCACACCCGATCAAAAACAAACTGGTTTTGTTTATTGCAAAGTGATTCCTGAATCAATGGTCGTCACCAGAATCCATAACCTCTGTACTATAAAAGCAAGATATGATATCGGTTGCTGATTGACTCTGTGACCTTTTTGAAGGTCTGAAAGTTACTTAGTGGTCCACTCGGTCTTCCTTTAAGGGTAGGTATCTGTCTTTCTGGGTAAATCATATTGCGATTCAATCTCAGAAATCAAAGAGACGATTTAATTTATATTTTCTTTGGTGACAATTTAATTAATGTTAGTAATTTATTATAACAGAACCTCCCGATTTCAGGCTAAGTCATCGGCACTTTTCTAGAAACATACATGCTTATAAACTAAGCAACGGAAGGTCCACGATTCTACTTTCCACGATTACATGATTTCCAAGAAACAAAATGGTACAGCGAAATAAAAAACATAATTTGTTGCTTTCATGACCTTAACTTGGTTTCAGTTCTTTAATAACTAATTATTAAATCAGCTTTAAGATGGAATGTCTGAGAAACCAAGCTTAAGAATTGTTTGTGACTAAAGTATGAAATGCACGAAGAAGTAAGCGAATGAAACATTCGCATCATATTTAACAAAAGTAACACAATTAACTGTTTTGAGAAGACGCGAAAAAGATAATTTCAGTACAGTATTTAGCCTCAAATAATTAACCTTCAAATCTTTAAAAGTAATATACAATTTGCTGTTGATTTTCCAAAATTTTTTCTTATTTACATATCCAAGCATTCATGACAATTGTTTACTTTAATATAGTGAAATGTTGGCCTACGTAAGCTGCATGAACAGGGCTTCACTTTTAACCTGGACAATATCTAGAAGTCATTTTTTTCTCTTTTGCTGGGCGATGCTGCGAAGTACAATGTTTTCGATTGTTCTATGGATTATTAAAGCGTTCAAAGGTTTATAAAACAATAAGGCTATCGTCCTTTTGGTGGTATCCCAGTAGCAAAGAACTGTACTCATAAACTGTTCAACAAATGCACAAATTAAAATCTATAGCTTTCTACAAACTGAAATCATCAATTTTTCTTCAGGTCAGGTCCCGATCTGTCTCGGTTATTAATTAATCGGTTTTTAGAACGAGCAAAAGTACGATAATTTTTTGGAAATCGAAATGTCAATGGAAGACCACAAAAAGTCAAACAACGAAATGCCAAACTGGTCTTCAAAACGAAAAATATTTACTCTACCTCCACATTCCATGGATAAGAATTGTTTCGACAAATTTCGAAAAACAAATCACCACGACAGTTAAAAACTGTTATTTTCCCGTCGAACCAGATGTTGTTTTTACAACCCGATAGCTCTTGCCAGCAACTAAGAAGGACGTGCTGCCTTTACATCGTTGCAGCAATCTACCAATTTGTGTGTCACTGTGATTGTCGGTACGTTGGTTGCACGCCCCACCGCTTGCAAGAGCGTATTAAACAACGCATCCCTAAGTCTGTCATTACTCTTCCCGCCTCTTGAAACTGCTGACAAATTTCCTTGCTTCGGCAAAGTTAATAATAGCTCCCAGCATCGCCTTTTTTACGCGTCTGCCATTGGACAACACGCCATCTACTCTTCGTTACAGCGACAACAGATTCTTTATTCTCGTTCGAGGTCATTCTAAGTTTGACCTTTCCGCACAAGAAGCTACTTTTATTATATCTGTTTAACCCTATTTTAGTAAGCGAAAAGATTTTGTCTGTGGCTGAAACTCTTTTTTTGGTCAATGATTCACGACCAATAAGAGCTCTTTTTTACTTTATATGCACCTCAGTTCGGCTAGTTTCTTTTTCATTCTGAAAAGTATCAGACGAAAAACTTTTAGGTAATTCCAATTCGACCTAATATTTAAAAAAAAAGCCTGTACTTGTGAAATTTAGCCGCGGTGTTTTATTTACGTACTTTTGATTGAAAAGGTCCAAAATGTTTCTGTTTCTGTGAATTTCAAAAGGCAGTATATCCGTGTTTTGAAAGATATTGCAGGGTAAGAGGGGTTGTTGTCTTTTCTGCCCTCTGATTCCAGAGCCCTTGTCTACAAGTGCTTCACAATTTTTTCTTTGGTGACTTGAAAGTAGCTACAATAGATTTCAAGTTAGAAACGTTGCTAATTTTGATTTTGAGGCGATTATCAAACTTCTTTTTGTCTAAAAAAGCTTGTTTTCTTCATGTTTGTATTGTACCGTAGCACGACATGACTGGCTGGGATTAATCATCAATGGCAAATCAAACAACTTATTGAATTAAAGTTTATAATTTGCACAAAAAATAATAAAACAGCATAGACCAGTTGTTCTCAAAGATTGGGTTGCGTCGAGACCATCCAAAACTGAACTACGAAATATCAAAACGGTTAGAGTGAAATGTAGATACAACTAAATATTGCCATTAACAACACTGAATCCATGGTGATTAACATAACAAGCGCGTTTTTTAACATGACAACAAAAAGAAAAAAGCGTATAGCAGGCGGCCTACCTAAATCTATTTTGAAGATGAAAAATTTATCTTTTGCTTTTCTTCGCTTGTCGCCGTTTATAAACCAATAGAGCGCAGAAACCCTATTAGAGTAAAAATCATCAATGCATTCATTAATTTTTTCGGGTTACTATACACTCTTTAATGTTTGTGTCGTGAGATGCTTACCAAACTGAGATGAGGGTCGCGCTTAAAAATTTGGAAACCACTGGCTTAAACTATTGATATTTTGATCAAAAGTTGAATCGAAACAAACGCGTTTTTTTTTTTTTTGACTTCGTGTATTTTGATGTCAAGACCATAAAAGTTTTCTCGCTTCACTACGCATAGATTGCGTTGCTGAAGCGTTGGCACGTCCCATAACCAGCTTGCGTTTGCTTCGTTCTTGGTGATTACACAACGTCTCAGCTAAAAAGGCAAGATCTAGAAACATCATTAAACTTGATGTTTTAACTCGACCAAGACGAGAATTGCTTTGACTGTCGCCGCAGAATGAATTTCCGCATTGCTGTTATGAAGTGAAAAAAGCAGGTTGTCACTTACAACGTTGAAAACTTTTATCTTGAAGTTACACAGGCAAATATTAAACTTGAAATTGAACCAAGTGAATTTCTCAAATCCCGGAAAATTTCCATTTTATTTAGCCTAATGCTTCAAATTAATTTTTAACAGAGTTAATTTGTTTGAACTTTTAAATATGAGAATGGCAAAAAAACAATTTAAAACTTCCTAGCAAAGTTATATTTTGTTATGGCCCAAAAAACAAGCTCAACTCTTATAAGTCTTAATCTAAGATTTACAATGCCAATGAGCAATAAACAATCAGATTTAATTTTACTGAACGATGATTAGGGCAAGTTTTAACAAAAATTGCAGTAAAACCTTGCACTTATGTACAAGCATTTTAAACAACATTGATTTACTTAGGCGATTTATTTGCAGATAAAGCTAAATATTTTCGAACGTTACCAAGGAAAAATGGTGATGTTTTGCCGACAGTTTGTGTTGCATGGTATACTTCGCACCACAGTGCATAAAGTTGGTTGGAAATTTAACAATCAGGCATACAGTTCTGGATTGATGTTTATTTGGGTCCTTTCTACAAGTGTTTAGGTCACTTTTCAGCTCGAATCGGCGATCTAAATAACCTACAGTTTTATTTCAGCTAGATCGTTATCAAGTCAAAGTGCCACTTCTTTTACAGGTTTGAGCAAAGGTATATTTTGGGCCTTTTTGATAACGTTCAGATACAGCTAATCCTATACATAACTCTTTGCTATGCAAATCAAATCGAACGGAATTATACTGAAATCATTTAATAGCATGTTTTTTTAAATCACACTCATACATTTTTTGCAATATTAGAAACTGTAGTAAAAATTTGTAAAAACTTGCCCTAGTAATTATAATAAAATGCAAGGTGAACGAGTAATAGGGACGTGTTTTGAAGAGGCATTCCAAAATATTTTTTTTGGTTGATTGAACATAAATCGCCTCCTTGTAGTTTGCAACATAAATATAGCAAAGACAATATAAAAAACAACACTAAAACAATAGAAAAGAGAAAGCTTTGAATTGCAATTTGATATTGATTTTTCATCGAATACAACTAAAAATATCAATGATCAACGTATTTTTATAAGTACTTCAATTAATACGCAAAAAGCCAATAACTTTGGCGTATTGTATTAGTGAGACATGTCCTACTAGAAGAATACGGCCGGATTAGTCAAGAGATTTCTAACCCTTTCGATACGACCTTACGCTGGTTGACGTAGAAAGATAGTTTTTTTGTTTTTTAGGCTCTCTTAATTTGTTAAAACTGTTGTGTGCTCAATTTGGTGACTCTACTTCCGCTTTGTTGAAAAAAGAATGTGAGACATGTTGATCCCACAGTAAAATACTGTAGGGATAAATATGTCCCACCAGTATTGAATACCAAACACAACTACAAATTTTTTTTTTTAATTTTTTTCTGTCAAAAAATTCCATAAATTCAAAGCAAAATGTCTCAAAATCAAATGGTCTTAAAATCAAATTGTTTCAGACACAATAACAAGGCTATTAGATGTGCTCTGCTGTGAAACAGAGAGATGTTGCGTTTCTGGCACTGGATATGTTAGTACATTTTTCTCTTCTGTGGGTTTTTGCACATCGCATGCAGATTAGCCTTTTGCTCTTGTTCTTGATAGGAAGATAGTCTCCTACCCCTTGCATTTGAACAGAAGCCTGAGAAGGTCTGCCCATTCTAAGATCTTTCCTTGGAAAGTTTACTCTTTCTGCATCAATCAGTGATTCACTTACTGTCGATAGAAATGTAATAGCCTAAATAAAAATTTTCGACGGTTGGTTTCACAGTAAATGATGTAGACATTGTGCACTGCAGTCATTAGCAGAAAGGCAGAAAAACACTTTCCTCCACCAGTTTTGGCTCTTTTTGTTTAATTCGTAGAGTGTATTTATTTGATCTGAGAGATTAACACTACTCATTGTTTTGTGATATTAGTTGATAGCTACTAGACAAGGGACATCTTTTTGCTTCAATCTTTTATTTTGCGAGTTACAACAAAGGTAGTTAGATGATTGCAGTTGGTCATTAGATAAATATCCTTTGTGTCCTTCCAATAAATGCCAAGTAAACCTTTGTCAATGCATACTGACATTTCAAATTTACCTCTTTCTTGGAACTTTGCCATATGTAGGTGCTTCTAGATCTTCTAGTGTTGGTGTATCTCTTCTGTTTTTCATAAATGTTCCAACCGCTGCATATGGTAAAGTTCTCAGCAGTTTTGTCAATACAATGAACCTGTCAAAGAAACAAATTACGTCCTTTTTTTAAACAGAATTTAAAAGCTAAGTTAGAGCTCTTTCTCCAAATGTTCCATCCAATTTTTCAGTAATTTGGCGCAATAAATGTTGGTGTCGTATACGTAGTCGGTTTTAGAATCAACTCTTGGTCAAAGCTTGATGCCCCGCTTTACAGGTTTCTTTTTCATTGATTCGTTTATAGATTGGAAGATGCTGTCATTCCTTGATGCCATAAACGTTCCTATCAAACGAGTCAATAATTTTTCCATGTAGAAATTTTTTGTAATACTATCAAGTTTATCAGAATCATTGAAGTACAGCTTGGAAAAAAGAAATTAAAGTAGATCTCTAAAAATAGCTTTTCCTATAACTGCATTACCCACAGATTGTAGTTGACAAATACATATGCATTGACGGTAGTTTGTTATAATTCATTATAAGACTGCAACCCAAAAGTATCATCATTTCATCCGCTGTTGTGTCCTTCATATTAGCACGGATTACTTATTTGGATCTTAGAATTTCCAATCTTTGATTATTGCAATTTGCTGTGAGTTCAAATAACTCTGAAAGAAATAAAGTCAAAAACGCGCTCAACTCTAACGTGTTTCTAGTCACTGCAGCTGAGATGATGGGCTCAGTTTCAGATAATAATGGTATTCTAGGTATATAAATTTGTAAATTTTTGATTTGCGAAAAAACGGCTTTATCAGCTTCTGTGTTTTTATTTGTCGATGCAGTTTTGGTTTCATCGTTGTTTTCCACTTCTTCTTTATAAGTTTTTTTATCAGAACTTTCATTGTCTGATATTTCATTTTTAGAAGTGTCAGAAAATATATCTTCAAAATCTTTATTTCTATTCAAATTAGGCTGATAGTTTTAATTAAGAATACTGTCATTTAACTCAGAATAGCTACTTCCCATTGATCAAAACAATCCAATGCATCACTAGCATCACTTATCTTTAAGTTTCAAGTTTATTGATTTTTTTTGGTGCGAAAATATAATAACAACGACACAAAGTAAAAGTAACAAGAATAACACCGTGGATTAGTAGATAGACCAGACCCGATGATCAAGCTACTGAACCGCATTTAATTATATGAAATAACAAAAGTTTTAAATATAAATATACTTAGTAAAAATACAGTACGTAAGATAAAACAAACAGTTTTTAAACTTTTTGTAGGTGCAATTCGCTTAGATAAATTTAATAGGCAAAATAATAATAACAATCCAATTGACAAGTGCTTAAATAATCTAACAAGCAAATACACTAACAACAATTGTTTAATAAATCAAAACAATAATAAATCTAACTGATAAGCAAATAATAACAACAACCCTAACTAACAAAGGCATAAGTGGAGGAAAACAATAATAAATGCAATTAGCAAGGCTTAAGTAAGGCTGGACAATAATCAATCCAACTAGCAAGTGCTTAAATTGAGCAAAACAATAAAAAATCTAAAAAACATACAAAATAATAACAGTTTAACTAGAGCAGAACAATAATAAATCTTACTAATCAAGCAAAATAACACAATTTTTCCAAACAAGCTGGTTAAATATAAAGTTTAAAGTTAATACAGTACAGTCATACCTCATTTTACGAACTCCCGCTTTACGAAACCTCGGAATTACGAAATAGATTTTTAGAAGTAACAGCTTCAACAAAGAACCAACAAATTTTGTAATTTATCAAACAACTGAAGTATTATATTAATTACAATCGTTGTGCATATGTACAGTTGTTGTTATGTTGTTAACTTTAACAGTTGTTGTTATGTTGTTAACAGTTGTTTGTTATGTTGCATATGTTGTTAACTTATTTTTATTATTGGTTACTTTACCCTTCATCATGTCATTGAAAAGAAAAAGTATTCAAACTGCATCTAGTGATAAGAAGAGGAAGGTTATAACTTATAATTATACAGAACTGTAAGTGTTCGTTTTCATTCCTTTACAATAAAAAAGTGTTCTTTTCATTTATTAAAAGCTTGGATACATGCATTTTACTGTTCCTTTTTTAAGTTTATAATGATTTTTTTTCATAAGAACGTAACCCCAATTTATGCATTACTTTCTGTGTATAAAAGAACCTCAGTTTACGAACTCCCGTTTTACGAGCTACATTGAAGAACGAATTAGTTCGTAAAGGTGAGGTATGACTGTAAGTACAACTGCGGAAAAAAGTACAAAACAATGAAAAGTGGATTTTTAAGCCTCATTAAAAGTTATACCAGAATTTATTAATTAAAAATTTTTCAAATTTTTTTTAAAGCAAAATTCCAAAGAGTTTATTGAAGTTGGAACTTCAGACTATACTAATTCTCCTTGGTAAAATACCAAAACAATAATAAATCTAATTGATAAGCAAATAGTAACAACCCTAACTAACAAAGGCATAAGTGGAGGAAAACAATAAGAAATGCAATTAACATGCTTAAACAAGGCTGGACAATACTCAATCCAACTAGGAACTGCTTAAATTGAGCAAAACAATAATAACTCTAACTAACTTTTTTTTTTATTAAAAATTTTTTAAGTTTTTTTTAAGCAAGCAAAATTTCAAAGATTTCATTGAAGTTGGTACTTCAGACCATATTAATGCTCCTTGGTATCTTAAACAATGTTGAGCCAGCCTTGAACTGAGTCTGAGTATAAAGATATTTTTCGCTGTAGAAGACCTTGTGCTATGTTGATAGCTTTCATTTTGCAAAGCAAAGTAATTCATGAAAGACTCAGGTATTTTCTTTAGACGTTTTTTATCCATTCTAAAAACAACCAACTTACCATATAAAAGGTTTGCAAGACGACTAGGATAAATAAATCCCCGCTCCAGCACTGTTGGCGTAAATAAGTCCCAAAAACACTAGATCTTAAAAAAAAACTATGGTAGCCCTATCTAAATAGGCAAAATTCCGAACAGACATGCGTGCCAACTAAAAAATTTTTTGAAGGGGTAGACAACCTAAAATTGTCTGAGATTCTAGGATAAAGAAAAAAAGGTCGTCCCTTGGAATCGATCTGGGATTTTCTTGTTTTTGTCCCGAAATCATGGTGTTCTCTAAAAAAAAAGAAAAAAAAGGTCTTCACTTAGAATCAGTCTCGGATTTTTCCATTTTTATTCAAAAATAATAGTGTTCTCTAAAAAAATGCATGTTGTTTTAAGTTGGTTTTAAAATTCCGAACATTTGAGTATTTTTTAAAAACTCCTTCGGGACACTGAATTTGACATAAAAATCCAGACGGTATGGTAACCCTAATTATACCAAACAACCCTGACTTATACATTCAGCACAAAAAAAGAACTTACGTTAGCTTTCATAAAATTCCTTTGCTTCTTAAATAAACTGAACTATAAAAACTACAGAACTTTTGTTACAGCTAGCACGTATAGCAGTTAAAATTGTCTAGACGCTTAGTTCTGACGCATGTTGCTTGGTGGGAATATTTGGCGCAACATACAGTAGGTTCACTACAAACGCTAAAACACTATTTAATCCCGTCTTAATGCACTCTAAACCCGAAAATTTTAAGTTAGTAAAACAAAATTTTTTCTGGGATCTATATGTCCCTACAGTATCGAAAGGGTTGACTGGCTATTAGAATCGCCGAGAAAGAAAGCTTGTTGCATTGTGTGCGTGTGGCGTAAATCGAAAGCATCCTTTTCAGCATGCTGGATTTTTAAACCAATCCAAAAGCATGTGTATGTCAAAACAAGTGCTAAGCAATGCTGTTTAGCTCACAAAGACATTGCTACTAAGTGCGTCAGCTTGTTAGTGACAAATTTCTAGATTGTTTCAGCTATACAGACGAAATCGGTTAATCGCATATTCGATTTGCGAAGCATTTTTATGCGATTATCCGATATATGCGTTTAACCGATTTGTGTGATTACCCTTTGACCACGTTGTAGATTGCCAATTTGGTTTGCAATGTTTCTACGCGATTAAGACATTGTACAAACACTGGCAAGAAAATACCCAATTTTAATGTTTGTTTATACTCAACTTTACATGTATATACTCAAATCTTCAATTCAACTCAACTTTGTTTTCCCGATTTTCTCCCGAAAATTCTCCCGAAAAAAGTAAATAAATAAAAGGCCTTCACCTCCATTTCGTCTCCAATTTCGCTATTTTTCTCCCGAAATCATGGTGATCTCTAAAAAAAAAAGGTCTTCATTTCGATTTCGTCTGCGATTTCGCTATATTTCTTCCGAAATCATAGCGATCTCTAAAAAAAAAATCTTCACTTCGATTTTGTCTCCGATTTTGCTATTTTTCTCCCGAAATCATAGTGATCTCTAAAAAAAGGTCTTCACTTCGATTTTCCTTCCGATTTCGCTTTTTTTTCTGCCGAAATCATGGTGATCTCTAAAAAAAAAAGTCTTCATTTCGATTTAGTTGTATTTCTCCCGAAATCATGGTGATCTCAAAAACAAAAAAAAAAAGTTCTTCACCTTGACTCGAACTTGTATTTCCCACTTTTCATCCCAACTTCATATTAATCCCAACAAAAAATTGCCGTTCCGTAAGACGGTCTTTTGTTTTTGGTTTTTTGATAGGCATTGTAAAGGGGGATGGCATGCCGTCCAAACATCCCCGTAGTTGCGCCCCTGTTTCATGACACACCTTGAAGATTATCGCACTTTTTTGTTTTACTTTTTTGTTTTGTATTTTGCCGCAATCGCGCTTCTTTTGTTTGTATTTCGCAGCAAATAGCAGCCACCGTGACAGATTAAGTTACTGCTGTTTACTTTTTCGATCCCATTGTAGATTGCATAATTGTTGTTTTGCAAATGTTTTCCCCCCGGGAAATAATGCGATTAAGTGAATGAAGATAGCAACTGTGACGAAAATCTTATGCGATAATCCGATTTATTTCTTTAAGCGGTATGCGATTAACCGATGTTTTTACCTAATGAGAGATAGGATTTGGTTCGGGATTTTAGATTTGTATGCGATAAAACGATATATACGTTTAAGCGGTATTCCATTAACCGATTTCGTCTGTATTAAAAAGTCAAGACAATTTTATCATAATATCTTGATTGTAATGTATACGATAAATACAGAGTGTATTGATATGTTAAAACAAACATCAAGTAGCTAGCCTATGTTAAAACAAACATCAAGTAGCTAGCCGTAAAGTCATTTTAAAAACCTTCACTGTGCAAATTTTTAAAGCGGTTGCATTACGACTTATGTTGCATGATTAGTTTTATAGTTTGAAAAGATTATTCAGTGTTTATTGTTGGTTCATCATAAAACAGTTTTCTAAAACTGAAAAATAAAATAGAGAAATGCGCAATAGAGTTTTGTGTTGTAGCCTATTATACGAACAAATTTATCGTCATTCTATTTCTCTAATAAAGCAAAAAAAATTTTTTTGAAGAGTTTTCCAAGAAAATTTAGGCAGTTGCTGAATTCTCAGCTAGCAAAACGAAGTATAGCTTTTAGGTTTTGAGCGATAAGTTATTTATGGCAATTGGATAAAGGTGAATGCAAAGCGTAAGTTGATTTCTTAAGCTATAAACCATAGATTATTTAGCTGTCAAAGCTTTTTCTTTAATTAATCGAAGTCAATTGTATAAACAACCTTTATAAGAAAATACCTATAAAAATATGCAATTTTTTTTTGCTATTTGGAAATTGATTAATTCTGATAAATATTTGGTATTTGGATGTAAGTCAAGATACTAATCGTGCAACGGTATTGAAAAAAATGTGTCAATCTTTACTTTATCTTTGGACTTGGCAAATTTACTAGAAATCGGATTAAGATTAGATTACGTTTAAAAACGGATTTTCTTACTTTTCATAGTGGACTATTATAAATGCAAGAAATCAATTCTGTGACAATCCTATGGAATATGCTTTTGTCAAAAATGATGATAAAGTAGACTTTTCGTGTTTTTTTGCAAATTGGGTGAAAAAGTGTCATAGATTGGTAAAAATGTCAGTAGTTTTTTTAAAAATTTAATTTGTACCCTCAAACCTCTAATATTTTATGCGATGGGTAAGGGATTTATCTATGTCATTTCAAGACAGTTTTAAAATAACTTTCTGAAAAGACATTTTACTCAACCTGTATAGATGAGCGGCGGGAGATTTCTTGTTAGTTTACGAGAAAAGCTAGTAACAAAAAATATCCTACTTATTGCTTGCACATAAAAGAAAAAATATGCTTTTTGATATGTTAAAATATTTATATAAAAAGAAATCTTGAATAAAAAAATTTTCTTTTAAATAAAAGTAAAAAATTTAAATATAAAAAAACTCGAACACATTTAAAAAACTCTTCTTTTTAGAATTTTAGATTGCGAATTGCCAAACAAAACGAGGAATTATTGTCTTCCATGGTGGATGATATATGTTGACCACCCAATCTCTGGTTGATCAGCCAAAAAATAAATAAGTTAATAGCAATGTGACTAATTAAAATATTTTTTCTCGTTGAAGATTAACGATGTTTTCACCCACTTTGGCTAATTATTTTTGTACTGGTTTTGAAAGAATGACTTTGACGGATTCAAGAAATCAGTTGCTTCATGGCGTTGCAACCAGAGCCACTCATAAATACGTTTTTAATAAATTTTTAGGTAGTAACATTGAATGCAGCAATTTTGTAATATTAATAACAAAAATTTTGCAATTACGTCTTTAATTGACATTTATTATAACAGCAAAAAACATTTGTGGAGGCTATTGATATAGCTAAGCGCTTTTTAAAGAAGATATCAAACTAGAGCTAGTTAACTTTTACTTTCACAATCAGTTGAAAAATTTTGTGACTAATTTGAGATAGTTATGTAAAAAACTAAAAGCTTCTTTAATTATTTATTATCATTGTGGTTTTTCCTTTAACCAATCGTTTTAACTTTCAATTTCGGTTTTTAATTGTTTTGTCGCTTATATTTCAAATTATTTATTAAATTTGTCTACTGCAATTTTTATTTTGCAGTAGGATCAAATATGCTTCGACTAACACGCATTAGTCCACTTTGACTTACACAAATTATTAAAAAATTGTGAGTGTGCCGAAGACGTTGTTATTAATGTACGCAGCACACATAGTGTGATAGATTTCTTTCTCGGCGATTTTAATGGTTAGAAATCGCTGCGAAAATGTAGATGATTCGGCCATATTTTTCTTGTAGGCCATGGTGGAGAAGGGATTTATGGAGTGCTGCGATTGTATAAATCTAGATGTCTACATTAAAGCAGTTGTTATGTTTGGAAATATAAGCAGTGATATATTTTGCGCTGCTTTGATTTTCTTCATCTTCATTGATTTTGAAATCTTTCGATTTGGCACACACTGACAAGTCAATGTGTGGAAAGTCATTAATTGTAACATTGTATTCTTCGCTTTCGTTCTGTTCACTTGACAAATTGCAATTTGACTCCGCATCTGTAATATGCAGAGATTCCGTTTCATTACTTGAAGTGTCAAGTTGATGATTACATGATAAAGCTAATCTTATAGCAGCAGAACGTTCGTATTTATCTGCTTTTTCTTTTTCCACTTTCCAATTTTGCTTTAGGTTTTCAGGTCTGCACAAGAAAATAAAAATAATTAAAAGGTTCATTCCGTACATTTTTTGCTTGAAATTCGGCTATTTTTTGCCATCGCATTGACAGGCGTAACTTAAAAACAAAAACTTTGTATTTGTATTCGTTTCTTGCACCGCAAATGAGTTGCAACATTCGAGCCACCGCGCTCATCTCTGCAACATTGCAACTGGCAACGCAAACACTTTGTCGTACTATTTGTTGCAGCGCTTGGAAACCGTTGGCAACAACGAATCGAAGTTAGCCAGCAACTAATCGAATCCCCATTTCTTTAAACACTAGCTCCTAGATGCCATTATCAGTACATCTCTTCTCCGCTGATCATTGACTTGAAGATTTTGAAATAAAGTCGGATGAGGTGTAACTATTTTTACGTTTGACTTTTGAAGACTTTTTTCACTGCCATATACAAATCAATCCATTATTTTAACGCTCGGGCGACACGGAATTTGTTTGGATAATCGGGTTACGGATAATAGATTTACTTCGTCGATCTTGAAGTGCTGTCGTCGCTCCAACCCAATTCACTGTACAATTTTATAGCGTGTAATCGCTTATTCTCTTCCTACTTGATTGTAATAAAGGATTATAGTGTCAAGAACAGGTCAATTTTAGTTGTAGTTTTTTGACTGTTTAACCGAAAATAAAGATAAATGTAAATGTACAGTAGTACAATATGTTTTAAGTTTTTTGTCTATATTTAGGTATAGGTGTCTTAAAATGTATATTTAAAACTTACACATCATTTCTATTACAGTGGATATAATGCAATAGCTATATCATTATTATTCAACGTTTCATCCATATAAAATTGTTTAAACTATGCCAAACAAGTTTTGGCGATTGGCGAAATGTAGGCTAAAAAATTATTTGTCAAATTTAAAATAATAAAGTTTATTTAAACTAATGTATTGCCCTTATATATTTTATAAATTTTCTTTCGTTGTTTAATTTTCAGACGATTATATATACCAAAGTCTTTTGTGAATTTAATCGGTAAAAAACTTTTTATTATCAATAATAAAAAACGAGTGTTTTATAGTTGAAATCTACTACGACGAAAGCATGTACCTTATTTGGTCCAAAAACGTTTTTTCTGTAGCCTGTAAAAAATTAAGTGTCAAGAATTGCAATAGATCGTACACAAAGCAATATACAGTAGATGGAAGCAAGACCGATACTTTGGATAGTACCGGTAAATATTTTTGTGTACCACGCCAGCAGGTAGCTCGCAATTGATTGACAAAAGAATTTATAAAAATTTGCAAGCTTAAGCAAACCAGTTTACCAAAATACAATCAAGTTGAATTAGGACTCGTTTCCACTACGAGCGTTAGCGAAAGTAATCGTTATTTGTTAATCGATGTTTCTTTTTCTTTCCGTACTTAATCGCTAAGAAAAGCAAAAAAACAACAAAACAAACCAAAAATACTCTCGCCAACGCTCGCAGTAGAAACAATTCCTTATGAATGTTACAAATAACTTTTGAAAGTTTCAGCAATAATGCAAGTTTTATAAGACAAACTTGCTACGCATGCTCTGAACCAAACATCACCCTTGTACATCCTCAAAAATTACTTGTACATTCTGGAGTACATGTATACGATACGTACAGTTGAAAAGCACTGATATAAAGTGTAATATAAAACAATACTCCGTCTTAAAACCGCGCCTAAAAACCGCCTCCTCTTGCCTTTTTAACGACTCTTAAAACCGCGTCGTTAAAAAGGTAAAAAAGTTTCTGTAGCTAGTTCTCAGAACAATTTTCGCTTGCTTTTTACGTAACGAAGTAGACTCGAAATGGCAAATATTGGTTGTATTACCTACCAATACAACGGTATCCATTCTGCGATCTTAATTAAATAAAAAATTATTTATTAGTTTTTAAAATTATGTTATAATTACCAGAAAAAGTGGAATTTCCAGTTTGTTTATTTCCCGTTTCATTTTTGTGAAAAATATCAGAACGAAAGCAATCACAATTAAAACAATCAATGCTGTTATTCCAAATCCGATGTAAAAATATACGACATCTAAATCAATTTGTTATCAATAAAAAAATCTTTATCAAAGCAAACTATATACAGTAGCGTACACTGTATGAAAATCAGTTCTTCTAAAGTGCTCGATAACAAAGTTAGAGCTTGAATTAAAATACAGTAGCGTACAATAGACTTTCTATAAATTTTTATCAAAGAAGAATTAGTTTAAATTTGCGATTTACTTTCCAAATTTTTAAACTCCTCCGATTCGTTTTGAGCTAATTGCAATCAATGTGATATCAATTACCTTGTATGGCAGTTAATGACTAAGTTGAAATACAAAACTTCAATGTAAACACGAGTTTCAGCAAACAACAAAAACATTTTATTGTTTACAAAAACAAAAATCTAAATTGTTCTTCAATTTCTAAGTTTATCTAGTTCAAAAACAAAAGATTTATGGCCAAAGATCTAAACCGTGCTTCAATTTCAAAGTTACTAATAAAATAAATTATTCTTAACCGTGCTAATATTTTGCTTATAAACTGACCGTGAAGCACCTTTATTCATTTTGTTAAAACAAAAGCAGCGCAGATTTGCAAAGGAAAAACAGTATCAAAGTGGAAAATCCAGATTTTTTTTCATTTATGACAGTGGTTCTCAATTTTTTTTCACATTGACCCCAATTCAAGTAAAAATTTTTTATCGACTCTCTAATCTAATTCTAATGTAATGTAATTCTAACGTAATCTAATTCTATGTAATTCTAATTCTTATGTAATCTTATTCTCTGTATGTAATTCTAATCTAATCTAATTCTAATCGGAGGTAAAGAAGAGAGTGCAGGCAAGATGGAACGGATGGAGAAAAGTATCGGGAGTAATCTGCGACAGGAGATTACCAGCTGGAGTAAAAAGAAAAGTGTACAGTTTAGTGGTAAGTTTGTTGAATTTAGAGATGGTATATACCATGGTACAATCGGACGGAAAGGTAAAAATCATTTTTTTGGTAATCTCCTGTCGCAGATTACCAGCTGGAGTAAAAAGAAAAGTGTACAGTTTAGTGGTAAGTTTGTTGAATTTAGAGATGGTATATACCATGGTACAATCGGACGGAAAGGTAAAAATCATTAAGGATGGAAAAAACCACCTTCAAGATTTCCATCCCTAGGGTTGTCTATTTCCATCGTAAAATGGAAAACCATTAAGGATGGAAAATACCATCTTCAAAATTTCCATCCGTAGGGTTGTTTCCATCGTAACATGGAAAATCCCATCCTCGAATGGACCACCCTAAATGTAAGCAAATTCCACCCCTAGGGTTGTTTTCAAATTTACAGTGTAGTTTTCATAAAGGCCCAGAAATATCACATCAGAAATAGAACAATCAACATCTCGCTTGCGCTGGTGTTTCTCAAAAGTATTCTATGATCTGAAAACATGTAAAGACTGAAAATATTGAAGTAGAAACTTCTTTGGCGGTTGGCAAATGAAAAAGTGGCGATATTTTTACAATATGCAACTAAAATCTAAAAAACTTTAATGAAAGCATATAGATATGAAGATTTTCTTTAGCAATTTTAAATGATTTAAACAAAATTTGCTTTAATATACGTCGTTTTTGATCTTTGGACAAAATGAAAAGTTCGCTTGTCACAAATTGGCCTCCATCACAAATTTTTTAAGGAAATTTTGTTTATTTATGGATTCAAATAATAAAATTTTGTTTTTTTATGGAAGGAACTAAAAGGACATTCGGTTTTGCAATTAGCTGCTCGCGTGCATTCTTAAATGCCCATGCATAAGCTGTTATAAAACTATTCGCTATTACATTAAGTACATTACTGAAATTCTTCCTTACTTATGCCAGTTCGTATTTTTAAACTCTTAGTAGAACTCGGAAGAGATGTGTCATAGTTTCCAAATAAAAAAATAAAATAAACTTCCACTTTATAATCCGTACTCGGAGTAAGTTTAGAATAAGTAATTGTTGTTGGTTTTGTTTCGCTTTCGCAATTTTTCTGAAATAATAAAAACAAAAATCGTTGATGAATAATATTTTTATAAATTTTCTTTTTTTCAATCAGAATAGCAAAAAAAATTTATTTTAAAACTTACGTTGTTTAACGTAATCTCTGTGCTGTTAATTTCGTAATACTCGAGCGACTTTTCCGAATCACCTATAATTGAAATAGTTAGCATAATAAGGAAGCTAATTTTTTATTTGCTTGTTTCAAAATCTAATTTGAATACTCTTGGGCTGTCGTCGTATCAAAATAGCTTTAAGTAGAATATTCATATCAGTTATAAAGCAGATAGGACTATTGGATTTTATCAGAATTAATATGTGTTCTTGTCGTTTTAAGATAGTTTTTTTTAAAAACAAGCCGCTTAAAGATGAAAGCACCAGACTAAAGTTTCACTCTTGTTGGAGCTCGTCAGTAAAGCTTATCTCACTGCGAATCGAATCGAGTGCCTGTAGTCTTCCACGCAGGTTACAATATCACTATACCACAGAACCCGGACGAATAATGAACCCAAAGCAGCTATAAAGTATAAGTTATTTCCGGCTTTACTGAACAAGGAATACATAGAATCCACTATGTTGTAATTCAGTGCTCTTCAACAGGGGTTCTGCAAAACATTTAATGGGGTTTCGTGAGTTTTAAGGGTTTCGCTAAAGTTTCTTGTTTTGTAAGGAAAATGATTTCTTGCTTCAGTACGTTGATGTGTCATTATTAAATTGTTTTTTTTAGATTACCATCACCATGCCTCATTCAAACTCCAAGTAGGCCAGTTAGTTAAATAAGAAGTTGCGTGCAGTTTATAGCCGAAAATATTGATAGTTGTTGCGTAACGGCGCAACTTGATGTTCATTGTTATGAGGTTAACAAGAACGTTATTCAAAACGAATAAATGTTATTGTCGCATCACAGCTATGCATGATGCTGCCGTTTACAGTAGTTAACAGTAGTTAAGTAGACATTAGACAATGAATAGAAAATAGAATAACAGACTATAGCAGAGCTGCAGCTGTTCAGCCTTTATGAGAATAAAGTAAAGGCAGTGCGAAAACCAACTTTTTACTATTAGCCAGGTAAAATGAAGCAAAGTAGCATATTTTCTTATGTAAAGCAAAATAGTAATAACAGCAAAAGTGTGGACAGTATTGAGCAAGAGGCACCTCCTTCCAAGTAGACCAAATGTAATAAAACTGCCAAAGTTAGAAAATGGGATGAAACATATTTAAAATACTTTTTTGCCGGATGACCAAATTCCGAATGTAGCTCCTCAGCCCGAATGTCTGATTTGTTGTAAGAGATTTTCTAATTCTGCCCTGGTTCCAGCTAAGTTTCAAAGGCACTTGGAAGCCAATCATGCTGCGTACGAGACTTAGACTATCTCATTCTTTAAACATATGAAAAGCAGCGCATGCAGGCAGAAAGATTCGCTCTTAGGAGCAGTTAAAACTGATCAAGATTTGTTGTTGACTTCATATCGACTGTCGCATCATTTTCTTAAAACAAAGAAACCGTTTACTTTGGGTGAGGAAGTTATTAAACCAGCGTTGCAAATTGTGGCAGAGCAGCTTCTAAACAGAAACTGAAGGCAAGTTTCAAAACATACCTCTTTGCGATACCACTGTAAGCAGAAGGGGATTTCATATAGCCGACGATTTGTTGAAACAACTTTTGTGTAAAATCGGAAAAGGTCCTTGTTATGGACTGCAACTGGATGAATCAACTGATATTGGGAGAAGAGCACAACTGCTTGTGTTTATAAGAATTCCTGATACTGATTCATATAATATTGTTGATGAATATTTGTGCTACCTAGACTTGAAAGTGAACACAAGTGCTGAACAAGTGTTCAGTAAACTCAACGAACTTATGACTGAAAAGCAAATACCATGGGAAAAATGTTGTTCTCTAACAACAGATGGAGCAGCTGTAATGACTAGACGCTTTTCGGGAGTTCGTGCTCGTGTCAAGGCAGTTGCTACAAACGGTATATTAAAACATTGCATTATTCATTGCGAAGCTCTGGCTGTAAAACCGCTTAGTTCTGATAAGCAGTGAAAAACGGAACTAGAAAGTGTTTTGGATATTGTTGTGAAAACTGTGAATAACATAAAATGTGGTGGCAAAGGCAAATCTGCTAGAGTTTTTCAAAAACTGTGTGGAGAAATGGATTCTGAGAATGTCACTGTTCTGCTGCATACAGAGGTGCGCTGGCTCTCTCGTGACAAAGTTTTAACTCGTGTGTTCAAATTAAGACAAGAAATATCAGTTTTTATTGCAGAGAAAAATTATGAATATGTAACGAATTTTCTTGACCATGAATGAGTCTCCAAATTGGCATATCTGGCTTCAGTATTCGATATGTTGTCCATACTCAACACCAGTCTTCAAGGGAAAAGTTCAGATATATTTTCCCAAGTTGGAAAAATTGATGCCTTTAAAAGAAAAATTGACTGCTGGGCCAATAAAGAGTCAAAAAATAATTTTTCTCCTTTTCAGTTTTTAAATGAATTTTTGAGCGAGGACTCCAAAGTTGAGGAACAGCTGAAATAAAAAGAACTGGTTTTGGAACATTTGAAGCTATTGAAGAAAAATTTTAATCGGTATTTTCCAGAAAAAGAAATTGAGGCTTTCCGTTTGCTGAAGTGGGTAGTTAATCCTTTTATTTTCACTTTGTCAGAACAAGAAGAACTTCTGGACATCTGTAATGATATCAATTTGGAGGAAATCTTTTAAAAAAATGGAAAGGAATATTTTTGGATTTTTCTGTGCAAAAAGGGAACAGCAATTGCAAAGGAAGTACTGAAACTTCTGTGTCAATTTCCAATACCTATTAGTGTGAAACAGCATTTTCTGTTTTAACCACTGTTAAGAACAAAAACAGAAGTTGTTTGAAGAGTGTAGATATGTGTATGAAGAATGCACTGAGCAACGAGGAGCCAAGATTTACGAAGATGGTAAAAGAAATTCAAGAACAATCGAGTCATTAAATTTCTTGCTTTTTAACTTCTGTAATAACTGCTTGTTTGTTGAAGTGTCTAATAAGAAAACATTTGCTTTTTTTACATGTAACTTGTGTTTTTTTAACTTTTTGTTAATGGGGGTTCCATGACAAACGTGAAAATGCTTCAGGGGTTCCGCGATAAAAAAAGGTTGAAGAGCACTATTGTAATTCCAAGGCCGTACCTCATGACCGGGACTTACCCGACAAGCGTTAAGCATTGCGCTTACTCTCTTAGAGCTTGACGAGCGAAGGATGAATTTTATATTTAAAGAATAATAAAGATTTAGAATTAATTTAAAACAAGCGGCTTAAAGATGAGAAGCACCAGACTAGAGTTGTGGTGACTAGACTAGTCTGGTGCTTCTTATCTTTAAGCAGCTTGTTTTAAATTAATTTTAAATTCTCTTTAAGTGGCTTGTTTTAAATTAATTCTAAATCCTCACTATTCTTCAAATATAAATCATTTTTTTTATTTGCTGCTTCGCATTCAACCATTTACTAATTTAGTCAGTAGGCCCGCTTGGTACAGTGTGAAGTAAAATATTAATTGGTTTAATAATTTTAATCAAGTTGCGCTTAAAAGTTAGTTATTCGGCTCAGTTTTAAATCCAATTTCGAAGCAATAATAATCAATTGTAATGTACATTTGTTGGTATACACAAAAATATAAAAAATAATTACCTGAAAGCTTTTTAAAAGAAAAGTGAAATCGAACTCTTTCTGATATTGCACATAGTTTCTTAATTTTTGGAAGCTCGGCGCTTAACGTAATGGTTGTGTCACTTGATTCACTTAGACTCAGCAAAGGTTTTGAAAAATTACCTGAAAATATGATTATTTTTTAAGTTTAAATATTTAAAAGCAATTATGTATAGGGGAAGATGAGGTAAGTTGAACCAAAATTTACAAAACATAAATTAACTCGTTAATTATAAGCGCTATATAATAGAAATTTTAAGGTATTATATTTCAAGATATAAGGTTTATTACGATGAAAATTATTTTTTAATGTACACGTAGTTGCCCAATTTTTAATAATTTGTGCTCAAAGTTGACACTTTTTTTGGTTCAACTTGCCCCTTCGTCGGGGTAAGTCAAACAAGCACCAAAGATAAGTTGGACCATCCATAGAAGTTACTAAAAAAAGTTAAAAAAAGAAATTGTTGCAACCTAATATTGTATAAACTCATACTTTTTAGGCCACTGTTATAAGTATTACCCATCAAACTTTTGATTGAATATTTTAATTTTGCCTACTTGACCAAATTACTAGCATAATTATTTCAAACATAACAATTTACTGTGAATAATCAAAGAACTTAATTGTTCAATAATTTTGGCATATGAGAAAATGTTAATACAGGTTCCAGCGAATGAGATTTATCGGAAATACAAATTTCTTTTGCCTAGAAGTTTTTGCCGTTACACAAAAAAAGAGAAAGTCTAGTATCTTTACGATATTACTTTCTGGAAAGGAACATTTATCGCCTTTCTTGAAAATAAACGTGGGTTGCCCAGTCATATGATCAACTTTGCACTTTTTTCAAAATTTTGCCTCGCATTCACCAGTTTCCACGCCAATACTTTCAACAAGACCAATATAAAAATGGAGATTTGCTTTTCCAGTGAGCTTAAAACTGACTAGAACATAATCTCCTTGAACTGGGTGAACTACTTCTTCGGAGTAGTCGACACTACTATCATCACACAAACCTTGTATATTAAGTTCTGGTTCTTCATCACTGGAATTCTTATCAAATAGTTTTCTTTTTTTTATTTAAGGGTGCTTTCTTTATTAGTTTTTCTTTTAATATGTTATGGTTTCGTGACTGCTTTTTTTCCGGAGTATCAGTCAAAATTGTCGTTTTTTCTCGTTTTCGACCACTTGCTGTTAGTTTTCGTAGTCCAGCACGGGGAAGAGGTAAAATTTCTGAAGGAGACACATAAGAGATATCATTTGATTGATGGTTACAAGTTGAAATGGTGGAAAAAAGATTGTCCTCTTGATTTTGACAGCTTGTTTGTGCGTTGCCGGTCTCTGTTATTTCCTGGTTAAGATAAGAATGATTAGTTGATTGAGATGGAGCAAAGCCGCTTTTATCAAATATATCTCTGCAAAATGTATAGATACCAGTCGATTTAAATCCAGCTTGTATCTTACTCGGAGTAAATGCAGCTAAGTAAGCTTTATTGACTAAGGCTGAAATGTTATAAACAGTAACTTATTTTCCAGGATTAGACCGCATTTACTCGTCCATTGCCTGATTATATTTCGACTTTAAAGGTGCAAACATTGAGCAGTCTAGCTGTTGTAAGCGATGAGAGGTATGAGGAGGGATAGTCAAGAGAATTAATCTATTTTGTTTTGCCAACTGAATGGATGCCATGGACACATAACTTTCATGGTTATCCAAGATTAACTTCTTCTTCTCCTTTCAGCCTTTCCCTTCAGTCAGGGGTGGCCACAGCGTATCATCATTCTCCACATCTTTCTGTCTTCAACATCCGTCTCCTTTACACCAACTTCCTGCATATCTTCCTTTACTGCATCTAAAAATCTTCTCTTTGGTCTCCCTCTTCTCCTCTTTCCCGGTAACTCCATTTCCATCATTTTTCTTCCTACATACTCTTGGTCTCTCCTCATGACATGTCCATACCACCTCAGCCTGCCCTCCCTCATCTTCATTCCTAACTGTTCAACCTTAACAGTACTCCTGATGTGCTCGTTTCTAATCTTGTCTTTTCTCGTCACTCCCATAGCAAACCTCAACACTTTCATCTTCCATCTCTTCTACTTGTTTTTTTGTGACTGCTACTGTCTCAAGTCCATACACCATTGCTGGTCTTACCATTGAACTGTACACTTTTCCTTTTACTCTAGCTGGTAACCTCCTGTCGCAGATTACTCCTGATACTCTTCTCCATCCGTTCCATCCTGCCTGTACTCTCTTCTTTACCTCCCTCTCACAACCACCACTTTCTTGCACCGTTGATCCCAAATACTTAAATTCCTTTACTCTTGGCACTTTTGCATCCTCCATCTTTACTGTTTCGTCATCATTTCCTCCATTTATGCAAAGATATTCGGTCTTTGACCTACTTACTTTCATCCCTCTTCTTTCCAATGCATACTTCCAGGATTCTAATCTTCGCTCCACTTCTTCCCTGGTTTCTTCACAAATCACAATATCATCAGCAAACAGCATCGTACATGGTGCTTCTCTCCTTACTTCATCCGTTAGCCTGTCCATTATCACTGCAAAAAGGAATGGACTTAATGCTGATCCCTGGTGCAGTCCAACCTTAACCTTGAAACTTTCTGTGGTACCTACTGCACACCTCACCGCTGTTTCGCTTCCCTCATACATATCCTGTACTAGTTGTACATACTTTTCCACTATTCCAGATTTTTTCATACAGTACCACAGCTCTTCCCGTGGAACCCTGTCATAAGCCTTCTCTAGGTCCACGAATACACAATGTAGCTCTCTTTGACCTTCCCTGTACTTTTCCATTAACATTCTTAGAGCAAACATGGCATCGGTGGTTCCCTTTCCTGGCATAAATCCATATTGCTGTTTGCTGATCTCCACTTTATCTCTTAACCTTGCTTCAATAATCCTTTCCCATACCTTCATTGTATGGCTCATTAGCTTTATTCCTCTGTAGTTTCCACAACACTGTGCGTCCCCTTTGTTTTTATAGATTGGGATAAGCACACTCCTTCTCCATTCTTCAGGCATCCGTTCACCCATTAATAGTCTGTTGTACAGTCTGGTCAAAAACTTTATCCCCATCTCTCCCATGCACTTCCAAACTTCTACTGGCAACTCATCTGGCCCAACTGCTTTACCTTTTTTCATCCTTCTTAGTGCATTTTTTACTTCTTCTCTGCTGACACAATTTACCTCTTCGTTAACCACTTCTGTTTCCTCTGTTCTAGGGTCTCTGTTATTTTCCTCGTTTATCAGTTTCTCAAAGTACTCCTTCCATCTCTTTAACACTGCTTCCGAATTTACCATCACATTACCATTTTCATCCTTTATAACCCTCACATGCTGTACATCTTTCCCTGCTCTGTTTCTCTGCCTAGCCAATTTGTACAACTCCTTTTCACCTTCTTTTGTTTTCAATCTAGCATACAGATTGTCATATGCACGTCCCTTTGCCATTGCAACTGCCTTCTTTGCCTTACTCTTCTTTTCTTTGTATATCTTTTTAGTATTTTCATTTCTTATTTTGTCCCATGCTTTCTTTGCCTCTTTCTTTTCTTTTATGCTTTTTTGAACTTCCTCATTCCACCACCAAGTCTCCCTGTCTCCTTTTCGTTTTCCAAATGTCACTCCCAGTACAGTTTCAGCTGTTTTTCTTAGCATTTCTGCCGTTTTGTCCCACTCATCAGGTAACCCATCCTTGCCTCCCAAAATCCTGGTCACCTCTTGTCTAAACGCTTCTTGACAGCTTGTCTCTTTTAGTTTCCACCATCGTATCTTTGGCTTTATTTTCTCTGCCTTTTTCTTTTTCACCATAAGAACCATTTTGCATACCACCATACGGTGCTGCTTTGCGACATACTCATTCAATATTACCTTACAATCGCACATTTCCTTCAAGTTTCTCCTTCTGCACATCACATAATCTACTTGGGTACTTTTTCCTCCACTCTTATATGTCACTCTGTGTTCATCTTTTTTCTTGAAATAAGTATTGACAATCGCCAAATCCATCCTTTTCCCAAAATCCACAACCATTGATCCTTCCTTATTTCTTGTTCCAGCACCGTACCTCCCCATTATTTCCTCATCCCCTATGTTTCCTTCGCCCACATGTCCATTAAGATCTGCACCAAAGAACTATCCTCTCTTCTTTTGATATACTTTCAATCAATCCATCCAGGTCTTCCCAAAAATCATTTTTCTCCTCCATGCTGTCGTTAACCTGTGGAGCATATGCGCTTACTATATTTAGGATGGACCCATTTACCTCCAGCTTCATGGCCATCAGTCTGTCTGACACCCTCTTCACTTCCAAGACACTTTCAACCAGCTCCTCCCTCAGCACTATCCCTATCCCATTTTTTCTTCCGTCAGCTCCGTTGTAGAATATTTTGCATCTACCTCCAATGTTCCTTGCTTTACTCCCTTTCCACCTTGTTTCCTGTAGACACAATATGTCTACATTTCTTCGTTCCATCATATCTGCCAGCTCTCTTCCCCTTCCAGTCATCGTTTCAATATTTAAAGTACCCACCCTAATAAGTGAGCATCTTCCTTTCCATGCTTCTCGCTGCTTCTTCACTCGCTTTCCTCCTCTTTTTTTGCTTTTATTTTCACAATGTTTAGCAGTAGTATAATTTCCACAGGTGCCTTGCTGTGCGACACCTGAGGCGGTCGTTGGTAACCCGGGCCTCGACCGATCCGGTATGGATTGATGATGATTTTGCATTTGTCTGTTTTGGCAAAAAATTTTTACGCCGGATGCCCTTCCTGCCGCAACCCTCCCCATTTATCCGGGCTTGGGACCGGCATCAAGAGACACAAAAAAGTGCCTCCGATGGCTGGTTATCCAAGATTAACAACGAACGATTTTCATTGTTGCAAGAAATTTGATTTATATGTGTTTTAAGTACATGGAAAAAATTTATTCGTTTATCCATCCTGATGTATTTGAAGTGCCAATGGAGTCGGTTGGTCCGTCACGGACAAAATTGTCTTTATAGTTTATTCGAGGAAAAATAAAAGCCGGTGAAATACTATTACCAGTCGCACTAATGCAGCAAGCAAGTGTCACTAACTCACCGCGCTTTTTTGATGTGATGGAGCCAATTTGCTTGTACCTTTTGCTACTAACATTTTTTTTGGGCTTTGCACCGTAGTCACACCTGTTTCATCAACGTTAAATATTCTATTTGGTGTGAATTTGTACCTGTTCATAAATGAAGCTAGATTATCAAAAAATTCATTCACTGTATAACGGTTAAATGCAGTTGCTCTGGGCAAAGACGTGGCTTCCGATGTCCCGCATGATATGATATATTTTTTTATGAAAGAACGAAACCATTCTTTTCCGGCTAGTTTATTTTTCTCCCACCTCACAGGTGTAGTTATGTTATTTTTTTTAGCAAGTTCATATGCGAGTTGACCACATTTTGTAGCAGTAATATCATAAAATCTTTTTGAAAGTTTCTTAAAATGTTCTGCTAACTCTTTTTTCAATTGGTTTTTGAAATATTCGCCTTTTTTCTTTTAAGCACCATAGCCGTATAAATTTTGGGTTGCACCACTTGCTTTCTTATCTGTGTAGTGTTTCAAGGTGTTTCTGGAAATGTTAAATGATTTGGAAGCAGACCTCATGGATTTTTCATTTTTTTACACATGTTGCAGCCGCTTCCATTATTTCTTTCGGCTCATTTCCGCGGTTAGTTTTTCTGGTATAAATTCTCGGCATTTTCAATAAAATATATACGCAAAAAAATGCAATTTTTTAATAATCAAAGTCTAAAAATAAACTAAATTAATTTTTAATGAGCAATGGGGTAAATTAAACCATGGTTCAACTTGCGCATTTAGAGAAACAGAATTTTATGCTATGTTTATTATCTATTTTTTAGCCGTAGCTACGCAATAAATTTGTACAAAATATAGAAGTAATGCGATCATCAGTTACTTTATGTTTCTAATATTTACTTTGCAAGTCATAAAAGCTTTTCTGACACTACATTTTTGCCTGAACAGATATTTAAATGCTGGTATGTCACAGTCAACTGATTTTCAACGTGCAAAAAATCGATGGCGCAAAATATTTTGTTTATCTTCAAATTAACGCTGGGGAGCCCGTGGTTCAACTTACCTACTGGTTCAACTTACCTCATCTTTTCCCCGGCAGATTTTGTTACAGATTAACAATGACCACTTAGTTTGGTTAAATGATGATTAGAGATATGAAAGCTGATCTCTGTGCACAAAATTTGAGTTCGATTTCCGGTCAGTCAAAATCAAAAAAATTTTAACAGCTTTAGAGTGTTGTAGTGGCACGTCGTAAATGGGTCTGCTGCCTAATAACGAACAGAACATTTTTTGAATTGAGAGTCAAATTTAGAACGAGTGTATACAATCGCAAGCGTCCTAAACGAAATTTTTCAAAAAAATCAACCAAAGGAGAAAATTTTCTTGGCATAATTGTAATTCTACAAAATTGATAGATATCAAACGGTTATTTTTGCGGACAAAAATAGCTCATTTTAAAATGCTTTTGTGATGTAAGCAAAATAACTCAGAAAAGGTTTTTAAATAAGTTTTAATGGGTAAAGCCAGTAAAAACGCACGAGTTTGGTGTCATTATTATCATCATCATCATCGTTAATATCTCTTGAACTATTCATCTGCCTACTTAAATAGGACAATATTGGAGGTGTTATTCTTAGAGCGACTATGAAACGTTTACTTTAACCTACTTTCGGAGATGTCAAATAATTGCTGTGCAGTTAAAAATTTTATTTACTTAATATCTATAAAGTAATATGATTAAAATATAGAGCTGCTTGTTAAGACTACAGAGCAAAAGAAATTGACCAAAAGTGCCTTTTTCAAGAAAAACAAACATGATGATGGTCGGAGTTGAACCGAGACTATGTTCATCAAGGTGGCCATCAAAACGACTATTCTGCTCAATCAAATACGTCCCGGACGCAATTTTCAATTTTCTACCCATGGAATCGTAATCTACATATTTTCAACCGATCAAAAATCAAAACTTTTTATTCTCTGCTCATAAAAAGTCTACTACTCAGCTCTTGGAGCGATCAAGGAGCACTCTCATAGCAAAGCTTTTTTTAGTGTCATAGCAAAGCTTTTTTTTAGCAACTTTTTAAGACGAAAAACAAACCAATCTGTTTCTTATATTGCGTTTGCAGATGTACCGAAAAATAAATATGATTGATTAGCAAATGTACCTAAAAATGAATATGATTGAACTGTAAAGAGTTGAGTGAGAATTTTTTGAGAAGAGAAAAATTTGGATTTTTAATGGATTGAAAATATGTAGATTACAATTCCATGAATACAAAATTGAAAATTGCGTCCCGGACTATACAGTAGAAGCTGACTATTTACATCAAAATCATTTCAAGGTTTCAAAGAATTGCTTTGGTAGCGTTAGACCAAGTTTGCAAAAGAGAACTTTTTTCCAAAATCATATTCATGTATTAGTGATATTCCCAGGTTTTAATTCACTCCAGAATGGATAGATTCTCTCAGTTGCTGTAATTGATTAAACATAATAATAATAAATTTAAAGAATAAAACTTGTCTGTAGAAAAATCTCTGTACATTATAACAATAGTCAAAAATAAAAATGTATTTTAATAGATTATTGAAAAACTGTACGAATTTTTTTTAAGTTTAATAAAGACTTGATTGAATTTATATTTGATAGAAGGAGTCTGAATAGAAAAGTTTAAAAAGTTTATGTTTTGGAAAAAGCTTTGCATTGAAAAATTTAAACTGTAATTGTACTTTGGCGTTTGATGCAATTACAATTTTTTAAGCTGGTTTTCCTTTTCATGAGGTTTTAATAATTCAAAAAAAAATGAAAAAATAACTTTTTTTGTAAATAACCATTTGACTAAGCAAGCAAAAAATGGATGTTTTTACATCTCACTAATCCAAACAAATTCTGGAAAAAATCAATTCAATATGCAGGAGCAATATTGTAAAACAAAATACCTTATTATCCCATTAAATCTCTTACTTTTAATTCATTCAAAAAAGCAGTGGTGGGCACGGTACTTTTTAAAAGTACCGCGGTACCAGTACTCGGTACCTTGCTAAAATAGTACCGCGGTACTGGTACGGTACCAAAAAAGTACCGCGGTACCGGTACTCGGTACTTTTGAATAATACGAATTAATGGTAATGACTAAAAATTTGTCATACATTGAGTTTCATTTGACGTCTAAAAATTGTATTTAACAAAACGAAAACAATATGGTACGTATCCAACCGTTCACTTTCAAAAATTAATTATGCCTTGCATATAAAGAACATATATTTTTAACTTGATTTTTTGGATAAATTATACCTTGGATATATGAAAGGCCTAATGAATACGTTGTCTTCTGCTTTGGTTTTTATGTTAAGAAAAGTTTGTCAGGAATCGTACTAATTTCCATATAACCTATTACAGAGGTTTAGTCAGAGCTATTCCCAAACTTTTTGGGCCACTGACCTCTATTTGCAAATCTTTTTTATCATGGACCCCAATCTTATGTCACATCAATTGTCTGCCCAACCAACGAGGAAAGATAAAACAAACCCAAAAATAAATAAACAAAATCCGTTAAAACATAAAAGCTTATAAACCGGCATACCATATTTCTACAAGGGCAAACCGGGACGCTCGTTTATCGAGAAAAATTCGTCTCTAAAAAATTACTCAACGCTAGGCTGGCCGTTAAATGTTATGGTAATTTTTCATATTTTTGCTTGCAAAGCAACTAAATCAGAATTTTATCAAGTTCCTTTTAAATTGGTGAGAATATGAAATCTGATGTTTAGTGGATTTTTGATTTTATGCGAAATACATCCATTTTTATAATTATAATTAGAATGTTCCTTGAAAATGCAATACCTTCAGAAAATATTTACTATAAGATTAAGTCCTATAATTTCTGAAATAACATATTTAGCGCTTTTCGCGATATGATATAATTGCACACAAAAATGCTACTTTTTCCAAAGCTACAACGTCTTTTTTGCACAATAATTACTATATGCACATTGAACATGATAATCACACTTTTTCGTGACAATTGGTGCGGTGACCATGCACAATTTTTTTTGTACATGTTATAATGTATATAGTTTAGTTGCCGTCTTCCTATTTGCAACCTTTGCCCTATTTTGTTTTGAATTATAATCAATTGTTTTTTTAGATGCAAATAAAAACAAACTGCTACTACTACTATTACTACTATTTTAATAGCCTACAACGTCTAGGCCTTTCTATAAAACAATTTCTTGTTCAATTGAAAAAGCTGTGGATAGTAGACTGGCATTTATGTTTCATTATCTTAGTTTTCAACTTACGAATAACGTCGACCTGAACACTGAAGGCATCCTGCTGTGTGTTTAAGAAAAAATTTCAAGTTTTATTCATTGTACGACAATGATCTTAACATATCAATTATTTTCTTTAGATCATCTTAAAGGAATAGCTAAACTTATTTTTGTTTTTGCTACGTTCTAGATATGCAGATGTATGTCGGAAAACAGAATTGGGAGGGATTTCTTGCAATAGATTTTCATATTTTAGTAACACAATGCAAAAGAAAACATATTGCTTTTGCTAGCAAGCTATAGCAAACCCAAACGAAATCAATAATTTTAACCCACTGTAACTTGCAACAGAAAGCATTTTATTATAGGTTATGGCTGTTTGATTGGTATCACAAAATACGCTTTTAACAGCCCTCCGCGATAGCCGCCCAAAAATGCGAAATACGCGATTTTATGACGGAAGGGTTAGCGCAGGGGCGTCCAACCCGTGGCCACATTTGGCCCGCGTAAGGGTTTTGAGTAGCCCGCGCAATATTTTTCGAAGAGCTTTGTCCCGCCCATTTTGGCAAAAATTGAGCCAGAAATCGAAGACAGATTCCATGTGCAGACCTCGCTTTATCTTGTTTTTTTCCGTGATCGCTAGTTTTCAAAGAAAATCATGAAATCCAAAATTGATTTGTAGTGAAGATCTTTTTTTAGAAAACAAGGATGAAATTCAGAAAATTGGAGAAAGATTCGAATTGAAGGTTTTTTTTTAGAGATTGCTACGATTTTGGGAAAAAATTGGGGTTTTTTGTTTGTTTGGCCCGCCAATATTTTTAATGAGTCAAAATGGCCCTCGGATCAAAAAAGGTTGGACGTCCCTGGGTTAGCGTATAAAATTGCTCTAGTTATAAAATGCTCCCGCAGTGAGCTTTAACTCTATTCAGACTGGGCTTTTAAGAAAATTTTTACTACTGGAAGGAAGGGAGGCGGATAGTGCCTGCGCTCTTGGTTTGCTTATATTTCGACAATTAGTAGCCCTAAAAGTGTCATTCAAGGTTGTATAGAAAAAGAATTTTATACTCTTTCGATAGAGATACGTACGGTAAATGTTGTAATAAAATATTATTACTAACCTGATCGCAACTCTAACACATCGTCATTCAAAATCTGCTCAAAATCTTCCCTTCAACAAGAACTGGACACTATTAGATCTTTATTTCTTAAAAACGGTTACCCAGAGTCGGTGATCAATGCAAGAATTTCAAAGAAAATCCTGCAGTTTCAAAAACATCCGATAAAAGGTCCTCAACGATGCCCCGTTTACTTAAAGTTACCGTGGATTGGTGAAATTTCTGTTATATTTGAAAAGAAAATTAATAGTAACATTCTAAATTGTTTTTCAACAGCTCAACCGCGAGTTATTTTCTCCACCAGACGAATTCTTCCTGCAATTCACAAAGACGTTCTACCTGCGTCTCAACAAAGCATGGTCGTATACCAATACGTGTGCCGCTGCGAATGCCGGTACGTGGGCAGAACTTCTCTATGTCTGCAAGTCAGAATTCGCCAACATGTCCCGAAAACTATCCGCAACAAAACCAATCAAGAAAGAATTCAGCCAACGCGAAAAGGTAAAATAAACTCTTCCACACCTAATTGTGATTCGGCTATTGGCACTCATTTTCTGAAACATCCAAATTGTGCTCTTCATTACAATGATGATCAATTTTCAATTCTATTCAAAGCCAGATCTGGATTTCATCTTGCTGTATAAGAATCCATTCACATAACCTCAAGCAAACCTGCATTGTGCCGTCAAAAAGAGTTCGTTTACAGGCTTAAATTATCGACATAATTATTATCCATATTGGTTTTAATTTTATTCTTTTTCAGACTTCAAATTACAACTATAATTTTGCCAAGTTAAACATTCAAATTTTGTCCAATAAAAATTGTTCCATTTCTATCTCAAAGAAAAGACAATTTTTTTTACTTTTCAACCGCTTGGTGGCTAGTGCTTTTAAATCAACTGCGCTTTTGTATAATTTTTTACTCGGCGAAACGACAATATCTTATGCAATAAAATTTCGAATTTTCAGTTCTTTACTCATAGTAGCGATTTTTCCTACTGAGAGCTACACAAAAACGTTAGAGTTTTCCTAAACAGCCTTTTTCAAGGCTACTCCCTTTTTTATCAAAGAGTTTTGTCTATATAGATGGCCACGTCTATAGCGACATTTCAGGCAATAATAAAATATTATTTCGGATAGAAAAAGCGAGTTTTCGAAAGGTAGTCAACTTTTGTAAATTAGCCGAAAAGCAGAAATTGGCTTCAGAAAGTTAACGACTTCGGCGGTTTGATTAATCTTATGATTAAAAGTAAAATTATTTCACAGTTGGAATCCCCTTAGGGAGGTTATTGCAGTTCACAGAAGAAGAAACTCTATTTCAGCAAAATCTGATTTCATTATTAAAAATACTTCGATCTTAGCCACAGCGAATGTTTTCAAAATTCACTGAACTTTTTAAACAATTTTGGAAATGAACTTATCATACAATAAAAAGAAATGCAATTCATTCCAAGAAAAAATTGAAATTTTAAGTGTCACATCGTACTTTTTCATAATTATTGCAAAATGTTATAATAAGCCTAATTTAAAAAATTAAGTTAGGATTGATTACTTTGATGAAATTAATTTTTTTGAATTTTTGCAAACTTTTTTCTTTTTTAGTAGGTTAGTCTAGCCTACATCGTATAATATTTTATAGTCGAACTTGACTAATGCTCTAGCGTATATTTTTTGATTTTAAATTTACTGCACATTCAATTATTCACATTTCGTCAGAGTAGGGCTGCCCAACCCGATACCCGCAAGGTCTATTGTTGAAGCCCGCCAAAGAATTTGTGATTACTCAATCGATCAAATTATTGTAATACTTCGAATCAATTTAATGAGGTGCAGAAAGCTCGAAATGTGTAATTTTCGTCTCAGTAGAGATTTTTCGTTTTTTATAAGAATAAAACACGTAGGTATATCAAACTGGTGACCTTTTTTTGCTCGGTCTTTAACTAAATTTGTGGTCCGAATTCCTGTTATCATGGAGGTTCGTTCAAAAATAATACATTAAAATTAAATAAAGACAAAAAAGAAGATACTTTGATTTCTGCACCGATTACGACCTGCAATAAACTTTTCGACAAAAGTTGGACTATAATGGTTAAAAGATCGAGTATCCCTGCATCAGAGTATAAAACAACCTAACATTTTCCAAAACAGTCATTATCATCAAAATGAATTTCTACCGAGAGTAATTTTGGATTTTAATATTGATTTGGTCATAACTTACGACACCGATATTTTTTCTTTCAGAATTATTTAATTTATAGTACGAATTTTGACATTAGAATAAAAAGATAAAACATCGGTACAACCAATTAATGATATTGCACTCAAGCATAGCATAATATATAATCTATTCGAATGTCTTTTGACCTTGTTTGCGTAAATGTTCGATACAGTCCCCAGCATAATTCAAAAGTAGGATGGAAATCCTTTGATAATTTTCGATTACTTCAACCAAATTGCGACCAATATTTCTTAAAATTTCATTTTTTAAATGAATTTATATAGTTCAATTTTTTGGTCATTTTCATTACACGCTCAGTGCAACAAAGAAAAGAAGGCTATTTTCTTTAGAGTTATTTCAAACATAAACTTAGGAAGCGAGGAGGAAAAATGAAACCAAGGAGGAAAAATGAAAGCACACCTATCTAGATATTGTACTGTACAGAAAATAAGATATAAAAATGAAGTAGTTATTCACGCCAAGTCATTTATGCTAAATTTTAATACCGGTGCGTAGTATTGTAAAATAATTTCCGCTGCTTGTTCTTGTTGCAAGCAAAAATATAAGAAAAAAGCTGGAGCAGGGATCTTTTAACTCTGCTACATTTGATGTATCATCTGCTTGAATAAAAACAAGTCAAATAAACTCTTTTGGTGCGTTTTCCGTTAAGTTCCATGTTAAAACTTTAAAATGATTGTCTTATTTTTTGTGGTAACTAGAATTTTATTAGTTGATTTCACTTCAGAAACCTCTTTTTATTCTGTTAAAATTGGTCAAAAATTGGAGTTTAAATAAAGTTTCAAGAAAAATACAGATATTAGATATGCACATTATGTAAACGTCGAATGACATAGACTGACGCTGGCGTATAAAAAAATGATACAATTAATTATATAATGTAAAACTTCAAGCGCATAAGTGATTAACGATATTTCTTCAATTTAATCAAAGAAAACCTGATATTTAAACTGATAAGTTAAAACAATATTTTTTCAACCAATTTTAATTTTGTTTCTTTTTCTATGCACATTTAAACATGATTAAGATTGATGGAAAAAAATATACAAAATAAGCTTCATACAGAAATCCATCACTCGTTTTCAAGATTTAAAATTTTTATTAATTTTTATCGAATTTCAACTCTATTTATCCTCCAGACTCGTGCAAAAACGTTGAAGGCGTTATACCAAGGCAACTTTTAAGCGATACCGTACTTGCTTATTTAATGCTACATACTGTATGCGGGCCCGCAAGCAACCAGAAGATCTAGCAGATAATTGCTTTCAAAGATGTCAAGATATTAGTGAGTTGGAATTTTTGGTTTACTTTTTTAGTTTTATTTGAGACGTAACTAAAATGCTAGTCTACCCAGACTACCCTACTAGCCTGAATAAGCTAAGCCTAAACAAAAAGTTGCAAAAGGCCTACTGGCTATGAAGTGTGTAAAGCGTTCCTAAACCTGACCTTACTTAAAATTAACTAGTAACTAGTACCGGAAAGATGGAAAAGTACTGGTAAACACTTAACTATGATAAATGTCAATTTGTGATAATACTAATGTAAATCAAGAAACTCCTTTAAAGCTGCAATTGATACGAAAAATAAAAACATGTCGCAATGCTTGCAAAAAAACTTTCAATGAACCTAGAATTAGACGGAGTACCGCGGTACTTTATAAAAAAAGTACCGCGGTACCGGTACTCGGTACCAAGTACCGAAGGTACCGGCAACGGTAATAAAAAGTACCGCGGTACTGCCCACCACTGCAAAAAAGAATAAGGAAAACAACTAATATCCAAATATTAATAGATTACTTGAGTGGGATTTCAGATAAACAATCTATAATTTAATTTGATCTAGTTCGAAAAAAATGCAAAAGTTTTTATTTTTTCAATAAACTATGCTACTTTAGAATTAAAGTATCAATTATGTATCATTTTGCTCTTTTGTTTGTATACATCACCAGTATTTCATACTTAGTATTTTTTGCCTTTTCAAATCAATTTCATGTAACTTCATGAAAAAATGCAGGCACCTTGATTTTGATAACTGTATGGTTTTTTCGATGCCTTCATGATGTAATTTATGTGCATAAATTACATACAATCAGTTTTTGTTTTAATTTCAATAGTTTTTTAGTTGTAAATATGTCGTGCTATGGTTTGGCCAAAAAAAATTTTTTTGTTCTCTTTTTCTAAAGTTTTTGAATTCGTTCTTTGTTTATAGTTTGACGTATCTCTCTATTTTTGTTTCTTTTTTTGGTTTTGTTGACCAATAAATTGTCAAGTATTCAAGTAATTATCTTTTGAAGGCATGTTTATTTTAAAATTTCAACTTACTAATTTAAATTGGTCTATTAGACTAAACAGTAAACAATCTACTTATAATATATTTTTTGTTGTACTACACATCACTATATTAAAAATAATAACTTACTTATACGGTAAAGTCCTTTATCTAACTCTTCAATTTCAGATATAACACTAGGAGTGCAGTTTGAATGGCAGAAATGGCAATTTGACTTGTTGATCGCTGCTAACCTTAATATTCCTGCAACAAACAAATAAATACAGGCAACAATTAATTGGCTTGGTCAAAAATGGTTATCTTTAAAATGTTTGTCTCTAATCAATTCACTTCTTGAAATTCTTTTTCGATTTTAATAGACGAAGCATAAGTTTCGTTTAAAAAAAAAAAAGAATCAAATCGAGTCAAACCATTAAAATTATCCGGCAAACCGCTAGCAATACAAGCGAACTTTTTTGAGATATCGCAAGAACTCCAACTCCAAACTGATGGTTCAAGTGGCCTGGAAAAAATATCGGAATTAACCTTTTATTCTTATTCAGTTAGAGTTTAGTCATGTTCAATCCTTTTGCATTATAACCGGCGAAACTTGAAGAAGAAGTGTGTCTTTTTTTAAGTAATTTTCATCTATAGAGGGTCCTATTAAAAAAAAAACGAATAAAGCAAAACGTCATAAAGCTTTTTATATTGCTTCAATTGAACAGATCAAACTGTTGAGATTCATGAGACACTGTTTTTTATTTAAGTATGATACTTAAGAAAATGTAAAAGTCTGAAAATATTTTTAAAAAAATAAGGATAAAATTTCATGCCTGACAAAATATGTTGAGTCTGTAAATCAAAACAAACCAAAAATAAATATTAAGTTTAGTTCAGTTCAGTTTTCTTTTATTTCTGCTCCGTTACATGAATAAAAGAACAAATTGTTGAAGAGTTTGTGAGTTGTTGAATGACGGGGTTAGAAAAAGGAAGAAGCAACAAAACGATTTGACGTTGCGACTTGTTAATTAGCGATGAAAAGTGTGACCGTTGTATCATATAAAAGCAAGGTTGCTTCACCTCATTATAAAGTCGTTTAAAAAACTAGAAAGAAAAAAAGAAAGAAAATGAAATATAAAACCGAAGTTATTTGCTTAATAAAACGCTGCTATGGGGGCGGTGCATTGGTGGGGCCATAGCAGAGTTTGGCTGGAAGAATATGATCAGTCCTTAAAATATATCAGTTCTTAAAATATATGTAAAAGTAATGTAAAATATATACTGTATATATAATTAAACTAAATTTCAGTTAAAAAATTTTTTAATTTAACATTAATTTTATTTGCCTCAAAAGACTGTTTCGCTCACCTGGGCTCGTCAGGGGGCGGTAAGAAATCTTATTCAACTAGAATCTATTTGAATCTTATTCAAATAATCTAATAGTCTAATATTCAAATAGATTCTACTGTAGTTGAATAGGATTTCTTACTGCCCCCTGACGAGCCCCGGAAGTCTTTTGAGGCAAGTAAAATTAATGTTAAATTAAAAAATTTTGTGGTCTTAAATTTAATTTAATTATGCGCTCTGACTCGACGTCAATGAGCACTTTTCTGATGAACGCGAACCAAAAATTTTGAAAAATTTCTACTGTATATATATATAATGTATATATATCAAATTAAGTATAAACACTGCAGATAAAATTTATTTACTAAAATTCGCGACAGTCTGTTTCACCGTAAAAACGGCTCATCAGGCGATTATCTTATTCAAATAGAATATTATGTATATATATACATACGATAAAAATTTGGTGGTTTTTCCAATACGGTAAGAACATAGTCCGCTGTTAATATTAATTTGTTACTTTCAAAATTGCTTGGGTGAAAAGCAAGAAGTGTTTCACTCATTAAACTAGCAAATAGCTTAGGATTCGACGTAAAAAAGAAGTCGCGGTATTTAAACTAAGTCTAAAGCATTAATTTTAATTTTTGTTGTAATCCTAAAGAAATATTTGATAACCATGGTATAAAAATAAAACAATAAACCTCAAAAAAGGTACTTTGCGTTCTTAAAAAGAGCTAAAAACAACCGAGCAAACATTTCTTGGTTGATTTCCAGTGTTTTGGTTTTACTGCAATCATGGCCTTCTAGAAAAATACGGCCGAATCAGTCACAATTTAACAGCCATTTCTAACCGACCATTAGAATTGCCGAGAGAAAAAGAAAGCTTATTGGATTGTGTTTGTGCGTCGTGCAATAAAATTTCTCATTTTAATTAAATATTAATAAAATATTAAACTCACACAAAATCAATGAAAACAAAAACCACAACGAGAGTAAACGTAAAAAAAAGTTTTTTTCAAATTTTTACAAATTTTCACAAAGCTCTTACAAATTGGTCAAAATTTTTTTCAAATAATTTTAAAAGTTAAAATTAACAGGTTTTAGTTTGATATTTTGTTAAAATGTGTAAGACAGACAGACAGGCAGACAAGCTTTTTATTTGTCAAATGAAACCAAAAAGAACATAAATAATCCGGAAAAGAAAACATACATTAAAATGATCTCGTTCGAAAATGACAAAGAGACCACGAAGGGACTGTTAAGTCTTGGAGTCAAATAGCCTCCCTTTGAATAACAAAGAGATGAATGCGCGCCGAAGCACCAACGCGTTTAAATCAAATTTTTTTTACACACTAAATTACTAGAACGAGCAACAAAAACAAATAAGAACGGATGAAACAAAAAACAATCAATTTGAATACAATAAGACTGTGGGCAATAGTAAAATTTGGTTTTTTTACAAATTCAATAAAA
Organism: Diplosoma virens; assembly: GCA_963680785.1. NCBI lineage: Eukaryota > Metazoa > Chordata > Ascidiacea > Aplousobranchia > Didemnidae > Diplosoma > Diplosoma virens. The sequence continues at coordinate 317,916 of CAVMFT010000152.1, forward strand.
ATTTTTATATTTTTTTGTTAATTTATTAAGATATTGTAATCTTAGTTTGCGGGGAATCGTGACCCGACAGTTAATCGAAGAACACTTGATCGAAACGACATTAGATCGAAACGATACTTGATCGAAACGACACTTGATCGAAACGACATTTGATCGAAATGACACTTGATTAAAACGACACTTGATCGAAACGACATTTGATCGAAACGACACTTTATCAAATAATGAAAGAGAAATTTACAACTTTGAATCTGTCTCAATTTTGTTAATTTTTTTTTAAAAAACACAGTGTCTCTAAAAAAAGTCTTCACTTTAAATCTATCCCGGTTTTGTCGATTTTTTTGTCCCAAAAACATAGCAATCTCTAAAAAATAGATATTCCCTTTGAATCTGTCTCTGATTTCTGCAAGGGTGGGGCCATTGCACGATGCCCCTCCTAAATAACTGATTGCAATGTCAAAAGAATGCAAAAAAATGACAGCAATAGGCATCTAACAAAACATAACTATGACAAGAAATCTACTTGTTGCCCCTCTAAAAATGCTTTGCCCAGGGACCTTGTTAAAAATTCTGACCTTGACATTGACAAAAAAGATAAACTTTCTTTTTACTGATTTAACTATGTAATCAATAAATTTTCTGTATGATGTTTTCCTTTTCTCCAACGCGCTAATTTGTCTTTTCTGTCATTTCACATTCTGTTTACGCTTTAGTTTTATTACTTGTTATTCTGTCAAGTAGTTAAAAGTCATTTTTAGGTTGCTCGTTTAAATTAATTTTTATATTGGTTTTTCATTTAAACTTTATGTGTATTTAAATTTTTGGTGTAAACTTTTATTAAAGTCTTGTCAAACATTATGTAAATGGTCTTATTTCAATTAAAACAAAAATTTTAAAAAGTTGAAACCAAAGCTTGAACGGTGGCCGCTTCAGGATTTAGAGAGATTTTGAAATCTAGCCTATTTGACGTCAATCCAAACGCTCCAGAAGCTACTAAACTTTTTAAGCATTGGCTTAAAACGTTAGAAAACTTTTTAGAATCAGCTGCAATTTATGGTACAGCACAAAAAATTGAAGAACCAAACAGATGTAAAGTGCTCTGCGCTTATGTCGGCGCTAGCGTGTACGAGCTGACTGAAGATTCTACGGACTATGATGCGACCATGCTTAAACTACAACGTCACTATGTCAAACAATCTAATATCGTTTCCTTGAGACACTTGTTAGCTACAAGGAAACAAAAACCAGGCAAATCTTTGAAGAAGTTTTTACAAGTCGTACAGATTCTGAGTAAAAATTGTGACTTTCGAGATGTTTTCGGGGAAGAATATAGGCAAGAACTTGTTTGTGATGCATTTGTTAATGGGCTGGCTTTGCATCAGATTTGACAGCGACTTTTGGAAAATACTGAACTTACCGTGGAACGTACTTATACAACTGCTATGTCTCTCCATATGGCCCAGGAACATTCTGCTGCTTACTACTCTGAAACCGGATTAACAGCTACTGTGTTTTCTAAAGATGACCATCGCTCTGCTATGGCTAAGAACTTTTTGAATGTTAGTCGTGAAATAATGACGAACCGACCATAACAAAGCAAGCCTTAATTGCGACGACGAGAAGCCAGTGCTTCTTTTGTGGCCGAGCTTACCATAAAGGCAAATATTTTCCTGCAATAAATTTTACCTGTTTCTCTTGAGGAAAGATTGGACACTTTTCTTGTGTTTGTAGGTCAAATAACGGCTCTGAGAAAAGGTTAAAATCTAAAAATCAAAGTGCAACCTTGTCATTGGCATCACTGATATATATATGGCGTTTCCGAAAAATCTGCTAAGATCTGCAATACTAATGAATTAACATGATAAAAATCTTATGGCCCTGATTGACTCCGGGAGTTCAGAAAGTTATATTAATTCAAAAGTATGCAAAGACCTAGAACTTAAAATGTATTCGTCTGGAAGTGAAATACAAATGGCATCCTCAGCAATGAAAATGAAATCAAATGAATTTTGTCTTGTTGACCTAGAACTAAAGAACAACAAATACGAATCGACCAGACCCAATGTTTTTGAAAATCTTTGCAGTGATGTAATCCTAGGGCTAAATTTTCAAGGCCGGCACCAACACGTGATATTTGAATTTAATGGTGAATCCAATGACTTGGTAATTTCTGGGAAGTAAACTTGCGCAGTTACAGCTGCTTCAGCTGATGCTGTATTTCTTTTTTCAACTTTGGCACCAAAAGCAAAACCTATTGTCACGAAATCCTGCCGATTCAACCAAGAGGGCCGAGAGTTTATTCAAAGAACAGTTGACAAATGGCTAGAAGCAGGAATTATTTAGCCAAGCTCCTCGCCTGGGCGTGCACGGGTAGTTGTTGTCAAAAGATTCTTTCAATCGGCAACGAAAGCGTTTATGCATAGATTACTCAAAAACTATAAATATTTACACACAACTCGATGCTTATCCTCTCCCCCGAATTGACGATATGATTAATAAACTGTCTCAATACTTTGTATTCTGGATTTGCTCTGCGTACTGCTTACTATCAAATTGAACTCGTTTCATCAGATCATAAATACACCGGTTTCGAAGCTAATGGTAAATTATACGAATTCACACGAATACCTTTTTGGCGTGGAAAATGGAGTAGCTGCGTTGCAACAAAGTATTTCTGAACTTATTAAAAAAGAAAACTTAAGCAATACGTATGCATATCTAGATAATGTCACTGTAGCTGGTTCCACTCAACTTGAACATGACAGCAATGTGAAAGCGTTTTTTGATGCAATTCATCCCCAAAACTTTACGTTAAACAAAAACAAAACTATTAGTTCTGTCTCTGACATTAAAATTTTTAAGTACGTTGTTGAAAACAAATGCAACTGATAGCTGATAACTTTAAACTGATAATTTTAAAGTCTTGCGTCGAGTGCTGGGCATGTTTGCGTATTATGCAAAATGGGTAAGTTCTTTTGCTGATATAGTACGACCTCTTGCCAAGTGCCAAATTTGTCCTTTGACAGATAGTACTTCAAAATCTTTTCAATTGTTAAAAAGTGAATTAGCTAAAGCTACTTTGCGATCATTTGATGAATCTTTAGTCTTTACCATTCACCGTTAAATGCGATGTATCAGACATAGCAGTTTTGGCGACTTTATATCAAGAAGGCTGCCCGGTAGCGTTCATATCTCGAACTCTTCAAGGAAGCGAGCGGCACTACCCCGCCTTTGAGAAAGAAGCGACGGTAATAATTGAAGATGTTAGAAAGTGGTCACATTTGTTGTTGTCGCTCAACAACGTTTACTTTGCTTACTCCAGGTTTACTTTGGTGACCGATCAACAATCAGTGTCTTTTATGTTTGATAATCGGCGCCGCACTAAAATTAAGAACGATGTGGTTCAACAGTGACGTATGAAACTGGCTTTTTTTCTTATGTCATACAATATCGTCCAGGACAGCAAAACGTTGGCCTGACACGTTTACAAAAGCTGTGTGTGCTACAAATTCAGACAGTCTTAGCAGCCTTCAAGATTTGCACGAGAAGCTTTGCCACCCAGGAATCATTCGAATGCTTCATTTTGTAAGAACAAAAAACTTGCTGTTTTCAACTATTGATGTGAAGCGAGTTGTAGCTTTGTGCAAAATATGTGCAGAAGTAAAACTTGTCTTTTTTGTCAAGAATCTGGAGTCTTAGTCTTTGTAATGGTAAGTGTTGACCTGCAAAGGTCCCTTGCCTTCCTCTTCTGTAAACAAATACCCATAAATACCCATAAATACTCTCGTTTTCATTTCGCTTTTTCTTGTAAAGACATGACCACTTGGACAGTAACACAGTGCCTCGATCAAATTTTTACCTTATGTGGTACACCGTCGTTTGTGCATTATGATAATGCCCCTAGTTTTTCTTCCCATGAATTTAAAACTTATTTAACAAGTCGAAGAATATCTTCCAGCAAATCTAGCATATATGAGTCAAATCCAGCAAGTCTAGCATATACAACTCGTACAATCCATTGGGAAATAATGGACAGCTGAAAAGACTGTGCGGACTGTATGGAAAAAATTTCAGCTTGCTTTAAAATCTTACAATCTGCTTCTTTCGCGATGGGAACCAATATTAGCAGAAGCGTTGTATTCAATGCGATCTTTATTGTGCACGACAACAAATGCCACCCGCATAAACGTTTTCTTGTTTTTCAGCGTCGTTCTACAACCGTTAGGTCACTTCCGTCTTGGATAACGACGGAATTCAAAGCCTTTGTAAAGCGCTTTGTGCGTCACTCGAAGTCTGACCCACTTGTGGACGAGGTGGAAATAATTCATGTTAACCCGAATTATGCGCAGGTGCGTTGTCCAAGCGGTCAAAAAGTAACAGCATCGTTACGAAACTTGGCTCCACGTCCACAAGAAGACACAGCGGATGAGGAGCCTGACTGCCCTTTAACTCCAGTCAACAACAAAGAACTATCCAGCCACGAGTATAATTTACCTATTGAGCAGGACGAGGCCGCTTCGCAGAGCGTCAAAAATCACGAGAGCCGTGCTTCCCCTAACTTGGTACCTTGGCGTTCATCAAGAATTAATAAAGGCGTTTCCCCGCTCTGTTACGGTGTAGATCAAGAGTAACACTTATTTTTTTAGAAGAAGTTAATGAACTATGTAATCAACAAATTTTCTGTGTGATGTTTTCCTTTTCTCCAACGCGCTAATTTGTTTTTTCTGTTATTTCACATTCTGTTTACGCTTTAGTTTTATTACTTGTTATTCTGTCAAGTAGTTAAAAGTCATTTTCAGGTTGCTCGTTTAAATTAATTCTTATATTGGTTTTTCGTTTAGACTTTATGTGTATTTAAATTTTTGGTGTAAACTTTTATCAAGTCTTGTCAAACATTATGTAAATGGTCTTATTTCACTGATGGTTTCTGCTTTTTATGAATCTAAGTTACAGAAACAAAGAGATTGCTTAATTGCAGAAACATACAAAAGTAAATCTTTTTTTATCAACTGTCATTTCGATTTAGTGCCGTTTCAATCAAATGTCGTTTCGATCAAGTGTCGTTTTAATCAAATGTTGTTTCAATCAAGTGTTGTTTCGATCAAGTGTCGTTTGATCAAGTGTCGTCAGATCAACTTTCGTTCAATCAACTGTCGTAGAACCGAGGGAAATAAAGTTTTAAAGGGCTTGTGTTTTTATAGAATTTTGAGTTTTATCGGCTTTGAAAAAAAGGATATCCGATTGATCTTAGTTTGCAAATATGGCTGGATGAAAATGTGTTTTTTTCCTAAAATAAAATATTTATCTAATAAGGTTGATGAGCGGTTTTTCAAAAAGATATAAATAAATTTAGCTGTTTTGAATTTTATTTATTGTGCTGGAAATAATGTATTACATTTTTGATAGAATGGAAATATATTGGTATACCAGCTACAGTTGTTTACAATCCTTATTGCCTTAGTTTGTAAATTGTTAATTTTGTCAGATATGATGAATAAAGTGTTCCTTAGATAATAAAATTATAATTAATAAGAGAATAAATCAGAGCATAATAGAGTTTACTGTAAGTAAATAAGTGTAGTCTAAATAATATTTGAGTTTGCCTAAAATATCAACAAATCTGGAGATTTTTGTTTCCACAACATTTATGTCGTCTTTAAAGGCCCGTTTCCACTACGAGCGTGGAAAAGAGCATTCTTTGTTTGTTTTATTGATTTTTTTTTGCGCTCGCTTCAATTTTAACCGCTTGCTTCAATCGAAGATCAATAAAAGAAACAAAGAATGCTTAGTGGAAACGGGCCTTAAAGATTAATTTATTATCAATTATGACACCGAGATATTTTTGTTGCAAATTTAACTGATTCGGCAGAACAATTAACTTTTTGCTGAGACATTAAAGAATTTAGTTTAGGAGAAATAGTTATTATTTGCGATTTTGAACTATTTAGTTGAAGTTATTCAGAGTTTAGCTAATTGTAAACAGAAGTTATATCTTTATATAATTCAATTTAAAGGTTTTCAGGCGTAGATTCGCTTATTAGTAAGCAAGTATCATCAGTAAATAATCGAGGAGTACTTTGAACAGAAGTCGGTAAATCCTTTATATAAAGTAAGAAAAGAAGTGGGCCAAGCGAAAAACTTGGTGAACTTCTATTTCAATATCTGCTAGAGAAGAAAAACAATTGTTAAAAGAAACATATTGGGTCCGGTGTGATAAAAACGATTAGAAAAATTGATTAACGACACCTCAGTTATTTAGTAAAAAATTGTGGTTGACGGTATCGAATTCTTTTGCTAGATCGAGCAGAAAAGGGGCAGAGTTTTTTTGATTTTAAGCAATTTTAACAATCTCATACAAAATTTTTTTGCTTGCTGCTATAACAAATGTCCATTAAAAACTTAATTGCAAAATTTTTGCAATAATTTTTAAGAAAATCGCTGCAATCAATGTTACAATCGCCTAACAATTGATTGAAAACTGCTTCAGCGCTGTCTCTGGTTGCAACGCCAGGAAACAACTGAATTCTAGAATCCATTAAAGTCAATACTTTAAAAAATCTTAAATATTGAAATAATTTTTATACGAAAGCCATCCAACATTTTCCAAGACTTACTTAAAAACCATGTTTTACCAATTTCCTGAAGTTTAGAGCAAGTTGTGGTGTTTAATTTTGTTTATATCGTTTTGAACACATAATACACCTGCTGATAAAAGTTAAAAAACTTAATTTTAATAAAAATAAACATTGAAAAAGAAAAAACAGGAAAAAGAAGCTTTATATGCAGTTTGAGTGACAACACATCGTGTCTGCTGCAACCCTAATTGTCTATACTGGATGAAACTGGTACTTTGTAGTTAAAAAACAAAGAAAATAACAAAAAAATAATTGATGTGCCTATAGCTCAATCGATTCATTCATACATCTAATGCATAGGACTAAGAGTTGTTTTGTTTGACTATTTTGCTGTAGAAAATTATTGTGGCATGCTACATTTTTTGTTTTTTCCTCTACAAATTTTTTGTGCTTGCACGTGCTGTTGCAGCACCAGTTTTGAAGCTGCTTTTATATCAATTAAACTTAGACCAATTAATTTATACCAGTTAAATTTATATCAGTAGCTTCAAAACTGCTACTGCTGGAATCAGTATATTTGTATAAAATATATTAGTAAAAACTGTGTACTGGATTAGGGAATCGATAAAATTTTTTTACTCGATTGGGGTTAAAGTGCAAAAAATTTTTAGAACCATTGATCTATACTCTATAGCAGGGGTTCCCAAACTGGGGTACAATTAGGCTTCTCAAGGGGTACATTATTATGTGACAAAATGTCCTTATTTAAGTTAAATTCCGTGTCCGGAAGAAATAATAGACTTAAATGTCTAGAATTTTCGAATCCGGTCGATTGTAATGACGTCAAACAGGATAATTAAGAGGAAAGACGTTTTTTTACAGATCACCGTGATTTTGGGTTTGAATGGGAAAATTTTCTGGCTGCTGTGAAGTGAAGACTTTTCTTTTTTTTTAGAGATCACTTTGATTTTCGGCATAAATTGGGAAAATTTGTATCTCATTCAAAGTGAAGACCTTTTTTTTCAGAGATCACCTTGATTTTGGCATAAATAGGGGGAAAATTAATGGCTGATTCTAACTGAAAGCCTTTTTTTTTAGAGAAACGTCACAAAATTTTGGGCGCACATGCAAACCTGCTACAGTGTCCAAAGGATACCGATGAACTAAAAGTTTGGGAAACCCTGCTCTATAGCGTCTATCTTCTATAGGTCATCTTATTCCAGGTCATTTACAGTTTAATTTCTATAGCATCGTTATTTCAGAGCTGTTTGTTTGCGTTTTCCGTTTCACCATTTTTTTTATACAGTAGAAGTAAGCAGCAGCAGTTTCGAAGCATTGGTATAAAATTAAGTATTTAGTATAGTACAAATTAAAGGATTCCTAATTGGAGTTTATTAAATTATTCCCGTTTCCGTGAGTCAGCACTGACGTGAGCAGCTTTGTAAAAAACTTCTTTCATTTCTTTTACTTTTTTGTTTATTGTTTTAATAAAAATATCACTGAATGTTTCTTTGCTCGTATTATTTTCATTTATTTCTTTTGCGTTTAATAGATTACATTTACTTAAGAAGCAAAATTAGTACAGAACACTATTTTGTTGTTTATCAACGCTTGTATTGTCAAGGATTCAATTCAAATTGTTGAAACGAGCTCGATAGGGTTCTTTCAGTTTTATCACGAGTTGTCCAAAAAGCGTTTAAAGTCCCGATTTAAAATTTAAAAAAACTGGTTTAAAAATTTACAATTCAAGCCAAAATCTGTTTGATAAAGGAAATGATTTGCGAGCAACATCGGTTTCGTTGTACAAAAAAAAAAAAAAAAAACAGCAATATGTAATTAGAATTACGTATGTAAAAAATAGAATTCACCATAGCAATTAAAATATACTTTGCTTATAATGACGTAATATGCAAATTTTGAACTTAGCAATAAAATAACTTTGTTATTTCTATGCTGCAAACGATTAAAATATAGATGTTAAACCTTTGTATGAACCTGTTTTGATTTTGAGGTTTTTTTCTTTGTTACCAATCAATAGCAACAAAGATATACATCTTTTTTAAATATATAATTAAAATTTTTTTATATAAAAATGATAAAACTCTTTTATTTACAAATAAAATGCCTTTAAAAATAATTGGACCCCTTAAAATGGTTAAATCTTGTAATAAACTTTGTTTCACTGTTTACCAAAGAGTGAGATCATAGCTATTATTTTCAACATTTTTATTTAAAATCGAAATTTTTATTCATACGACAAAAAAAAAACATTTTTCTTGCTTACCGAGTTTTAACACAATACAACCACTTTGAGTCGTTGCTTTCTAAAAACTTGGTGTCTTTCCATGATAAGGTCGGAATTAAGTCTTTAACAGCGAAAGATAACTCGTAGGAAAAATCTTTAAACGAAAAAAACAAGAATATTGTGTTGAACTGAACAATTTTAAAATAAATTCAAATTAAACTGACTTGATTCAATAATTTGCGATAAAATTAATTTTGACCTTAATACAGGGTGAGTCACGGGAAATGGATGTTTTTAGAACACCCCTTCCTTTTCTAGGGTAAGTGGTTAGGGAGTGAGGAAGGTAGTCTTTAAATCTGCTTAAGATGCCGTTTAGTTTGTTGTTATTCGTTTATCTTTTACGTTAATTTTTGTATTTGTTAGTCATTAATTTTAAATTGCTTTTCTTTTTAGTTTTCCCTTTAATTTTATATTGATTTTAAATTGCTTTCCCTCATGCTGCCGTGGACTCTTGAACACCGTGTGTTTGCTTATGACACCTACGTGAAAAATGGTAAATCAGTGACAGAAGGCACTTTCCCCTGCTTGGTGGTCTTGACAAGCAGTTCTAAATTGCAGTCATATCTCTATTAAATTACTAGCGGACAGCAATATCTTGGCATCTCCGGAAGCAGGTCGGGTAAATGCTTACCCTATGTATAGCGCCTCCGTCGCTTTCCTGCTAGTCAGGAGGATAAATATAGAGATAAAATAAAAAATAAAAAAAACCAAACGTCTCTTCAAGCGAAGATTCAACATCGGTCATCACGGTAATGTACCAAGCCAAGAAATATCCAAGAAATAGGTCAAGAAACTTTAATGAAAGTGGAAGCTAACTTTAGAAAGCGGCTTCAAATTTTTGCTCGTGAAAATGGCAATCATTTGTCAGACATAATTTTTCGCTCCTAAATATTCCATAATGGCATAGTTTAGTGAATGTTTTTTGTAAATTATAAAATTTTTGTTACAATATTCGCAGAGTTTTGTCTTCCTTAAAAACATCCGTTTCCCGTGACTCACCCTGTACTAAAACTAAAAAAACAAATAACTAATCAACAGGCGTGTCCGCTCAAGACAAAAAGTCAAGTCAGATTAACAAATTGTGAAGGAAAAGAACAAATAATTCAAACAATTTTTTAACATTTCACAAAACAATTAAAAAATTTGTTTTTGCAAATGTTTTTTCAAAAAGCGACCTCGTAATAATAAAAAACAACTGAAAGTCTGTTTTATTACTAACTGTTATTTCCGAAAAAAGATTTTAACTCTAAATAATAATTTTGGTTTCAATTTAAGTCAATCAAGTATGTAAACAAATGAGTAAAAATCTGCATTTTTCTACAAGTCTATTCTGATAGTTTTGACTCTAAGAATTATAGTGACGAAAAAAAGTCTCAAAGAATTTTTTTTAAATCCTAATGTATAAAAAAAATTAATCTTTTACAAAGCGTAAAATGTTGCATAAATTGCAAATTTAAACACTAAGACACTTAAACTTTTTCATAATTTTTTCTTCTAAGGCCTATAACTTACTTTCTATTGCAACGCTGATTGGAGACGAAGTAACAACGATAAGGATAAAAAAGAAAGTCATATTATTATTTACTTTTAACTTGAAATTACTAATTAATTGCTTGACACATGTTTTGACAAACATTTCGCTATCAAACAAAAAAATAGTTAAATCTGAATGTTTCTTTATCTTGTAAAATGCTATTTTACTTTTAGCAACTGAACGACTTCGCCGAAAACTCGAGTTAAGAATAAAATGATGTTAATAACAAGCAAGAAGTTATTTCTGACACATGTCATAAATCATGATGCGAAACGTAAATGCTAATAATTAACGAAATGTAAATAATTACCGAGAATTGCAAATTATCTATCAATTAGAAGACGTAATTATAAATAAACTCAATTGTTCTTCTGAATGTGGAATCTTGTCATGCAAAAGAAGTTTTAATTTTTTTGTCACGCCCTAAAATTTCTGATTTTGCCAAATATTTTCTTGTCTCGTCCTGAAAAATTTTGATTTTAGCTAATTTTTTAAGACTTGGGAAGCAATTGCCCACCTGCCCTCCCGGGTTGGTATGGCTATGATTATAATTAATATTTTTCAACTTTTAAACATAACTAAAACAGTTCAAAATTTGATTAAATTTTTACATTGAATTCGTTAAATTCTGCAGCGACTGCTTTAAAATCATTTTTCTTAGACAATCCCTGAATTTTTAGTGACAATTTCTAAATGGATTCAAGGCAAAAACGTACTTAACATTTAAACTTTACAACAATTTCTTTCAAAATTGTGTGCCGCAAACATATCATAAAAACGATAAGTTTAAAAACCTTGATTTGGTTTACCTAATTTTAAAGGATAGGTCGAATAAGATCAATAATTAAACAAATTTTTAACTTTATACGATAGTAGTAGGTAATGGCTGGTTTGCTTGGTGTTGTGACGTCATCAGCGGAGCCCTCGGCGGAGCGCGGTGGAGCGCTGACGTCATCATCCCGCTTACGGTTCCGAACCCTAGACTCCAAGAACCAACAAAAAGTCGAAACCCTATCTTTTTAATGTTTATATGTTTCAAATCAATTTAGTTTCAAATTAATATTAATAATAAGTTCTAAAAGAAAAAATAAGATTAATAAGTTCTATTGAAAACAATTTTATAAAGTTTTTGCGCTAGATAGTTACGACGTATTTCCTGAAGCGTGAACGTCGTTTCCTGTTCTGAATCGTATTGATTTGACCTTAAGTAAACTCTAACTACGTCCAAAAAGTGATTTAATATTTTTTTTTTCTAACTTTAATCTCAAAGGCAATACTTGTGCACGTTTAAGCGTTAATTTTTGTTAGACCTTTGTTTAATTTTTTCTTGAAAACCTTAATTTTTGTCATACTTAAACTCAATTTTTTCTCTAAAAAAACCTTGATTTTATTATATAACTTTGTTTAATTTTTTTTAATCATTTTTAATTGTTATAACTATCTTCAATTTTTTCTAGGCAAACTCGATTTTTGCTATGATTATATTCAATTTTTCAAAAATTTTTCTTAGTCAACATCGGTTTTTGTTACACCTATTTTTAATTTTTTTCTAGATAAATTCGATTTTTGCTATACCTTTGTACAATTTTAAAACTTTTTCTCTAAGCAATTTTAACTTTTGTTATACTTATGCTCAATTTTTCAAAAAATTTCTCTTACACAACCTTGTTTTTTGTCATAACTATCTTCAATTTTTTCTAGACAAATTCGATTTTTATTATTTCTTTGTTGAAATTTTAAAAGTTTTTCTTTAAACCACCTTGATTTTTGTTACACATTTGTTTAATTCTTCAAACACTGCGATTTTTAGATACCTATTTTAATTTTTTTTTTCTAAACAAGTTTGATTTTTTGCTATACCCTTGTTGAATTTTTCCAAACTTTTCTTTGTCAACCATGATTTTTACTATACTTTTGTTGAATTTTTAAAAGTTTATCTTGATTTTTGTCATTCCTATCTTCAATTTTTCTCCTATACAAACTTGATTTTTGTTACACCCTTGTTGAATTTTTCAAAATTTTTCTTTGTCAACCATGATTTTTATTATATCTTTGTTGAAATTTTAAAAGTTTTTCTTTAGACAACCTTGATTTTTGTTACACATTTGTTTAATTCTTCAAACATTTTCTTAGTCAACCGTGATTTTTAGATATCTATCTTCAATTTTTTCTTGACAACCTCGATTTTTGTTAAACCTAACCTTAATTTTTTTTGTCAGCCTTGATTTTTGTCATACCTATGTTTAATTTTTCTTAATAATCATGGTTTTGTCATATCTTTGTTTATTTTTTCTCTAAGCAACCTTGATTTTTGTCATAACTCTCTTCAATTTTTCTCTAATCAACCTTGATTTTTGTCATACCTTTATTTAATTTTTCTTAACAACCTTGATTTTTCTCGTAACTATCTTCAATTTTTTCTTAACAACCTCAATTTTTGTCATAACTTTGTTTAGTTATTTCTTGACAACCACGATTTTTGTCACATCTATCTTTAATTTTTCTTAACAGTCTTGATTTTGTCATGCCTTTGTTTAATTTTTCTTAAAAGCCTTAATTTTTGTCGTAACTATCTTCAATTTTTTCTTAACAACCTCGATTTTTGTTATGCCTTTGTTTAATTTTTTCTTGAAAACCTTAATTTTTCTCATAACTATCTTCGATTTTTCTTAACAATCTCGATTTTTTGTCATATCTTTGTTTAATTTTTTCTTGAAAACCTTAATTTTTATAACTATCTTCAATTTTTTCTCGGCGATCTTGATTTCTTTCATACCTTTGTTTAGTTATTTCTTGACAACCTCGATTTTCATCATACTTATCTTTAATTTTTCTTAACAACCTTGAGTTTTGTCATAACTTTGTTTAATTTTTTCTTGAAAACCTTAATTTTTTTATAACTATCTTTGTTTTTTTTTTCTCGGCGATCTTGATTTTCTTATATCTAAATTTAATTTTTCTTGGTAACCTTGATTTTTGTCATACCTTTGTTTAGTTATTTCTTGACAACCTCGATTTTTGTCATACTTATCTTTAATTTTTCTTAACAACCTCGATTTTTGTCTCAACTTTGTTTAATTTTTTCTTGAAAACCTTAATTTTTTTTTATAATTATCTTCGATTTTTTTCTCGGCGATCTTGATTTTCTTATATCTAGGTTTAATTTTTTCTTGATAACCTTGATTTTTGTCATACCTTTGTTTAGTTATTTCTTGACAACCTCGATTTTTGTCATATTTATCTTTAATTTTTCTTAACAACCTCGATTTTTGTCTTAACTTTGTTTAATTTTTTCTTGAAAACCTTAATTTTTTTTTTATATCTATCTTCGATTTTTTTTCTCGGCGATCTTGATTTTCTTATATCTAGGTTTAATTTTTTTCTTGATAACCTTGATTTTTGTCATACCTTTGTTTAGTTATTTCTTGACAACCTCGATTTTTGTCACACTTATCTTTAATTTTTTTTAACAACCTTAATTTTTGTCATAGTTTTGTTTAAGTTTTTTCTAATCAACCTTGATTTTTGTCATAACTTTGTTGAATTATTTCTTGACAACCTCGATTTTTGTCATACTTATCTTTAATTTTTCTTAAAATCTTGATTTTTGTCATACTTTTGTTTAAGTTTTTTCTAATCAACCTTGGTTTTTGTCATACATTTATTTAATTTTCTCGGTAACTTTGATTTTTCTCATACCTAAACTCAATTTTTTTTTTCTAAACAACCTCAATTTTTGTCACATCTTTGTTTAATTTTTTTTTTTTTAAAACCTTAATTTTTGTCATAACTATCTTTAATTTTTTCTTAACAACCTCGATTTTTGTCATATCTTTGTTTAATCTTTTCTAATCAATCATGATTTTATAACTATCTTTAATTTTTTCTAGGCAACCTTGATTTTTGTACTTTTGTTCAATTTTTCAAAAATTTTTCTTAGACAACCTTGGTTTTTGTTGCACCTATCTTCAATTTTTTCTAGACAAATTCGATTTTTGTTATATCTTTGTTCAATTTTTTAAACTTTTTTCTTTCAACAATTTTGACTTTTGTTATACTTATGCTCAATTTTTCAAAAGTTTTTCTTAGACAACCTTGATTTTTGTTATACCTTTGTTTAATTTTTCTTGGTAACCTTGACTTTTGTCATAACTATCTTCAATTTTTTTTTTTCTAATAAATCTCGATTTTATTATACCTTTGTATTTTATTTATTTATTTTTTAACAATCTTGATTTTTGTTATAACTTTTTTCAGTTTTTTTTTCTAAACAAACTTGATTTTTTGTATCACCTTTGTTGAATTTTTAAAAGTTTTTCTTTAAGCAATCTTGGTTTTTAGATATCTATCTTCAATTTTTTTTTTTTTCTAGGTAAGCTTGATTTTTGCTATAGTTATGTTCAATTTTTCAAAAATTTTTCTTAGACAACCTTGGTTTTTGTTACACATATCTTCATTTTTTTTTTTTTTTTCTAGATAAATTCGATTTTTGTTATACCTTTGTTTAATTTTAAAGCTTTTTCTCTAAACAATTTTGTGTTTTGTTATACTTATATTTAATTTTTCAAAAAGTTTTCTTAGTCAACCTTGATTTTTGTTATACCTTTATTTAATTCTAATAGCTTCTCTTGGTAACCTTGATTTTTAGATATCTATCATTTTTAATTTTTTTTTCTTGACAACCTTGATTTTTGTTATATTTATGTTCACTTTTTCAAAAATTTTTCCTAGGAAGCTTGATTTGAAGATACCTATATTTAATTTTTTCTCAACAAATTTGATTTTCGCTACACCCTTGTTGAACTTTTCAAAATTTTTCTTTGTCAACCATGATTTTTGTTATATTTTAAAAGTTTTCTTTAGACAACCTTGATTTTTGTCATACCTATGTTTAATTTTTTTCTTAACAATCTGGATTTTTGTCGCACCTACCTTCAATTTTTCTCTAAATAACCTTGGTTTTGTGATACTTTTGTTTAATTTTTCTCGATAACCTTAATTTTTGTCATACCTAACCTCAATTGTTTTAGACAAACTTGATTTTGTTATATCTATGCTTCATTTTTTCTTGGTAACCCTGAATTTTTCATACCCTTGTTTAAGTTTTTCTTGTCAACCTTGATTTTACTTATGTTTAATTTTTCAAAACTTTTTCTTAATCAATCTTAATTTTTAGATACCTGCATTCGATTTTTCTCTAAGAAAGCTTGACTTTTAGGCAGCTTTATTCAATTTTAAAACTTTTTCTCTTAGCAGCCTTGAATTTTGTTATACCTAACCTCAATTTTTCTCTAACAACTTCAGTTTTGATATAAGCTTTGTTCGATTTTAAAAAAATTTTTCTAATCAATCTTGATTTTGTTATACCTTTGTTTAGCTTTTTTCTTGGCAACCTTGATTTTCATTATACTTTTCTTCAATTTTTTTACAGAGGCAAATATTTCGACTTTTGCACGGTTCAAAAATTTTCATTTTACTTAGTTTTTTCTTTCCAAAGTGAAAAGAGACGCATTAAAACTTTTAGTTTAACTAAATATCGATTTGTTTGTTTTAAATACTAAGCAACAACACAAACATTTCAAAGTAAACTAACAAAAAGTTGACTAATCAAGTTTATTGAACTCATCTCTTCATTAAAAGATATCAATTTTTGACTTAAACAGTTTTTTTCACCTTGCGGCTTAAATAATTTCAATCTACTTTACATTAAAAAGGTGTTTAACATTACAAAATTTCACAAAATTTTCTCAAGTTGAAACCGTCTTGATTGAAAAATATCAAATTTGGCGTTAAAAGTTGTTCGATTTGCAAATCAATATATGTTTTAACAACTGTTTATTCATTATACAACCTAAATGTGATGCTTTAAATTAATTTTAAGACAAAAATCAGTCAACCTTACAAATCTTACCCAGTTGAAACCGTTTGTGCCTCAAAAAATCAGAAACTGATCGCTCAAAAAATCAGAAACAAATTGCTCCATGTCATCATCACCAACCATACAATCTAGTTAATTTTACAACTATTTTGCTTATTTTTGTTGACATTCAGGTGTCTGTTTTTAGCTTTTGTTTAAGACATTGTTTCTAATTTTTAATTTTAAAAGGGTTCTTGTCAAAATTTGATTATTGTGGTTATTTTTAACGGTGAAACGTGTGAATTTTTGACGTGGACAAATTGTGTAATCGAATTCTTTATTGTCGTGTAGAGTGAAGTTCCGTATTTAAAGGATGATGAAATTGACTTAAAACACAGCAATACGCTTTTGGTAAAGCATCTTTTGTTTACCATTATGAAAATTTTTTCTTTGATGGTTTAATATCACTAGTTTCAGAGAATAAGAAATAAGTGATTTAAAATATTCTGAAGTGTGTAGAAAAATTACAAAATACGTGATAAAACAGAACAAAGT
Organism: Diplosoma virens; assembly: GCA_963680785.1. NCBI lineage: Eukaryota > Metazoa > Chordata > Ascidiacea > Aplousobranchia > Didemnidae > Diplosoma > Diplosoma virens. The sequence continues at coordinate 334,742 of CAVMFT010000152.1, forward strand.
AAAAATTTTCATAAGTTTGTTAAGTTTGTATTTCAAAGTAAAAAGTTTTCTTAAGTTTGTTACTCATTTCACTCACTAATTTACTACAATAGACCTTTTTTCAGCATCTAGTGGATATGTCAGCCGTTGCTAAGCCGAGCAAGCTTTGGTTTTATTTGGTTTGTTTTAACAGCCAACTCATGAAGCGAATAGCTTATTTTGGTGATTTGAATTTGAGTTGGTGAGAGAAAAGTAGTTTAAATTTTATATTTTTTAGCTAAGTAATGAAAACTGATTTCTTGCATTTATTAAGCTAGACTTTGCTTGTAGTTAGATACTGTAGCTTTTTTTTTTAAGAAACTTTTTTGAACATTTTTTACACTGTAGCTCTCGGTGACACAAAGCTTAAATTAAAACTAAAATTAGGTAGACGAACAAACTATTTTGTAACTGTACTATGATAAACAAATTTTGTTAATTTAATTTATGATTTAAACAATTTACGTGTTTGTGTTAACATTTTTTCGTACGAATGTGTAAAATAATTACATTCTTGTTTCAAATAATATAGTTGCATCTAGTTTGTTTCTAGTGCTTATATGTATTCTTGGGATCTCCCGTACTATCGGCCGTCATCTTCATTTTTAAAACTTTTTCTTCTCTCGTTTAAAAACCTTCTCTCGTTTTCGCTACTCTCACTCACTTTTCTCTTTTCTTTCTCTTTTTTAATAAATAGCGAGTTATACCTTTAAACCCCTACGGGCAAGCTAAGCTTTGCGAAATAAAATACTTAAAACATCTTTTTATATTTTTTACCACTATATTTTAAATTAGTAAACATAATCAACTTGATTTTAAACCAAACTATTTACTTTAAATGCTGTTTTAGTTTTGATTTGCACGACGGCTTACAATAAATGAGATGATAATCGGTCATACGACCAAGCTAAGCTTTGCGAAATAAAATACTTAAAACATCTATTTTATATTTTTTACCACTATATTTTAAATTAGTAAACATAAATAACTTGATTTTAAACCAAACTATTTACTTTAAATGCTGTTTTAGTTTTGATTTGTACGACGGTTTACAATAAATGAGATGATAATTGGTCATACGACCAAGCTAAGCTTTGTGAAATAAAATACTTAAAGTATCTATTTTATATTTTTTACCTCTATATTTTAAATTAGTAAACAAGGACAACGTGTTTTTAAACCAAACTATTTACTTTAAATGCTGTTATAGTTTTGATTTGTGCGACGGCTTACAATAAATGAGATGATAATCGGTCATACGACCAAGCTAAGCTTTGCGAAATAAAATACTTAAAACATCTATTTTATATTTTTTACCACTATATTTTAAATTAGTGAAAATAAATAACTTGATTTTAAACCAAACTATTCACTTTAAATGCTGTTATAGTTTTGATTTGTACGACGGTTTACAGTAAATGAGATGATAAGTGGTCATACGACCAAGCTAAGCTTTGTTAATAAAAATACTTCAAACATCTATTTTATATTTTTTACCACTATATTTTAAATTAATATAGATAAACAAATTGATTTTAAACCAAACTATTTACTTTAAATGCTGTTATAGTTTTGATTTGTACGACGGCTTACAGTAAATGAGATGATAATTGGTCATACGACCAAGCTAAGCTTTGCGAAATAAAATACTTAAAACATCTATTATATTTTTTACCACTATATTTTAAATTAGTAAACATAAACAACTTGATTTTTTAAACCAAACTATTCACTTTAAATCAGGCATGTCCAACTTGTGAGCGTATGCGGGCCGCATTAGTAAAATTTTAATCCAAAAATTTGGCTGCGGGCCGCAATTCGGTTGTAGGTAGTACAGGGGTGTCCAAACTTTTTTCTAGAAGGGCCAGATTGATAATGTGAAAGTGACCGAGGGTCAAGAACGATCTCTAAAAAAAGGTCTTCACTTCGATTTGATTCTAAATTTTGCTATATTTCTCCCAGAGTCGTTGTGATCTCTAAAAAAAAAAAAAGGTTTTCACTTCGATTTGATCTAAATTTTGCTATATTTCTCCCAAAATCGATCGTTATTCCGTATTAACATGGTAAAATCGGTTATTTCGGACATAATTCTATCCAACTACGGTTCAAAGTGAGTGCATATCACCACATCTATACCGTGGACCGTAGTCTGCCCACCCCTGGATTAGTGTATGTCAACTGGGCCGCACAGAAACCTTAAAAGGGCCGCGGGTTGGCCATCACCGCTTTAAATGCTGTTATAGTTTTGATTTGTACGACGGCTTACAATAAATGAGATGATAATAATCGGTCATACGACCAAGCTAAGCTTTGTTAATAAAAGTACTTCAAACATCTATTTTATATTTTTTACCACTATATTTTAAATTAGTGAACATAAACAAATTGATTTTAAACCAAACTATTTACTTTAAATGCTGTTATAGTTTTGATTTGTACGACGGTTTACAGTAAATGAGATGATAATTGGTCATACGACCAAGCTAAGCGTTGCGAAATAAAATACTTAAAACATCTATTTTACATTTTTAACCACTATATTTTAAATTAGTATAGATAAACAACTTGATTTTAAATTAAACTATTTACTTTAAATGCTGTTTTAGTTTTGATTTGTACGACGGCTTACAGTAAATGAGATGATAATAATCGGTCATACGACCAAGCTAAGCTTTGTTAATAAAATACTTAACACATCTATTTTATATTTTTTACCACTATATTTTAAATTAGTGAAAATAAATAACTTGATTTTAAACCAAACTATTTACTTTAAATACTGTTATAGTTTTGATTTGTACGACGGTTTACAGTAAATGAGATGATAATAATCGGTCATACGACCAAGCTAAGCTTTGCCAAATAAAATATTCAAACATCTATTTTATATTTTTTACCACTATATTTTAAATTAATGAACATAAATAACTTGATTTTAAACGTAACTATTTACTTTAAATGCTGTTTTAGTTTTGATTTGTTCGACGGCTTACAGTAAATGAGATGATAATCGGTCATACGACCAAGCTAAGCTTTGTTAATAAAAATACTTCAAACATCTATTTTATATTTTTTACCACTATATTTTAAATTAGTGAACATAAATAACTTGATTTTAAACCAAACTATTTACTTTAAATGCTGTTATAGTTTTGATTTGTACGACGGCTTACAGTAAATGAAATGATAATCGGTCATACGACCAAGCTAAGCTTTGTTAATAAAAATACTTCAAACATCTATTTTATATTTTTTACCACTATATTTTAAATTACTGAAAATAAATAACTTGATTTTAAACCAAACTATTTACTTTAAATGCTGTTATAGTTTTGATTTGTACGACGGCTTACAATAAATGAGATGATAATCGGTCATACGACCAAGCTAAGCTTTGTTAATAAAAATACTTAAAACATCTATTTTATATTTTTTACCACTATATTTTAAATTAGTGAAAATAAATAACTTGATTTTAAACCAAACTATTTACTTTAAATGCTGTTTTAGTTTTGATTTGTGCGACGGCTTACAGTAAATGAAATGATAATCGGTCATACGACCAAGCTAAGCTTTGCAAAATAAAATACTTAAAACATCTATTTTATATTTTTTACCACTATATTTTAAATTAGTATAGATAAACAACTTGATTTTAAATTAAACTATTTACTTTAAATGCTGTTATAGTTTTGATTTGTACGACGGCTTACAATAAATGAGATGATAATCGGTCATACGACCAAGCTAAGCTTTGTTAATAAAAATACTTAAAACATCTATTTTATATTTTTTACCACTATATTTTAAATTAGTGAACATAAACAAATTGATTTTAAACCAAACTATTTACTTTAAATGCTGTTATAGTTTTGATTTGTACGACGGCTTACAGTAAATGAGATGATAATTGGTCATACGACCAAGCTAAGCGTTGCGAAATAAAATACTTAAAACATCTATTTTACATTTTTTACCACTATATTTTAAATTAGTAAACATAATCAACTTGATTTTAAACCAAACTATTTACTTTAAATGCTGTTATAGTTTTGATTTGTTCGACGGCTTACAGTAAATGAGATGATAATCGGTCATACGACCAAGCTAAGCTTTGTTAATAAAATACTTCAAACATCTATTTTATATTTTTTACCACTATATTTTAAATTAGTGAACATAAATAACTTGATTTTAAACCAAACTATTTACTTTAAATGCTGTTATAGTTTTGATTTGTACGACGGCTTACAATAAATGAGATGATAATCGGTCATACGACCAAGCTAAGCTTTGTAAATAAAAATACTTAAAACATCTATTTTATATTTTTTACCACTATATTTTAAATTAGTGAACATAAACAAATTGATTTTAAACCAAACTATTTACTTTAAATGCTGTTTTAGTTTTGATTTGTTCGACGGCTTACAGTAAATGAAATGATAATCGGTCATACGACCAAGCTAAGCTTTGCAAAATAAAATACTTAAAACATCTATTTTATATTTTTAACCACTATATTTTAAATTAGTATAGATAAACAACTTGATTTTAAATTAAACTATTTACTTTAAATGCTGTTATAGTTTTGATTTGTACGACGGCTTACAATAAATGAGATGATAATAATCGGTCATACGACCAAGCTAAGCTTTGTTAATAAAATACTTAACACATCTATTTTATATTTTTTACCACTATATTTTAAATTAGTGAACACAAATAAGTTGATTTTAAACCAAACTATTTACTTTAAATACTGTTATAGTTTTGATTTGTACGACGGTTTACAGTAAATGAGATGATAATAATCGGTCATACGACCAAGCTAAGCTTTGCCAAATAAAATATTCAAACATCTATTTTATATTTTTTACCACTATATTTTAAATTAATGAACATAAATAACTTGATTTTAAACGTAACTATTCACTTTAAATGCTGTTTTAGTTTTGATTTGTGCGACGGCTTACAGTAAATGAGATGATAATCGGTCATACGACCAAGCTAAGCTTTGCGAAATAAAATACTTCAAACATCTATTTTATATTTTTTACCACTATATTTTAAATTAGTGAAAATAAATAACTTGATTTTAAACCAAATTATTCACTTTAAATGCTGTTATAGTTTTGATTTGTCCGACGGTTTAAAGTACAAGAGATAGAAAGGAATGACCTGGTATCTATTTAAGATGGATTAACGTAGAATCGGATAAAGAATTGGACCAACAAGTCACCTCAACGTGGGATTCAGTCGTCTTGCCCGCACTGGGAAGGGCCAAAATGGCTAGTCGATTTTCGGAGGGTCTCATCCTCGGGCGACCCTTTTGGACACTTTCCCTTTTTTTTTGTCCGTGCTGTCCACTGAGCGGTCACACTAGACAGCATTTTAAATCCTAAATGACCGCCCCCCTTCTTTTTTTTATAACTATTTACCGTTCTCCACAACCCTTCTGTTCTTAGTAATTACTCTTCCACTTCAAAATCTCTTTTCTTTATACATCTATTCTGTCGCCTGCTCAGTCTCTTGCTTTTTTTTGTAGGCGGCGATATTCACCCTAACCCTCGCCCTTTAGATCCCTGCTCTATCTGCACCCGTCGGGTAACTTGGAGAAACAGGTGAGTACAATGTACCAACTGTTCTCTCTGGGTATACTTTTCTTGCTCTGATATTTTTCTTCTTCGATTCCGGAAGATATTTCTAAGACTTGTCCAAAGTGCTCATCTTGCTCAAGTTTCTCCCTCTCCTTCTCAAATTGTCTTCCTATCATCATCTTCAAACAAGAGCACTTCAAAATAACCATCTATCAATTGGATAATAACTCCTCCAATTTTCCTAACTACTCTCAACTAACCTCTACTTATCCACCCTCAGCTTCATCTCTACCTCCTCCTTAACCCTAACCCTCTACTTTTTCTTCTTACGCAATCTATTTTCCATCATTCTCTTCCCTTCCAAAACTGCCTACGCATCCTCCAATGGAATGCCAATTGAATTAGTCCTCGTCGTGCTGAACTCATTCATATAGTAAACATGAGGATTTAGATAATTATTTATAAATAGTATATTCTTGCTTTGCTCGTCAAGCTCTAAGAGAGTAGCGCGACGCTTAACGCTTTTCGTGTAAATCCCGGTCATGAGGTGCGGCCTTGGTCTTACAAGATAGTGGATTCTATTTACTCCTTGCGTCGTAAAGCCAGGAATAACTTCTGAGCTGCTCATAGTCGACTTGTTGTCCGGCTTGCCTGGTCTCGTGTTGTTGTCTCTTGCGTGGAGGACCACATGCAGTCGGTTTGATTCGCAGTGAGATAAGCATCACTGACGAGCTCTAACAAGAGCAAAACTAGAATCTGATACTTTTCATATTTTAAGCAGCTTGGTTTTGTAAATCAACTCGTTTAATTTTTTTCACAAATTACTACGACCTCTTCTTTGCGAAGGAGTCACACCTCTCTTCTGACTCTACTCTCCATGCCCCAGACAATAAAACCCTCAGAAAGGACCGCTCTTGGGCGAGGAGAGAAACCACCCACTTTACGGAAAACCTGGAAGGTGATGTCCTTATTCTTATCAAAATCGGTCTAACCTACTCCCCTCACTCTACCTAACACCTTTTCTCGCTTGATCCCTGCTCCAATTATGTAGTTATTACAATAAAAATAAAAGGGAGCTCTCCTACTTACCTTTTTGAAGCTCTATGTCCCACATATCCGCTCCTGTTCTTCTGAATTATCCCCAAAATCTTTCTCACCCTTCTCTTACCTTCATTCGCTACTATTTTTGGCAATTTTAACTGCCATCATTTATCCTGGGACTCTCTCACAGCCCGAAGAACCAATTAGGCAAAGATTTGTTTGATTGGCACCTCTTCTCTAATGTATTACAACTCAACAACCCTAAACATTCCACATTACTACATCGCGCCACTGGAAACCGCTATTCTCCTGATCTCTCTCTTGTTCCTGCCTCCATAGCCTCTAAATCTACACGGCAGGTCCTTCCAGACCTTGGCTACAATCACCTTCCTATTTCTATTACTATTTCTACCCCCCTATAACTAATTCAACCTCTCACTTTTGTTCATTTAACTTCTTGCACTTCCAAACTCTTCGAAAGAACGGTTCTCGGACAACTTACCTACTTTTTAGAGCAAAACAATATCCTCTCATCCGTGCAAGCTGACCTGAAAGATCGACTGTAGATCAAGTTCTCCTTCTCTCGCAGTCAATTTAAAGCAATCTAAAATCTAAACCAATCTAAACCAGGCGCACGTACTGTCCTCTCCACTGTGGATTCTGTGGATTTTGCAAAAGATTTTGACTCAGTTTGGCATTCTGTATTCCTCTCTAAACTCCTCTACTTTGTTCTTCCGCTTTGCTTTGACGAATGGATACAATCTTATCTCCCAGATCGTTGTTCGAAAGTGGGAATCTATAATTCTCACAGTTGTCCTTCTGTCTTTATGGAGGTGTCCACCAAGATTCAGTTCTTGGACGAGTATTTTTCTCTCTTTTTATCAATAATCTCCTTCTCTCTTCGTTCATCCGTTAAAGTCTCCCTCTACGCCAACAATCTCGTTATTTGGACCTCTTCCCCAAACGTTGAGTGTGCAACCGCTGCTGTCCAGATTGCCTTAAACAACAGACTGGTGGAATGGTCCTCTAAATTGTGTCTATCTCTTGTCCTCTCATATGTGAGTCATGTTTTTTTAGTCTAGATTCCTATCAATTTTATCTTAAAATCTTTTTGTCAATTTTCAACACCCCACTTAATTTTCAGCCAAATCTGACTTTTCTCTGTGTAATCTTTGACCAAACCCTTTCTTTTAAACATCATGTTCTATCTTTACGGAAGAACTTTCGCAGTCAATTCCATGCCTTCCGCTCTATCGCCTCTGCTTCCACGGCCATTCTAAAGAATCTCCCTGTACATTATCCTTCTTTTTTTTCTTCATTAAATTTTCGCAATCAATTAATTGATCCAATTAAACTGCAATTAATTTTTCATCAATTAATTTTTTCCAAGCACTGGTCGTACAACCGATTAATATCTTTTTGCTGTAAGCCGTCGCACTAATCAAAACTATAACAGCATTTAAAGTGAATAGTTTGGTTTAAAAACACGTTGTCCTTGTTTACTAATTTAAAATATAGTGGTAAAAAATATAAAATAGATGTTTGAAGTATTTTTATTAACAAAGCTTAGCTTGGTCGTATGACCGATTATCATCTCATTTACTGTAAGCCGTCGCACAAATCAAAACTAAATCAGCATTTAAAGTGAATAGTTTGGTTTAAAATCAAGCTATTTATTTTCACTAATTTAAAATATAGTGGTAAAAAATATAAAATAGATGTTTTAAGTATTTTTATTAACAAAGCTTAGCTTGGTCGTATGACCGATTATCATTTCATTTACTGTAAACCGTCGCACTAATCAAAACTAAAACAGCATTTAAAGTAAATAGTTTGGTTTAAAAACACGTTGTCCTTGTTTACTAATTTAAAATATAGTGGTAAAAAATATAAAATAGATGTTTGAAGTATTTTTATTAACAAAGCTTAGCTTGGTCGTATGACCGATTATCATCTCATTTACTGTAAACCGTCATACAAATCAAAACTATAACAGCATTTAAAGTAAATAGTTTGGTTTAAAATCAAGTTATTTATTTTCACTAATTTAAAATATAGTGGTAAAAAATATAAAATAGATGTTTTAAGTATTTTATTTCGCAACGCTTAGCTTGGTCGTATGACCGATTATCATTTCATTTATTGTAAGCCGTCGCTCAAATCAAAACTATAACAGCATTTAAAGTAAATAGTTTGGTTTAAAAACACGTTGTCCTTGTTTACTAATTTAAAATATAGTGGTAAAAAATATAAAATAGATGTTTTAAGTATTTTATTTTGCAAAGCTTAGCTTGGTCGTATGACCGATTATCATCTCATTTATTGTAAGCCGTCGTACAAATCAAAACTATAACAGCATTTAAAGTAAATAGTTTGGTTTAAAATCAAGTTATTTATGTTCACTAATTTAAAATATAGTGGTAAAAAATATAAAATAGATGTTTTAAGTATTTTTATTAACAAAGCTTAGCTTGGTCGTATGACCGATTATCATCTCATTTATTGTAAGCCGTCGCACAAATCAAAAATATAACAGCATTTAAAGTAAATAGTTTGGTTTAAAATCAAGTTGATTATGTTTACTAATTTAAAATATAGTGGTAAAAAATATAAAAAAAATGTTTTAAGCATTTTATTTCGCAAAGCTTAGCTTGGTCGTATGACCGATTATCATCTCATTTACTGTAAACCGTCGTACAAATCAAAACTAAAACAGCATTTAAAGTAAATAGTTTGGTTTAAAATCAAGTTATTTATGTTCACTAATTTAAAATATAGTGGTAAAAAATATAAAATAGATGTTTTAAGTATTTTTATTAACAAAACTTAGCTTGGTCGTATGACCGATTATCATCTCATTTACTGTAAACCGTCGTACAAATCAAAACTAAAACAGCATTTAAAGTAAATAGTTTGGTTTAAAATCAATTTGTTTATGTTTACTAATTTAAAATATAGTGGTAAAAAATATAAAATAGATGTTTGAAGTATTTTTATTAACAAAGCTTAGCTTGGTCGTATGACCGATTATCATCTCATTTACTGTAAACCGTCGTACAAATCAAAACTAAAACAGCATTTAAAGTGAATAGTTTGGTTTAAAATCAACTTATTTATGTTCACTAATTTAAAATATAGTGGTAAAAAATATAAAATAGATGTTTTAAGTATTTTATTTCACAAAGCTTAGCTTGGTCGTATGACCGATTATCATTTCATTTACTGTAAGCCGTCGGTCAAATCAAAACTATAACAGCATTTAAAGTAAATAGTTTGGTTTAAAAACACGTTGTCCTTGTTTACTAATTTAAAATATAGTGGTAAAAAATATAAAATAGATGTTTTAAGTATTTTATTTCGCAAAGCTTAGCTTGGTCGTATGACCGATTATCATCTCATTTACTGTAAGCCGTCGTACAAATCAAAACTATAACAGCATTTAAAGTGAATAGTTTAATTTAAAATCAAGTTATTTATGTTCACTAATTTAAAATATAGTGGTAAAAAATATAAAATAGATGTGTTAAGTATTTTTATTAACAAAGCTTAGCTTGGTCGTATGACCGATTATCATCTCATTTATTGTAAGCCGTCGCACAAATCAAAAATATAACAGCATTTAAAGTAAATAGTTTGGTTTAAAATCAATTTGTTTATTTTCACTAATTTAAAATATAGTGGTAAAAAATATAAAATAGATGTTTTAAGTATTTTATTTCGCAAAGCTTAGCTTGGTCGTATGACCGATTATCATCTCATTTACTGTAAACCGTCGTACAAATCAAAACTAAAACAGCATTTAAAGTAAATAGTTTGGTTTAAAATCAAGTTATTTATGTTCACTAATTTAAAATATAGTGGTAAAAAATATAAAATAGATGTGTTAAGTATTTTTATTAACAAAGCTTAGCTTGGTCGTATGACCGATTATCATCTCATTTACTGTAAACCGTCGTACAAATCAAAACTAAAACAGCATTTAAAGTAAATAGTTTGGTTTAAAATCAATTTGTTTATGTTTACTAATTTAAAATATAGTGGTAAAAAATATAAAATAGATGTTTGAAGTATTTTTATTAACAAAGCTTAGCTTGGTCGTATGACCGATTATCATCTCATTTACTGTAAACCGTCGTACAAATCAAAACTAAAACAGCATTTAAAGTGAATAGTTTGGTTTAAAATCAACTTATTTATGTTCACTAATTTAAAATATAGTGGTAAAAAATATAAAATAGATGTTTTAAGTATTTTATTTCGCAAAGCTTAGCTTGGTCGTATGACCGATTATCATTTCATTTACTGTAAGCCGTCGGTCAAATCAAAACTATAACAGCATTTAAAGTGAATAGTTTGGTTTAAAAACACGTTGTCCTTGTTTACTAATTTAAAATATAGTGGTAAAAAATATAAAATAGATGTTTTAAGTATTTTATTTCGCAAAGCTTAGCTTGGTCGTATGACCGATTATCATCTCATTTACTGTAAGCCGTCGTACAAATCAAAACTATAACAGCATTTAAAGTAAATAGTTTGGTTTAAAATCAAGTTATTTATGTTCACTAATTTAAAATATAGTGGTAAAAAATATAAAATAGATGTGTTAAGTATTTTTATTAACAAAGCTTAGCTTGGTCGTATGACCGATTATCATCTCATTTATTGTAAGCCGTCGCACAAATCAAAACTATAACAGCATTTAAAGTAAATAGTTTGGTTTAAAATCAATTTGTTTATTTTCACTAATTTAAAATATAGTGGTAAAAAATATAAAATAGATGTTTTAAGTATTTTATTAACAAAGCTTAGCTTGGTCGTATGACCGATTATCATCTCATTTACTGTAAGCCGTCGCACAAATCAAAACTATAACAGCATTTAAAGTAAATAGTTTAATTTAAAATCAAGTTGTTTATCTATACTAATTTAAAATATAGTGGTAAAAAATATAAAATAGATGTTTTAAGTATTTTATTTTGCAAAGCTTAGCTTGGTCGTATGACCGATTATCATTTCATTTACTGTAAACCGTCGTACAAATCAAAACTAAAACAGCATTTAAAGTAAATAGTTTGGTTTAAAATCAATTTGTTTATGTTCATTAATTTAAAATATAGTGGTAAAAAATATAAAATAGATGTTTGAAGTATTTTATTAACAAAGCTTAGCTTGGTCGTATGACCGATTATCATCTCATTTACTGTAAGCCGTCATACAAATCAAAACTAAAACAGCATTTAAAGTAAATAGTTTGGTTTAAAATCAAGTTGATTATGTTTACTAATTTAAAATATAGTGGTAAAAAATATAAAAAAGATACTTTAAGTATTTTATTTCGCAAAGCTTAGCTTGCCCGTATGGGTTTAAAGGTATAACTCGCTATTTATTAAAAAAGAGAAAGAAAAGAGAAAAGTGAGTGAGAGTAGCGAAAACGAGAGAAGGTTTTAAAACGAGAGAAAAAAAAGTTTTAAAAATGAAGATGACGGCCGATAGTACGGGAGATCCTATTCTTGTTCATAATTACTATATTAACATTACAACATAATGAATTTCAATTAATTTTTGTCAATATGGTTTGACAGTTTTTTCCTTTCCATTACTTGGAAAAAATAAAGTATATTTATAGCAAATATTTGCTTATTGTCTTTTGATAAAGTATGGCTTCTTGTGCCTTCATCTTCTACAGTTACAAGATAAAATTAATGAAAAAACAGCTTTGATATTGTAATAATTATTTTGATCCATACGTTTCTGTTTTTGAATAATTTGGTGTTTGCAGTATGTGTGCTATTTAACAGCTATGTTTACATACTTGCATAGTCTAAATCAACTAAAATGTTACTTAATGCAAAAGCCAAATTATTCAAAACAGAAAAGTATGGTACCAAAGCAATTACCACAGAATTAAATTATTATTATTTTTTTATTAATTTTAGCTAGTACAGTTGATTTTTAAAAAACCGGCAACCTTGGAGCCAGAGGATAGCGTTTAAGCATACAGCACCATCTAAATATAAGCTCATGAAAATAGTGATACGCATCCGCATCAACGAGGAAAATATGAAAATTTGCTCCCGAAATCTGTGCCGGAAAATTGAAGGACCCAGAGTTTTGATTGCCAGATTTTTGAAGGTCAACTGTAAATGTAAAAGATAAAAGCTACAAAAAGCCATACTTTATCAAAAGACAATAAGCAAATATTTGCTATAAATATCTTTATTTTTTCAAGTAATTGAAATACAATTTAGGAAAACAGTAGGCTATACTTTTTTTCAACTATGCCACAATTATATTGTATACACAGAGTATGCATTTTTCAACCAAGTAATTGAATGGAAAAAACTGTCAAAACATATTGACAAAAATTAATTGAAATTCATTATGTTGTAATGTTAATATTTATACTTTCTTTATGGAGAATTTTTGTTATAAATTTGTTGAAAACAAACGCCCAGTTCTTTCTCAACAACTCTCAACTTTTTTTTTTAACTTTTACAGCTGTTATGGCTGAAAGCTCGTATCACAAAATAAGTTGTGAAAACGAAAGCAATGCCAAAAAAACTTTTTTAACCAGATTAATAAACTCATTGGAAGTTTTCACCCAAGAAAATTTAAAAGTAGATAGAAAAATCGTTGTCTTAAAAAATTCTTTTTGCTCCTGCAAAGTCAGAGTTATGTCACAAGTTGCTACTGAGCTGTGGCAATAATTCCTGACCTTACAATTCCGAATCCAACAGCACAAGCAGGATGCCTAATTGAACGTACAACGGGGTTTTCAAAAACATTAACGACTCCGACTGCAGTACTTCTAAAAAATGATTCCTACTTTCGACTCAACCAAATTTTAAAAAACAACTTCCATTCCACCATAAAACATACAAGTCCGGTAACTCCGACTCCACAACCCTGGTCACTACAATATTTGATTGTTTCTCCATAATTCTTCTACAACAAAGTTTTTGTGACAATGGTTTATGGATGGTGCTGCCTCTGTGCAAAAAATTACACAGTTCTTCCATTCAAGTGCTTTTTGTTCAAAATAAAGGTAAGACAGAAAATTTATTGCGATAATAACTCCAAGCGCAATAGCAGGAAAGTCGAACAAAACTCAACAAATTAAAGCTACGATACTTTATTCATCGTTTATATACGTTGTAGGCTCGCAAACTAAATTAAATATAGTTTATTTTTTAAATTTATCCTCATTCTCGTTTCTACTTTAACATAACAAAAATGTTTTTACCTTTCTTATTGAAACCCACAACAAAACTGTCAACTAATTTGAAATAGAAAGTTCGTATCGCATTTAATTTACTGAAGCTGGCTCAAAAAGCCCCAAATACTTTTGATATAAAGCTGAAAAGGCTCTAGTTCAACTAACCTGCCAGTTCAACAGACCAGTTCTCCTGTAAATTAAAAAAATATCTTCAAACAGTTTTTGCCAATTAATCTGGTAAGTTGTCGTATGCAGACACTGACGGTACCATAATAAGGTTATGCCACTAATGACGGTCTGCTATTTTGAGCAGATAGTGTTGCACTTAAAATCATCACTTTTTAAATATTTTTATCCATTCATTCATTATTTATTTTTATTTTCAATCACTATAAAGCATACAAAGAAACTGCAATAATAATTTTAACTTATATGTTAAAGCAAAATAAATTAATTGCCTATGTAACTATGATAACATCCAAAAAAATCTGGTTGAACAAGAAGCATTTACTCAAGCACGGACAAATCTGAGACAGTTTCAAATCGTGTGAAAATTCATTAAAATTTTACCAAATTTTCGAAATCTAACTTATTGAATAACATTTATAAAATTACTAAAAATATCTTTTTTTATTTAGAGTTTTTAGACTGTTTGTGTAAAATATTAAATAAAGGATTGTTTCTATCAAAAACTTCTGTCTCTATAGGACGACTTTTTTTGTTCATCACCTTTGACCCCACATTGGAAGGAAGTGATTATCGCTTAAATGTAATGGTTTTTCACTGTGACAACACTCTTTCTTAAAATCTCTATTCTCCAAAAAATCAAAACCATCCGACTCTATAAATAAATCATGAAATGTGAGTAGTAATAAATAAATGTTACGAGCAAAGTAAAAGGTCACAACCGCTGGCACGCCTGTTCGCGTGACGTCAAACAGTGGTTGTAAGTTTGATTCTTGCTCAGAAGGTTGGCAGGAAGCTGTATTCGGTTCTTCTCTAAGACAGTGGTTAACAACGATAAAGAACAGTCAAACCCTAGCTTTCTCACGCTACGTAAGATAGTGGTCGTGAGTTTGGTTCTTGCCCAAGACTGTAGTTGACAGCAATAATTAAAGACTAATTTCTCTTGCTCTTGGGATCTGTTTTTCTTGTTTCGTAACAGATAAAAAGATGAAATATAATCTAGAATCTTGACTTCTTTCGCTTGTCGGTAGAGCTCGTCTGCTTAATTGGTAAAGTTTTTGTACTATTTGACTGTATAGCTATACCTGCTTTTATAGCCGCAGAAAAGCTATTGCACAATAAACCTGACGTGTCGAAACCTACCCATCAGTACAAGCTCTTGCGCAATAAAAGTGAAAAACAGGTTCGCTGCTCTGGTTGGGGATCTAACTCTTTAGAAATAACTAGGCTGCGGCAACTGCGCTGCTCTAGTATCAATCTATAAACTTGTAACTTCTTTAGGGTTAGCAGCTTTGCTTTTCGGGAATTGAACTCTCGACTTGCGACTTCTTTAGGGTATGCAGCTACGGCAACTGCATTGCTCTGGAATCGAGCTATGGACTACTGTACTCCGTAGAATTAGCAGCTTATTGCGGCAACTATGTTTCTCGGAGATTGAAATCGTAAAGACATCTTTGCTGTAAGGCGGCAACTGCGTTGCTCTGGAATCGATTTATGGATTTGTAACTTCTTTATGATTAGCAACTGCGCTACTCGGGAATCGATCTCTTAACTACTGTATTTTGTAGAGTTCAAATACTAAAATTCGATTGTTTTTTATCACTGTCAACCACCGTCTTGGGCAAAAACCAAACTAAAGACAGCTTCGCTGTCAACTATCGTTTTTGGCAAAAACCAAACTCACGACCACTGTCTTCTGTTGGGTTAAAAGACTAGGGTTCGACTGTTTTTTAATAATGTTAACCACTGTCTTTGGTAAGAGTCGAACACAGCTTTGTTGTCAACGTCTAGGGCAAGAACCAAACTCGCGACCACTGTTTTCCGTGCATTAGCAGCTTCGCTAAGAACCGAATCATGACCACTATCTTCTGTAGGGTTCTTCTTTAGGGTTCGCGAGTTGTGACGTCATGCGCGTTACATTGTCTGACGTCATGCAAATAGGCATGTCTGCGCCTATGACGTTTGATCCTTTTCAAAACATTTATTTATTACTAAAAATATCGATAAGACTATTTTAAATAACTGGAACATACGCACTCTATTTTAATATGCGAACTAAATTTACGGCACAAATCCCAAAAAAAAAAGCAAAAATCTAATCGGCCCAGTTTTCGGTTTGATTTTTATTGAAATATTCAACGCGTAAAATTAAAAAGAAAATTTTTCCAATTTGATTTTAAGAAAACGAACCCAAAATAATTCTAATGCAAAACTTAAAGTATTATACTTACAATGAAATTAATCACTCTTTACTGTTGGTATTTGTTTGACAATAGTTAGGGACATTCCATGTCAACTCACACCCTTTTTGGCATTTTTTTGCCGACCATCTCCGATTTTGCTAAAATTTGGAATGTTTGTAGGTTTGGATGAGAAAATGTCTCACACCAAATTTCAAGTTTCTAAATCAAATAGTTTTTGATATATAAGGTTGAAATTTAGACACAAAATTGTCGCTTGAACGACCCTGATCGAGCAAAACTGGCCCTCCTAGCTTTATTTTCTGTTCGATTACAAAGATGTTAATATCATTGGAAAGCTCTTTTCAGATGCTTTCCAATAATATTTACATTTTAAATGTATCTATATAAATAAAAAAGTTACCTTTTGTCGTGACCTTGTGATCTTGACCTTGCATGACCCCAAAACCCCCACTCTAGACAAAAATTTTTTTTCAATATTTTTGTTCCTCACATAGAGGACTATTAGCATGCCAAAAATCAAGGTGGGATCTCCTATGGGTTTTCAAGATATTTGCATTTTATTGAATAGGTGTGCCTAATAATGCAATTTTATCGATATTTTCGCAATAAATATTTTCGCAACTTGGTCGTTTTTTTCAAATAAATCATTTTTGCAAGTTTTTTGTTAATTTTTTTTCTAATTAATGAATATCTTGAAAACCCATAGGAGATCCCACTTTCATTTTTGGCATGTTGATAGTCCTTTACGTGAGGAACAAAAATATTGAAACATTTTTTTGTCTAGAGTGGGGGTTTTGGGGTCATGCGAAGTCAAGATCACAAGGTCACGACAAAAGGTAACTTTTTTATTTATATAGATACATTTGAAATGTGAATATTATTGGAAAGCATCTAAAAAGAGCTTTCCAATGACAATAACATCTTTGTAACCGAACAAAAAATAAAGCTAGGAGGGCCACTTTTGCTCGATCAGGAGGGTTCAAGCGGCGATTTTGTGTCTAAATTTCAACCTTCATATATCAAAAACTATTTGATTTAGAAACTTGAAATTTGGTGTGAGACATTTTTTTATCCAAACCTATACACATACCAAATTTCAGCAAAATTGGAGATGGTCGGCAAAAGCGGGGTGTGAGTTGACATGGAATGTCCCATTATATCTTAACGACTATGAATAGGGATTTCTGAATGATTTTTAATAGCAATGTAACAAAATTTAAAAACAGTTTCGCTTTTATATTTTTTACGGTAGTAATTTTTGTTCGTTTTAAAAAAAATAAAAAATTTTAATCATTTTTCTTATTTGAAAGAGCAGGACAAAAAAGTTTTTAATCTAAAAAATTTTACCATTTGCAGAAAGTGATTAATGCTCTTTTCAAAAAGCTTTGCACCAATGTAAGCAGTAGAAAGTTACAAAAGTTTTGTGCAGCGTTGTCATTTTGTTTCTTGACGTGCCTAGTGATACGTTACGTACAGTGTTGGGATTCAAAGTTTTAAGAACAGGTTCTCTTTTTTATAGAACTTACTAACAAGAGGCAGAGGTAGATATTCCAATTTAGGGGCCCGAGGCAAGAATTTTCAAAAATTGGTGTTGTCTAAGAAAAAAAGAGCTTTGCTTGCATATTTTTCTCTAAAACTCATGGCGTCCTCCAAAAAAAAAAAAAGGTCTTGACTCAGAATCGTTCTTTACACTTTGAACAAACATCTGCCTTATTCGCCTCACCCAATATCCATTACTGACAACAGGTTCCCTCATTGTACAGAGATAATGAAATACATAGATTGCGTAAAGTTAAAAGCAGGTTCGCTAAACGTGCTGAAATTCGAAGAACGGGTTCGCTAAACGTTCTGAAATTCCAAGAACGGGTTCGCGCGAACCCGTGGCTATTTTTATTTATTTAGCCTATTTTTCAAAATGCTTAAAGACGCTTCGGCTCTTTTTTTTTTTATTAAAATCGGTATAAATATTTGCAAAAACAGTAACATCACCACTTTTTGATAAGTTTGAGTAGTATTTTATTTTCATTATTTTTAAACCGAAACGCTGCCTATACGTAAAAGTATAACTTTAAAAAAATTTTATTTATTGTCCTTTGCTTGTATTTCGCTCTTCGTGTGTAAGGTCTTAATGTCAGAAAATTGAATTTAAGAAATCAGAGTTAGAGTAATTGGCTGCCATCTAAATTTCTGCTGTGCAATCAAGTACAAGTCAACCAATAAATGAATAACTACCTAGTTTTATTTGCTTTTCTTGTTTTACTTAACTTTTGCAGTATTTCATCAAATGGTAAGTAGTAGTAGAAACTTTAGAGGTTGTAATAGAATTAGTCATGAAAGCAATTATTTGTTTTTATTTTGAGTCGCTGATCATATCTACTAACCTATTTGAAAGTGTTAAAAAATTAGGAAATTAGAACGTATTCAGGACCAATGTAACCGCTCCCGAACAAGAGTTGTAAAAATATACCGTATAAATTTAATTGGAATTAATTAATTACAACAAAACCATCATTTAAATAACTGATTGTTACAACATCAATTAATTGCAATATTGAAACATTTATATAATTAGAAATTTATTTTTTTAAAAGCGTTGAAATAAAACTGGTATGCTTGCAAATGTAAAAATAATCTATAGGTCGAAGTGAAAATAATTTTTAATGACGTAACCAAAGTTTACCAATTAAGTAAAATTAACATTTTAAACCATTTTATCGAGAAGCGTGGAACGCAAAAACCGGCAAAAAACGTCTATGCGAAAAAAACGAATATTTTCTTTTAAATTTAATTACTGTCTTGATTCGCATTGCTTTCTATTTTAATTTTCTGCTAGTAATTTGAAATATTATTTATTTTTGTCAAAATTACTAAATTAATGCACACGAACTGATCAATACTTTTTAGTTCTAGTTCAGATTACAGTTCTAGAATATTTTTCAAGCTCCACAAATTGGAGATTGTTAAAAAAGCCTCGGTTTTCTTCAAGTTCCAGTTTGCTGTCCTGATTATTAAAATTGGCTTTCAATTTGTCAGCTTTGAATTTGCAGCAGCATATTGTCTTATAAACAAAGAGATCACAGGATGCTGATTGCTTCGACAATATCGTCACTTAACTGATACTGCCATGGTGAATAGTTGGCACTACCGTGTCAGATTTGAATGACCGGAAAATTAAAGCTAAATTCCCCGCCCCACATCCAGGTCTTCTAGCCACTAGACTAAAAGGTTGTTTAACATGTAAATAAGTTACTGTTAATTTATTCTACGGTAAATTTTTTGAAATAGATATTGCATATTTAGTATTCTTATTTTAAGGTTTCCACATTACTGTAACAGTGAGAGACTTGGAAGGATTCGTGGAGTGGAACAACAAAACTTTTCAAGCAAAAAACATGCAATTGTGTACTGAAATGAGGTAAACACATTCAAACTTATTTTATAACAAATTACATCACTTTTTTATCTTCTCCAGACTTTTAAAATTTATTTATTTTATCTCTATATTTATTT
Organism: Diplosoma virens; assembly: GCA_963680785.1. Classification (NCBI taxonomy): domain Eukaryota; kingdom Metazoa; phylum Chordata; class Ascidiacea; order Aplousobranchia; family Didemnidae; genus Diplosoma; species Diplosoma virens. Next base: position 354,517 of record CAVMFT010000152.1, read on the forward strand.
TCCTGACTCGCCTGACTCGCAGGAAAGCGACGGAGGCGCTAATACACAAGGCAAGCAATTACACCCCCCTGCTTCCGGAGATGCCAAGATATTGCTCTCCGATAGAAATTTTTTATTTTGGTCTTTTAGTTTTATAAAGATATGACTAAAAATCTAAACCGTTTGTCAAGACCGCCAAGATGGGAAAGTGCCGTCAAGTGTCTTTACCAAGGACACAACCGAATGGCGAAATTGTACTTTACAAAAAGCCTATTTGCACAAAAGCAACAAATACTTTTAATGTTGTAAAAAAAGACCTTTAATTCTAAGTTTTTTTAAAAACAAAATTATTCTTTTTAGATTCACCCAACACGCAATGGCGACACGGGCTCCTTGCTATATAGAACCTGACGGGAACAGTTGCTTTAGTAGATTTTTGTACTACGATTATGAAGGTTAGTTTTTCAAATACACAATATCCGCTGTCTTTTTCCTTCAAGCACAATTTGGTTAAGCAAGGTCTACTGATAATCAATTTAAGTTAACCAAAAATTGTAATTGTTTTAATAAGTTAAATTAAACAGTTAACAGTTAATAAGTTAAGTTTAAAAAATTCAAATTAAAAAAAAAGCAATTGACAATAAAAAAAACAATTAAGCATAAAGTTTCATGCTGACATTTGGAGAAAAGTAGTTTGAAAATCTACGAAAACAATAATTTTACCTGCAATTTATAAAAACGAATGCCTATTTTATTTTACAGCTAGACATATATCAAAATTAATATCATCATTGGCAAACCTTTAAAAGCAAATTTGAAATATGAAACCTCTGAGAAGATTTACTGCAAAGCTGGATGTCAACAATATGTCGGCAGCATAATCTAATGCAGGGGTCCGTAACCTTTTTGAGACGTGCCCCCTTTCATCATGCGAACAAAACTCGCACCTCCCCTTGATGATACTAGCAGAACTCAAACCCTATCATATTTTAAAACAATCTCACAAAATTGAACAGAGCAACTAAGTTTGTTATAAAGAAGGATGTAATTGTTTTTTGGAAACCAAAAGTTTAATTTGTGACTTTGTAGTAGAAAATTCACCTCTAATCAGCTTTAAATTCAAGTTTGTTCTTGTAATTTGTCTTTAAATTTTGGAAAAACCGCCATTTTCTCACATGTAAGTCGATGAAAACTATATATATGTATAGCTACACGACCTACACACTTGAATATGTGCACATGTTTTGCCCGAAAATCAATCAGTGAAACAGCTTTAAAATTGTTTTTTACAATCGAGTTACATTTCATTTCCGAAAATGGCTCCTGCAAATCTTTGGGAAGAATATCCTTGTTCAGACGAAAAAGATTTCTTGTTATCTGCAATTCTGGAATTCAGTTTCGCTCAAATATGGACATAATGGTTCGAATTATGGTCAAAGATAGCACTCCACCTCGACTTTAAGCTTGCCCTTAGGTTCGATTTAGTTTTTCGCCAGGGCAATTCCTACAGTAGCTAAGGAAAAAAAGCTGCATTTTATTTTGAATTTGGTGATACCCAGCGCCAGTTTTACCACAAAAGCGTTGATGGCATTGTAGTCATTATACAGGTATTCTTGCCTTGCATAATCAAGTTTAAAGTATTTAACGCTTCAAAAATATCTACGAGATTTTCCAACGTCCGATCAAGCTCCTTTAATTTGATTAACAAAAAAAGATCTTGTTATCCATAAGCTTCAAAAAACATCATAAGTTTATTTTTCATTTTATGCAAGCGGGATGACATGTTACTTTTTGTAACAACCAAACAGATGTACGAAAAAGCAGAGTCTTGTGATTGGAATCCATGTCCTTACAAAGCTTGGTAAGCAGTTTCGTATTGACAGCAATTGCTTTAAAGTAGTTGCAGACTGGTATGATTGTGCAAGCTTATCTTTCAAGGCAACTGGTAAAGTCCTATAGACCAAAGCCTCTCGTTGAATTGTACAATAAAATCCAACCGCATTGGGGTTTTCTTCTTTATCTTTGCAATCAATCCACTCAAAAACCCAAACAGAATTGCCAGATGGGCAAAAAGTAGCAAATTGAGCTACTTTTTGATGCTCTTGCCAACAAAATTTGTGATTTATGACCTTGCTACTTTTGTTGATACTTTTAAAATCTAAGAGGCTTTAGTCTTCACTTTTAATTTGGATGTTTCAAATATTTTTTAGAGGCCTTACCAAAAATTAAATTTGTACACCTTTTTATAAAATTTTTTTATATTTTTGATTAAGTTGGTTTTTACTTTTTTGACAACCATGGACCCAAATAATGTCAGACCACCATCAGTGCGGACACTCACAAATTTTTCTCAAGGTAAACTCTTGTTGCAACTTTAAATAGATCTTGTGCTCTACATGCGGTCTCTAGAGGTCTGCAAAACAGCCTATTCTGTTCAATTAAATTAAAAATAGACTAATAGCCGCGGCGATTGGGCAATATCAGTTGTTTCGTCACATTTAATTGAAAAAAAGGCAAGGCTGGTAACTTTTTCAAAATTTATATTTACTATCCTTTGCGAGCTTATCAATGTGTGTTTTAATCGTAGAATACGAGTGTAAAATTTTCGCTATTTTCTATCTCAACACGAAACCCGCTGCTTTTAACATGACGGTTTAATAAATATTTTACTAATATTTTGAGGTTTCTTTTTTTTTTGCAACCATGTGAGCAATTTCGAATGACACTTCTAATGCTTTTTAGACAAAGACTGGGGTTTCCATTTAAAAGAGCTATTGTAGTTACAAAACAGCTAGCCACAAAAGAGTAGTACAAAATAGCTAGTGCCATAAAAGAGCTAGTTACAAAACAGCTAGTTACAAAATAGCTAGTACCAAAAAAGAGTTAGAGTTAGGGTTAGCCTAACCCTAACTCTAACCCTATTTTTTAGATACTAGCTCTTTTGTGGCTAGCTGTGTTGTAACTAGCTCTTTTGTGGTATAATCAAAGACTGGAAAGCACTTACTTACTTGCAATTTTAAATTTTTTCGGACAGTTTTTCTTGCTTTGAAAAGAACCTAATGGCTAATCTGTATGGCCAGGGTGTTTTGTTTAAAGATGACGCTGCAAACAACTTGGTCATATAATGTGATTGCTAAAATTTCATAGCATATAACGTATTGTGGTACCACTTGACTATTCACAGTGGAATCTATAAAACCATACTTTAAATAATCACTGTCATGCCTTCTCTTTTTATTTATTTTATGACTGGGCAATCTTGCTGCAAGCTGAATTTATTTATTCAACTTGCAGCAAGTTGCCCAGGCCCCCAATGAACCTTTCACATCTCACAAGCGGGGGCACCCCCGTTCAAGAACCCCTGATTTAATGGGTGAGAAACCGGTTTGAGTGGCGAGTGGCAACCGCGATTGACAAAAACTTGGTTTAATTACTATTTTAATAAGAGTTAGCCTTATTGAGAGTTAATTTTTATTCTGTCAAACCCTTTAAAAAGGAACTTTACGGTAGTTTCATTTGTTTGGCAATCAGAGGAAGCAGCTGTAGAATGATATAACAACAAAAAACACAAATAAAATACTTTCAACCGTCTAGAAGTCCATGTACAGCTGCTCTAAGCTCAGCGATCTCTGCTTTACCACAAATCAAGAGGATAAACAACTGAATAAATTTATTATAGGATACCTACGTTTACTGGCTTTCAACAATTCCGAAAATCCAACAAGTTCTAGGTGTCCGAAAGGTTGTGCTGATAGAATGTCTTTAGAAATCAAAGTTTCAAATATTATTCGTGAGTAAGCATAGTCGTGAGTTTTATTGTTTTTTAGTTCATAAAAATATGTACAATTAATCAAGATTTAGATAAATTGCATGAACAATTGTTCTGTATCGAGATCTGACAGTTTATTGAACGACAGGTTATCGAAATTATGTAATGCCAACATTTGGCACCAGTGATGAAGGTCTCGAGACCACTTTTGTGTGGTCTCAGTCTTGTCTCGGTCTCGGCATTGTGCCGGTGGCCTCGGTCTTGGTCTCGAGGTGATGCGGTCTCAGTTTCGTGTTTTTTTAATTGGTTTCGAGACCGAACCTTTTTTGATATTTTTGTTACTTGATGTTATTGTGATAAATTTTGCAATTTGCTTTAGCACAACACTCAATTGACCAACTTTCCCCAAATTTAGATGTTAAATAGCTTAGAGCCAATTTTTTTTGATTTTTAGCTTTGCAAAGTTCTTATGTTATCCAATAAAGATTTTTTATTATAATTAGGGTTATCTGTTACAAGCTGATCTGATTACAAAATGGTTTTATTTAAACTTTTTCTTTTGGCAACAAACAAATCTGGTAGTGCTTTGAATGTTTGTGCACACACTCTTTCCCTCCAAGTCCTTCCAGTTTCCAGAAGAGTGCAACAATGCTAGATCATCAGCATAAGCAAACTTTCTGGAAATCATGGAAGGAAGATCGTGCGTATAGATGTTAAATAAGAGGGGAGCCAAGACCGATCCCTGAGAAACGCCGTTTTTAAGACAATGTAGCCTGCTTTGCTTGTTGTCACCGGTGGTAAGGGTGAAACTTTGATTTCGGACAAGCTCCATAATCATTTTGACCATGTGCTTATCCGGAATTAGTCTCAGCAGCTTGCAGGTAAGGCCACGGTGCCAGACACTGTCATAAGCAGCTGTCAGATCGACAAATACGGCACCGGTCTTCTTTTTAGCTTCAAAAGAATCCTCGATGTTCTGTGTTAGCAGAACAACTTGATCTACGGTTGACTTCCCGCGTCGGAACCCAGCCTGCTCTTTAGTGAGCAGGGGATCGATTAATGGTTCAACGCGGGCGTAGATAAGCCTCTCGAGGATCTTGTAGGGGACATAGAGCAGAGATATCGGTCGATAACTCTTTGGGTCCCCCACGGGCTTTCCGGGTTTTGGGATCGCGACCACAAGCGCTTTTCTCCAGATCTTGGGAATTTTGAGTCGGCGCAAACAGGAAGAAATAAAGTCACATAACCAGGACTCCAAAGCAGCTCCAGCATGGAGTATAAGCTCGGGGCAGATGGAATCAGGTCACGGAGCTTTACCTGGTTTTAAATGTTGAAGGGCAGCAGCAAATTCTCTCTGTGAGAAATTGTCAGAGATATTTACTGCGTCTGGTGTTGTGGCCCTCCAAAGGTCAGACACTTCTTGAAAGACAAGTCGAGATGACTTGCGGTCAACAGCCTCGTATTTCCCATTTCTAACCAACTGAGATGCAATAGCATCGGCTGAAACGGGACAGCGACGAGGAGAGTGTCGTGAC
>CAVMFT010000154.1:0-194375 GCA_963680785.1 Diplosoma virens
GATCTCTAAAAAAAAAGGTTTTCACTCAGAATCGAACTGCGATTTATCTATTTTCGTCGCCAACTTCAGGTGTTTTTAAAAAAAGGGTCCGCACTCAGAATCAAATTCCAATTTGTCAATTTTTGTCCCCAAATTCTTTGATTTGCCGATTACATGTGCAATAACCATAATTTTTTCCAAACGTTTCGCGGCACTACTGGAATTTTCAAAGTTTTGCGGCACAAAGCACAAAATGCCAATTTGTTTCGCGACCCCATTTGGGGTCGCGATCCATAGTTTAAGAAGCCCTGTCTTAGAGTAGGGTAGACTGGGTTAAAGAAGCCGACTGGGGTAAAAAGACTTTTTTTAAAATTGAAAAGCTTCTAAAAAAGAAAAAAATACTTTCACCATGTGGTGACAAGAATTGTGGGTAATCTTAAACCACTAATTAGATTAAGCCCAACTCGTGTAGTAGACATTTCAAAAGTAGTTTGAATAAGGTACATGACGGCGTAAGTATTGTTTATAAGTGGTTAAAGGTTTTTGTTATTATTGGTAAATTATTTTGATAAATATTTAAAACAATGGCGAACCAGAAACTTGATGAAGTAATGGAACTGTTGAACAAGGTCAAGGAAAGACAGGATAAGTATGAAAAAAATTATTTAAAAAAAGACCAAGATACTGCTTCTTGTAATTGTTTTGCAGGTGAAAAGGAAAAAATGGAACAGCATCAAGAACTTATGAAATTATCAACTATTATTGATTCTATTAAAGTTGAAGTTGGACAGTTGGCAGAAATGGTGGAGAAACAGGAATATCTAGATGACTTAGAGCAATATGGAAGATCTAATTGTCTCATATTGCATGGGAACAATATAGATCACAGGATAAGTAGCATGGATGTTGAGAAGTATGTGCTAAATATATTAAATACCAAATTAGATTTGCCTACTAGTATTGGTGACTCTGATATTGATATTTGTCACCCTCTTCCTTCTAAAACCAACAAAAAACCAATTATTATTAAATTTGTTCGCAGGTCAATAAGGAATATGGTATACTCGCATAAGAAGAACTTGAAAACATCGAATGGACCCAAACTATCAATTACTGAGTCATTAACCAAAAAAAGACTAAAGATTGTGGAGGAAGCCAGAAAGGTATTTGGTTTTGGCAATGTCTGGAGCATGAAAGGTATTGTATACTGTTCATTCAAAGGTAAGAAACAAGCTATCAATAAACTATCCGATATTAGTAAGATAAGATTTTCTTCTTAATTAACTAGTAATTTTAATAATCAAATTAATACAGTACTTGATTTAACCTTACCACGACACATCATAATTTTCTTTATATTAACCTTAGCTTATCTTTATATAACTATTCATTTTATACATCTAAAATCAATTTAAAATTTGTGTTTTATTTATTTGTATTTTTTTTTACTTTTTGTTTATTTTATTACTTATTATTAATTATTTAGTTTAATTTTTTTTTGTTTTATATATATATAATTACTCATTTGTGCAACATAAATCTTAAGTATTATGACTTTGAAAAAACTTGTATGTCAATTTTGCCAAAAAACAATTAGAAAAGACTTTGTGCCTATTCAATGCCAAACATGTTTAGCTCACTTTCATAAAAAATGTGCTAAAATACTTAAGAACCAAGCAATAGCCTCAAATAATTTTTACTGTAAATGTAGTTGTTATGAACATAAAAATTCCCTTATTTCACATAATTGTGGTAAAGAAAAAATTATAAGTAGTCAACCTGAAAAATATGTTAATGCTGAAAAATTAAATTCAATCTTTGTTGATGACAGTAATTCTGAAAATAAAGAACATGATAACTTAATTGGCCCAAATAGTCATCACTTTCAAGAGCAATACTTGGAAATTCAATCTACAAAATCATTGATCTTTAATAAAAAAATTTGTAATAGTTTTCTTATTATTTGTGTTAATATTAGGTCACTATCCAATCCTTTAAATTTTAGTAAATTAGAAAGCTTTGTTCATAATCTAAACCCCAAACCAGATATAATTGCTGTGACTGAAACATGGATTCAGAATAATTCATCTGGCCCATACTGTAATCTTGAAAATTATAATTTTATCTCTAACAGCAGAAAAGTTGCCAAGGGTGGTGGAGTTGGTTTGTATATTAAAAATTGCCATAAATTTAACCTAATTGATGAATTGACAATAATGAATGAAAAAATTTTTGAATCAATTTTTATAAAAATTCAATTAGGCTACATAATGAAAATTTATTCTGTGGTAACATTTATAGATCTCCTTCTAATGACAATCGTTTAAATGAAAACTTTTTGAATAATCTTTACAATTGTATCCATAATAGTAATGAATCACTAAACAAATGTTTTATCACTGGAGACTTTAATTATGATTTATCAAATCAAGATAATGAACATGTATGCAATTTTATTGAAATGATGCTTGAAGGTCATTACTTCCCAGTTATTAACAAACCAACTCGCATCACAGATTCAAGTGCAACAGTATTAGACCACATCTGGACAAATTTACACCATCAGCAAATAAAATCCGGAGTCATTTTAAATCCACTTTCTGACCATCTACCAGTATATATGTGTTTTAATCTTAATAAACAGAATTTGTGTAGACCTCAACAAAAAAGATCTTTTACCCCCCAAAGTATAACCAAGTTTAATGAAATGTTAGAAAATATTGATATTAATGCAATACTAAATGAAGCTAATCCTAATTTAGCATTTAAATTATTAATGGACAATTACAAATCTACTTTTAACTACTGCTTCCCTTTCATCAAGCAAAATATTGAAAACAAAAATAAACAGCCATGGTTTGATAATGATCTTTATTTATTAATGCTGAAAAAAAACAAGTGTTTTAAAAAGTTTCTGAAAAACAGGAGTGTTTTAAACAAAGCAAACTTTAATAAAGAAAGAAATAAATACAATCGCGCCTTAAAAGAAAAAAAAAAGAGTTATTTTAGACAAACATTTAAGAAATTAAGTAATAATTTAAAAAAGACCTGGAAAAATATAAACAAACAATTAGGTAAAGTTAAATCATCAGTATGTTCTTCCATATCCATAAACAATAATTTGGTAAATGACTCTCTCCAGATTACTAATTATTTTAATGATTACTTTGTCAATGTTGCAAATAATTTAATATCAGATTTACCCCAAACATCTCATAGTTTTCAAACATTTATGCAATCTCCCACATTGAGCACACTTTATCTCTATCCAACTAGTTTAACTGAAATAAAAAAATTAATCAGTGACCTTCAGCCTAAAAAAAGTACTGGCATTGATGAAATTCCCACAACTATTTTAAAAAGCACACCAAACAATATATTAATAGCTCTGACACATGTGTTTAATCTTTCGTTAGCTTGTGGTGAATTTATCTCTGACTTTAAAACTGCAAAAATAGTACCAATTCATAAAAAGGGTAGTGTAACTAATGTATGCAATTATCGCCCAATCAGCTTACTTTGCTCCATGTCAAAAATATTGGAAAAGTTAATGTACAATCGTGTAGTATTATTCTTAAAAAAACAAAACTTTTTTTATAAATATCAATTTGGCTTTAGAAAAAATCACTCAACTAGTCACGCAACTTCATTATTAATTGAAAATATTGCTGAAGCTTTTGAAAACAAAGAACATGTACTTGGCATATTTCTTGATCTATCTAAAGCATTCGATACCATTGATCATAAAATTTTATTATCCAAATTATGGCATTGTGGAATTCGTGGTGTAGCGCATGATTGGTTTTGTAGCTATCTTAGCAACAGAAAACAATTAGTTGAAATAAATAATATCTGCTCCAATACTAAGTCAATAAAATATGGTGTCCCTCAGGGTTCAATTTTAGGCCCTTTACTATTCTCAATTTATGTAAATGATTTAAATAATTGCTTAACCTTAGGAAAATGCATTATGTACGCAGACGACACTAACATATTTTTAAAAAGTAATTGCTATGAAACCTTATATGAAGCTGCAAATAAGGAGTTAGGGAACATAGATAAGTGGCTTCTGGCAAATCGGCTATTTCTGAACACTGACAAAACACATTATGTGATCTTTCGCACACCCAAAACAAAGCCTCCCTCAAAAAAACTCACAATTTCAATTAGAAATAAATTTATCTCTCAGCAACCAAAAACGAAATTTTTGGGAATAATATTTCATGAACATTTAAGTTGGAAATTGCATATGAACTTTGTTCTACGAAAAATCTGCGTAAGTTATGGTAGGGGAGAGCCTCCAACAGTGCGCCGGTGCAAACAGTGCGCCTTTGCGTTTTATTTTTTTATTGTTGCGTAAAATAACATCGTAATTGCATTATCAAAATTTGTATTAAAATATCAATTTCTCTTTGTATTTTCAGAAATGCTAAAAAAACAGAAAATTTTTTAAAAAGGTTTTTCAATTTTTATGGAAGTAAAGTTAGTTTTTGCTGAAAAAAAAAATTGTTTTTTTTCATTGTATAAAAGCACTAGGAATTAAGTCAAAATGACATCAATTTCTCCATAGCGTAAAGTAAAGCCTGGTAAAAGATAATAATCGATTATTGTAGCTTTTCTCTGAAATCAAGAGTTAAAGTCAAAATGGCAGGTGTTCCTACAGTGCGCCACTCAGTAGCACCTAACAGTGCGCCCCCTGGCGCACTGTTGGAACAAACATTTTACATATTATTCTATTGCTAAAGAAACATACACAATAGAATCTTCATATATTCGGCTTTACAAATGAGCTTTTTTTTACGCTTGTATTGCTATTCACAGCAAAAGAACTTTTTCTTTCAAAGAAAATTTTATTAAAACGATATGTGTGAGAGCGATTGTGACCTTAGTTCAAAAGAAGATGATCTAAACGAAAAATAATTACCGAATATTGGTGATTTATCCTATAATCATGTTGTTCTCCAAAAAACAAAAAATCATCACTTGAAATAAGTTCCATTTTTCTTACTTTTCGTCCAAAATTCATGGTGTTCTCTAAAAAAAAGGTCTTCACCTAAAATCTCTCCCTGATTTTCTACTTTTTGTCTCAAACCAGCTCACCTTTTCTAATTTTGTCCCAAAGCAGGGCTGTTCTTTATTTCGTTCAGAAATAAAGGTCATCGTACAAGAATTTGCTGGTCATGCAACACATAACTTGCATGCCCTGACCGCACGCCACTGGTGTAGGATACCCACAAGTTAAAATGTATATTATTTTTTTAATTTCAAAAAAGTAAAAGTTGTTTATTTATTTATTTGCTAATTAAAATAGTTTTATTTTTTATGTTTTTGTGTTTTATTCATAAGTTACATGTTATATGTTGACTTATTAATGGTAAACTTTGCTTTTGCTTGTTTAAATTGGTTTTAAAGTTGTTTTGTCTTTCTATATAAGAATAAAAAATTATTTTTTGACGTAAGAGTTGCACGTATTTTGCTGTTACAACAAAGAAAATCTTATGAACAAAAAGAACTTAAAAATTTCATTAATCAGGTAATACAAAGCTATGTTGCTTAAAAAAAAACTAAGTGGCGCAGTGTTGGACCTATGCTCCAACAGTGCGCCATTTTTTTACTTCATTTTAAAATCAATTTTTTTGGAAGATAAAGACTTTCAACAAAAAGCCTAATTATGCACCTTAAATATCAATTGAATGAGATTAAAATGTCATAAAAATTTTTCATTCATAGCTTTTCAGTTTCCGAATTTTTGAAAAACTCCGAAAAGTGGCGCACTGTTGGAGGCTCTCCCCTACTATCAAAAAAATTTCAAAACACTTTGACAAAAAAACTTTGCTTGTATTGTATAACTCCCTGATAATCAGTCATATAAGATATTGTATTACAACTTGGCATATTGGTAATAAAACCACAGCCTCAAAAATTCAACGAATCGCTAATAAATTCATACGATTAACATTTGGATTACATCATAGAGCTAACGTTACTGACATCTTGCGAAACAACAACGTAATGACAATTGATCAAATAACCGAATTAGAAATAACTTGTTTTATGTACAAATATATAAAAGGCATGTTACCACCATGTTTTGATCATTTTTTTCAAAATAACCTGATAAGCGACAAATTCACTAAATGTACAAGAAGCCAGTCCAAATTCTATCCTTCATTTTGTAGATTAAATGTAACTAAACAATCTTTAAGATACAGAGGTCCTCTTGCTTGGAATAAAGTCCCAACAAGCATTAAACAGATAAAATAATATAGTAAATTTCGTACAGAATTTCAAAAGCATCTTATAGCAACGTAATTTTTAATGGTAATAGACTTCATAAATTTTAAAACTTCTGCTGCTGGTTTTTTATGTTACAGGTAACTCCACCAAATTGTACAAAGAAATTGAAGGTGATAAAAGCCCGATGCGACTTCAAAGGCAACATCCAGATCATTTCGGCCCATCCAGTTCGATGAAAATTCACATAATTTAATTATTTTGCACCTATTCTTGTTCACTATTTGTATGTTCTATCTTATGCATATAAATTTTTTTTTTTTTTGTCCAGCCATATGCTTTTGAAATGGTCCTTTTGACCCGTGGCAGGATTTCTTTTGGTGGGTTTCTTTGCCTGCCTGACCCTTTTGGTCCAGACCCTTTTGGTCTTTGAGTTTGTTGTTTCTCCCACCCATGATTACACAACATTCTCTGACTATGGCTCGGATGTGTGTATTAATTATCTTCTTTTCGCTTTCCTTTTCTTATTAACATCACATCGCTTTGTTCAAAGGTACAACGACCATGCACAACTGACGTTGTGCATGTAACAACGTCAGTTGTGCATGTAATAACGTACTTCGTTTAGTCGCTGCTTCCTTATTCACAATCTTTATTTCTACATGCACTATGATTAATTTCAAGTTGATTGTGAGTAAAAATGAAATAAATAAAAAAATAAAATAAATAAATAAAATAGTTTGCGTTTTCATAGGTTTCATTATAATATTTTTGATTGCTGATGAGAGCATAGCAGAATTTATAAAAAGAGATGTTTATTAATAATTTATTTTTTTCGAAGATAGTAGTTTCTAGAGGGTATGGTAACTTTTAGTTTTTTGCTTACAAGTAAGACTTGAGAAAAATTTTAAATTTTCAAAATGTCCACCTTCTGGGTAAAAAGCCTGCTTTGTATATGGGGTAAAATGCCCGCCCTAGGCTTTTTACCCCAATTATCAAAAAATGTCAACAAAACATATTGTAATGAAATTCTGTTTAGATTACGTAAATTGATAATGCCAAGAAGTTTTAAAAAGATGCTCGACTGAATTTTTCTAATCTATAGGCTGCTAAAATAAGCATACCTTGCAAAATACAAATTTTTGTAGCTTAATTATTTCTTGATTTTTTTATTAAATAATTTAGATTCTTTTTATGTTTTACCACTTTTATATTCATATACAATCAATCCTTTCACAGCTATAAGGCTTTAAGAAGGCTATAGTGACATAATCTATAAGTTAAATGATAGCATTTAACTACAATTTTTAGCAAACAAATGGCTGTATACATTTTTTTTTCATTTTAATATCTTGTTATGTGCAGCATTTTAAAATTTTAATTGTGATTGTTTAAAATAATTTTTTTGCAATGCCTCGTTTCTACATTCGTAAAACTAGCCGAGCATCATATACTTCTGATGACTTAAAAAGAGCTATTGCTGACGTTAAAAGTGGGGCTGCTTCATTGCCAACAGCAAAAAAATATGGCATAGCAGCAAGAACGCTGAGAAGACATAAAAATAATCAAGTGGCAAATCCAGGACATGTACAATTAGGTAGATTTCGGCCTGACATTAATGCGGAGTATGAAGCCCAACTTGTTTCAATAATTCAAGACATGGAAAAAAAATTGTTTGGTTTGACCACTAAAGATGTTCGACGTCTTGCTTTTGATTTTGCAACTCAAATGAATATAAAACATAGATTTAATACTAACATAAAAATGGCTGGTCATGATTGGCTTCAAGGGTTTCTTTCACGTCATCCGCAATTGTCTATTCGCAAGCCACAGCCAACTAATATAGCACGGACTGTTGGTTTCAACAAAGAACAAGTTGAACACTTTTTAAGATTTTTCAAAGCATTTTAACCAGCCACAGTTACAGTCCCATGAGAGTATGGAACATGGATGAAACAGGAATATCTAATGTTCATAAACCAGCTAATATAGTTGCCGCTAGAGCAGTCGGTAAAATGACCAGTGGCGAAAAAGATAAAACTGTCACTGTGATATGTGCAACAAATGCGGTGGGCACTTATATACCTCTTATGTTTATTTTTCCAAGAAAGCGTATGGTGGAGTCACTAATGCACAATGCTCCCACTGGGGCTTTTGGCCATTGCACTGAAAGTGAGTGGACTGACGAACAAAGCTTCTTGAAATGGCTGAAGCACTTTACCACCATTGCTAAACCTTCAAAAGAAGAAAAGCACATCATTATTTTAGACGGTCATTACAGTCACAAAACGCTTGAAGCTGTTGAATATGCCCAATTAAATGGCATTGAACTACTCACACTGCCTTCCAACTGCACCCATCGAATGCAGCCATTGGATCGGGCATTTTTTAAGCCCTTAAAAAGTGCTTATAATGCAGCAGCCGACACTTGGTTGATTGCTAACTATGGTAAACGAATAAGTTTTTATGACGTTGCAGAAATTTTTGCCACTGCTTACAATAAAACAGCCAGTGTTGAAAAATCTGTAAATGGATTTCGAGCATATGGACTATGGCCTTACAATGATGCGGTTTTTTCTGATGAAGATTTTGCAGCAGCTGATGCTTTAGCTGGTGGTTTAGGCACCCTTTGTCCAGAAAATTTTCCGTCTATTAAAAAAAGACAGAAGCCTACAGAAAAAGTTAACCAATCTATGAATGAAAATGACATTAGCAACTCCACCTTCAGGCCTATAACAGTCCAGACACAAGTTTCAACGGCAAATAACAGCGTCAGCAATCAGAAGGATGTACCATCGACTTCAATATCTGTAGAAACATTATCGATGAAAAAAGATATCGAAACTGCAAAAAGTGTTTTAAAGGAGCTGTGCCGTTCTAACAGCGTAAACTCAACCAAAAAGCAATTGCAGAAACGTTCATCTGAACGATCGCAGCACATTACATCATCGCCGTACAAAGCAATTTTTAAAAAGAAAAAGCTCACAGAAAATAAGAAAAAGATTCCATCTAAATTTCCAAAAAGAAAGCCAAGAAAATTGTTTTACGATTTTCACAATGAAGAATAGACTTGTTTAGTGTGTTGTGAGCCATACGCCAACAGCAGACCAAGAGAAAAATGAGTCCAGTGTAGTTCCTGCAAGCAATGGGCCCATGAGGAATGCACACCTGGAGAACTGTTTTATACATGCCAAAACTGCATTTAAGATGATTTAAATACTGCTTGTGAGAAAGAAGATTGAAATTATGATATAATTTTTGTGCTTGCTGATTCATGGCTTTTGTTTTGCTGCAATTTAATGATGGTGGGGTCAGCTGTTTTGGGTAACGCATGCAATTACTTTGTTTCTTTGTCTGCAGTTTTGTGACTTTTTGCATAATGTTGATTTCTCAGATTTTTCAGTTGCTAATGTATTAATCACGCTTGAAAATATTTCTTGTTTGTATCACAAATTCTTAAGTTAAGTTTAAAATATTTGGAATGAAAAGATTTTCTTAATTACTTGCAGTTTTTATGGGGTATGAGGCCCACCTATGGGCTCTTTGCCCATTACAAGGGGTAAAACGCTCAATTTAAATTTTTTATTTTTTTTAATTTATTACTCCGTATTATAAATATTAATGCTTTAACACTGTTTTTTGTCTTGATTTAATTCTTTTACACATTTTGAGGCATAATGTTCTGGAATACATAAACCATGGAAAAAGTAATGGGTATTTGTTCTTAGGGTAGGCTCTTTACCCCAGTCTACCCTAATTAGTTTTGTTTCTTTTCTATTGTCACGCCAATCGTTTTTTTTCCGAATTAGACTCAACCCAAACTGAGTTCGTTTCGTATTTTCATTTATACTGTACAACAATCAAAAAATAAGCTTTCAAAAGCAAATTTTGGTCTGTCTTTGAAAAGTTCTGTGTGGACGCAAATTTTTTGCCATCTAAAACAAAGTTATCGTTGGAGACACAATTATGCGGAATTTTGTTGTAAAATTGATTTTATTTATTAGCCTACTGATAAATTTTCAGTTGTTTATTTATTTGGATTGAATAAAGTTTAATAATAAAGTACATGTTTGGATTTTTTTAAACAATAAAGTTTTTTAACAAAAAAAATTTTTTAAAAATTAAAAATCGTAAAGATACTCGTAAATGAGAAATATTGCAATACAACTGTGAGGCAACGTCACTGACTAACTGTAATCTGTAAGAAAGTTGAAAATAATTCAGATTTAACTTAGATTCAAATAAATTTTGCTGCATCATAAAAAAAGTATAAACTGAGTTCTAGCGAAATTTGGCGACATGCATTTCTTGCATATATTTTGGTGCTCGACTGGCGATTGGTGTTAATCAGTGTTAGGTGCTGCAATACCAAAAGCAGTTAAAAACAAAACAAATGGTTTTTAACTCGGGTGCCCGGCACCTTATTGCATCGTTTTGAATTGCTAAAGATGTTGCCAATTGTTAAGAATTTAATTTTTTTTAGTTTTAAGTCTTTTCTTGAAAGTAAGAATAGCTGAAAAAATTTTTTGTGCACCTCGAAATATTGTTTCCTTGCCAAAAGTGAGAAGGTCAAAAACTATTATACTAAACTAAACAGATTATGTCGCAAAGCTAGTCTTGTATAAAGAAAAAATCTAAAAAGAAAATAGCTGAAACAATTATTTTGGGTGCACTGTTAAAAAAACTGTTGCGAGTTCTTTGATGATTGCAATTTGCGTTTTTAATGTTTATGGAATTTTGCAAAATTTCTTTGATTCTGGAACAAAAGGTCTGGAACGTGGTAAAACGTTCAACAAAAAGTAAATAACTAATGCAGTTAAAAACATTTTATTTTGACGCTGACGTTTCGAGAATTAACTTTTCTCATTAGCTATCAAAGCAAAATATGGGTTTTTTTAAAAGACAAAACTTAAAACTTTAAAACACTCTTACGTCACACGAAGGAAAAAATACAAATTTAATTATGAATTAAATAAATTCTGAAAGGAACGAACTTTGAACAATGGTTGGCGATAGTTTTTGATTTTGTATTAACAATGTTTCTTTGATTAATACTTTACGCTAATTGTCCGAACGTGCTAAAATGTTAACATTATTAAAATCAATGCGATGTTCCAGGTTGTCGTTAAATGTTTGTAAACTAACTGATTTTATTTTTATTTTTATTTATTTTCTCTTTATATTTATCCTCCTGATTCGCAGGAAAGCGACGCAGCGTTTGGTAAACAATTTACACAAAAAAAACTTTAGTTAGTTTTGATGCGCAAAGCTTAGTTACAAATATTACTTTTAATTTTACAATAAACTTAATTTTGGAAAAGTTGTTTGCAGACAAATCAATCACAATTTATGGATTAAATAAAACCCAATTTCAAAAACTACTCATTTGGATCACAACTATCTCAACACTCTAATTTAACAAAAAATTATACAAACAAATAAAAGGTGTAGCTATGGGCTCTCTTTTGCCTCCAGCTATAACAGAATCTTTATTAATTGACTCATTGATGAGGTTCAAAAGAAAACAAAAAGTTTTTAAACCAAATAAGAACTAAAGTCAACCTACTGAAAAGGGTTCATCAAAAGTTTTTTTCGTTAAATTATTTTTTCTTGAAAATATTTCACCAGAAATTAAAAAAAAATTACTTTCTTTTTAAGAAAAGTAATTCCTAATTTTAAATTCATTCTTGTGGGCCAGTCTTTTAACATTGGAAAATATTTTACTTACAAAGATAAACAATCAGTGCTTCGTCGATAAAATGTTATGTACAAAATTACTTGTAGTCGTGGAGATAGCTACGTTGAACATACAAAAAGAAACCTCGAAATCAAAATAAAAGAACACAATACCGGACTTTGCAAAAACGATACGGACGTCTTCAAACATTTAATCGAAAACCTGGATAATCGCCTTGATTTTAATAATGTTAATTGATACAATTGGCGTAAATTATTAATTAAAGAAACATTATTATTACAAAATCAAAAACCATCGCCAAACATTAATCAAAGTTCAGTCCTTTTAGATTTATTTAATACATACTTACATGTAAATTAGTATTTTTTCCTTTTTGTGACGTAAGAGTGTTTTAAAGTTTAAGTTTTGTTTTTTAAAAAAACTGCATTTTTCTTTGATAATGAGAAAAGTTAATTCTCGAAATGTCAGCGTCTAAATAAAATGTTTTCAACTTTTTTGATTTTGCTTCACGTTTTTTTAATAGCGTAACTCGAATTTTTTTTGCCAAAGGTGAAAGGTTAAAAACTGCTAAACTAAACAGGTTATGTCGCAATGTTGGTTTTGTAAAAAGAAAATACCTTAAAGTAAGAATAGCTGAAAAAATCATTTTGAATATCGCAAAATATTGTAAAAGTCAGAGACGGCATTACTTTCGATATTTTCCAAACCTATATGAACCACGTTTTCTTGCAGTTCGCCATTGACAACGATTTCTTCTGACGAAAATTGACCGAAAGAACTCTAAAAAAACAATCTTTTTAAAGACTATCGAAATTAAAAGAATGAATGATTGCGTCAATATCTTTGATTATTTTAAAGTTTTGTACAACCAAGAATTTATTTAAGCTTGTTTTAGTTAAATTAAAAAAACATTATAAGAAAGTTATATAAAGTAACACTATCTGTAAAGTAAAAAGAATACTATAACTTTGGCACCATTTAAGCTCAATTTTCAAATAAATTAACAGAACTAATTGCAGTTTAACCCTATTCTTCGCAACCTTTTTTGAGCTATTGACTTCTCAACGGTCGGGCTTCAGAAGCCCACCAAAGTTACAGTTTATAACTCCAAAACTACTTGAGCTATTTTTATAAAATTTAAGCAGAGTAAAGATCATTTATTTAACTTTTGTTTGAGCAAAACAGTTTTCGAAAATTCATTTAATAAAGTATGCAAAATTGCAATTTAGCAAGGTCACTTCAATTTTTACGTTTAGACACTCAATTAACTGGCGTAAAATGCGATTGTAACGGATTCGATGTTGTAACAGTCGTAAACTTAATTAAAAATTGGACGTAAAGAGTGACGTCAACGCACACGGCAATTACAAACAATGAAGAAGCTAAGGAAGCTTGTTTTATTATTTAAATGGTCGAATTATGAAAAATAATTTAGACCAGTTTCATTTATTTGCTCATATGTTTTGTCCACATGTTTTTGTGGTTACTAATAGTTATTGCTGCTTTTTGAAAAAAAGGATAAAAAGAATAAAAATGAATTTTTTTTACGCAAAAGAATTTGAAATTGGCTATGTTTTTGATAATTAGCAATGTTAAAATATCGACTTACAAATACTGTAAAACTAACAAAACATTATTTTTTAAATATAATTGTTTATATGCACATCGTTTGATTTTTTCACAATGTATTTCACCGCCAAAAAAAGAGTTTTTTTATTTTTTGATATACGTAACATTGCATTACTTTAAAAAAACGCTTGAGAAAAACAACATTACTCTATATAATTGTTACTGTTAGTCGTAGAATATATCTCGGCATCATTCAAAGCATGAAGTACAAATTTGCAAGCATTGCCGCAAACGCGTCGAAGAACCACATGTTTGACACTGATTTCCTGAGTTGTTGATTTTTTTCGCATTTTCTGGCCTGCTCCGATTTTATTATCACAGCAGCGACAACAACGTTTCCTAAAATTAAACTTTAAGCCATAATTTCGAGGTGTAAATGTTGCAACACTAGAGTCACTCGGACATGTCCGGAATTTTAAGTAAAATCTTCTGTCCGGAAGAAATTTAAAAAAAGCCCAAATGTCCCGAATTTTAGTATCAACTATAATAAAAACAACTTGCAATTTTTTAAGAAAATACTTTGATAATGGGACGAAAATAGCAAATTCCCAGACCGACTCGAAACGAAGACTTTTTTTTTAGAGAACACCTTGATTTTGGGACGAAAATAGAAAAATCTAAGATCGATTCGAAGTAAAGAGCTTCTTTTTTTGGAGAGCACCATGATTTTGGGACGAAAATAGGAAAATCCGAGATCGATTCCAAATGAAGAGCTTTTTCTTTTTTTTTTTTTTTTGGTCTTCGTGCTAGATTTGTAAACAAATTTATTTTTTTAAGTTTTTGTTGGTGCGCCTATGTCTGTCTGGAATTCCGCCTATTCAGATATGGCAACCCAAGTTTAGATGGTACCGAATCAAGATCGTATACTTTTGCATTTTTTTGTATTTTATTGTTCTATGAGAAAAAACATTTCACGCACTTTCCCTACTTGAAAGTCGTTATCAGCAACTCTATATTACAGTTTATAAAAACTAGAGTGCACTTAAACAACAATATTCTTGCATTTGTGAAGATTCAAGATTAGCAATTGTTTATTTGTCACTAAACATTTACAAACATTTAGCATAACATATAATTGAGATTAAGTGTAGGAGAACGTGACTGGGAAATAAGCACAAGATGTCTTAGTCAAGCAGTTACTTTTATTGTGTCATTTAAAATGGCAAAAAAAATTAAAATAAAATAGCTATTTGGAAAACATGCAGCGATAAGACAAAAAAATAATTAACGAGTGAAAATCTGAGTAACAAAGGTAGATATGTTTTTCTATTTTGCAATATGAAGAGTGTCGAATGGAATACAGGATAAAATAACACATTTTGGCTCCAATATGTTTAATTGAAAAGTTCGTTTTTTTGTTTTACACTGTGGAAGATTAGATTAATCACCTTCAGAAGATATTGATCATCAGAAGGCCTCTCCAAGATAACTTCGAGAAGAAAATGTTAAGCTATAAAATCATTTTTTAACATTACGTGAAACAGAGCAATTTTATGCCGAAATTGTTGTAGTATGTAAAAGTGTCCACTTCAAGTAAAACACATAAATAGAACTGGCTTCCGTGGTTAATTTTCTATTGCAAATTGTTTTTGTATTGGCTGGATTAAATGCTTTTAGCAATGTACCAACCCACAACCCTTTATTTTTTTATCCAAAACTGTCCGATCTCGTGCTCCTTGTAATGCACAATGCATGTGACACTCCAATACAACGTTATCTCCGATTTGTGTAATGGGCCCGCATTTGCAATGAGAGAAAGGAACGAGACCACATTTGTTTACGCACAAATAAAAACGCGTAACGACAGTTCGCAGGCGGAATGGGCCAACTGGCCGTAACCGACTGGGCGCTACTCAACTAAACGCAGCTGACTGGTTAGTTAGGCTGCGGCCAGTTGTCCCAAACCCTTCGCAGACGTTTAAGCATAACTCAAACTGTTCCGGGCACGCTATTTTGAACAAGCCGCGTACAGGCAAGGCACTGGCAATGAAAGCACGAGGCCAGGATGTAGCCTACTCTCACAGTATTCTGTGTTCAATCTATGATTTATGTACTGGGCAGAACGGATGCCTAATTCAGCAAAATTGTTCAGGTTTTTGCGAAGCAGGTACAAACAAGCGTTTAGACCAGTGGCGTGCAACATACGGCCAGAGGCGCCTCTTTTAATGGCCCACTTCTAGTGAACTAAACACGAGTTAAGCAAACTGTTCAGGGAATTTTTTTGTAGTAAAATAAGAAATAATTTTAAAGTCAAATGAATAAACCATAATCAATAATGTTTTTAACCTGCTTAACAGTTTTTTATTCTTATTACAATGTTTACTATTTCACACTAATTAAATGAGACCACTAACCGTAAAAATTTGTTCTTGTTGCATCATAATACTTGTTTAACTGTTAGTTAATACAAAATTTATTTTGAAAATTAATCTTCTTCTTCTTCTTTCGGCTTCTCCCTACTCGGGGTCGCCACAGCGCGATAGTAATCTCCATTTCACTCGGTCTACTTCATCTCCTTCCCTAGCTCCAACCCTTTCCATGTCTTCTCTCACCAAATCCATCCACCTTCTCCTTGGCCTTCCTCTTTTCCTTCTGCCTGGCACTGCCATCTCCATCATCCTTTTCCCCACGTAGTCTTCTTCTCTCCTTTTTACATGTCCATACCAACGTAGCCTCACATTCCGAAGTTTTTCTCCCAGCTTTGCAATTTTTGCAGTCCCTCTCACATATTCATTTCTTATCTTGTCCTTTCTTGTCACTCCCAGTGCCCATCTCACCATTTTCAACTCTGCAATTTCCATTTTTCCCATTTGCCGTTCAGTCACTGCCACCGTTTCCATTCCATAAAGCATGGCTGGTCTAACAACACTCTTGTATATTTTACCCTTAACCTTTGCTGATAGCTTCCTGTCGCACAGAACTCCAGATACCTTCCTCCAACTCATCCATCCTGCTTGGATCCTTCTCCTTACTTCTTCTTCACATCTTCCATCATTACTAACTGTTGACCCCAGGTATTTGAAGTTTTTGGCTTTCTTTACCTTTTCTTCTTGCAACTTCAACTCTTCTCCATCATCCACACCCCCAACCCTCATATATTCTGTCTTGCTCCGGCTCACTTTCAGGCCTCTTCTCTCCAGTGCATTTCTCCAAATCTCCAGGTCCTCCTCTAGCTCCCTATGATTTTGTCTACACAGAACTATGTCATCTGCAAACAGCATATCCCATGGTGCGTCCTTCCTGATGTTCTCCGTCAGCCTGTCCATAATGACGACAAAAAGAAATGGGCTGAGTGCTGAACCTTGGTGGAGTCCAACACCTACCTTAAATTCTTCAGTCAACCCTGCTGCACTTCTCACAGTTGTTGTCGCTCCGTCGTACATATCCTGGATAATCCTTATGTAGCACTCTGATGTTTCAGCTAACCGCAAGCATTCCCACATTTCTTCTCTGGGTACCCTGTCGTATGCTTTCTCCAGGTCAATAAAGGCACAGTGCACTGCCTTCTGCCCTTCAGTCCATTTTTCCAACAGCATCCTTAGACAAAAGATTGCATCGGAGGTACTCCTTCCTGGCATGAACCCAAATTGTTGCTCAGCAATTGTCACCTCCTTCCTTATCCTTGCTTCTATTATCCTCTCCCACAATTTCATAGTGTGGCTCATCAACTTGATCCCCCGGTAGTTTCCACATTCTTTGATGTCTCCTTTACCTTTGTACAAAGGTACAAGCACGCTCCTCCTCCATTCATCTGGCATCTTCTCTCCTCGCAAGAGTCTGTTGAAAAACTTCACTAAAAACTCCACACCTTTATTGCCTAGAGCAATCCATGCTTCCACTGGTATGTCATCAGGTCCTTGAGCCTTTCCCTTCTTCATCCTCCTCAACCCAGTCCTGACTTCTTCTCCAGAGATATCTTCCACGTCCCTTTCTCTCTCTTCTGTTCTCGTTTCTCTTCTTTCTCTAGGGTTTTCATGGTTGAGTAAGTTGTCGAAATACTCCTTCCATCTCTGTTTCACTTTCTCTTCTTCCATCAGAATCTCCCCAGTTTTACTCTTGATTACTCTTACTTGTTGAACATCCTTGCTTTGTCTGTTTTTCTGCTTTGCTATTTTGAACACCTCATTTTCCCCCTCCTTTGTTTTCAGTTTTTCATACAGTTCCTCATATGCCTTGTTTCTTGCCTTTGCCACTTCTCTCTTAGCTTGCTTTATTGCAGTTTTATATGCCAACTTGCTTGCATCATCTCTGATGGTATCCCATGCCTTTTTAGCTTTTTTCTTATCCTTTAGCTTCTCTTGTACTTCCTGGTTCCACCACCACGTTTCCTGTCTACCTGCCGGGCTAACTTTTCCTGATGTTTCACCCAGTTCCTTTCTGGCAATGCTCCGTATCATTTCAGCTATTGTTTGCCAGTCTTCCTGTCCACTAAGTATTCCGCTTTCAATCACATCCATTTTGAATTTACTGTTCACTTTCGAGTCCTTTAATTTCCACCATTTTATTCTCTTCACTAGTTTTGGTGCTTTCCTCCACTTTGTCCAGATGATTATCGCACTGACCACTATTCTGTGCTGTTTTGCTACACTTTCACCTACAACAACTTTTGTATCCACCACCTCCTTGATTCTTTGTCTTCTCACCATGATATAATCCACCTGCGAACTGCGTCCGCCACTGCTGTAGGTGACTCTATGTGCCAGTTTCTTTACAAAATATGTGTTGGTGATTGCTAGTTCCCTTCTCTTAGCAAAATCCACCACTGCTTGTCCTTCATTATTTCTTTTCCCTAATCCGTGTCTGCCCATGCATTCTTCATCACCATTATTCCCTTCTCCTACGTGCCCATTCAGGTCTGCTCCCACCACAATTCTTTCATTTTTTGGTATCTTTTCCACTGTCTCATCTAGGTCCAGCCAGAATGTTTCCTTTTCTTCACGTATGCACCCCACCTGTGGCGCATATGCACTGATGACATTCAACATAACACCATCAATGAAAATTAATCAAAAAACTTAAAATGTTTTCAAGCATAAAAAGTAAGGTTGATTGTGAAAGAAGACGGTTTAGCAACTAATGGTGCAAAAAGTACTTCGTTATTCAAAATAACGAAAGCGTAATTTGTCTGATTTGTTAAAATACTATAGCATTAATGAAAGAATACAATCTTAAGCGTCACTATTGCACAAAACATGTTTCATTACTGGATGACTGTTGATGGTCAATTACTGTTTGACAAAATAGAGCAGTTTAAAAAGTCTTTGAGCATACAAAAGGTGTTTCATGCATATAAAAAAGACACTGAGCTTATTACAAAACAGAAGTAATTGCAGAAAAAGGAAAAGCTTACAGAGATGGTAAATTCATTTAGAATTTTACTATGCCACTGCTTTAAGAGTAGGGAATAAGATGAATAGGTTATCAGTAGGAAATCAGAACCAGAAAGATGAGTAGGGAATCACTCCTAACTATGGCACTGCTTTAATGAACATGACCAAAATCACTTTTTGGCCTGCAAAAAACTCAACTGATCAGAGTTAGAAGTGATTCCCTACTCATCTTTCTACATAGTCAATTTCTTGCTTGCCATAAAACTAACGATCATTAAGAATTGTTTGTAGTTGTTTACTAGACGTGTGTTACCAGAAAAAAAATGCGTAATCAAGCAATTAAGTCTGTCTTGGTTTACAGTGACGAAGGGAATAGATGATCTTTCAGAAAATAAGCAAATGTTTTGTTTTTAGTATTGCTTTGGGCTAGAGTACACACGTTAGCGTATTGCGCAGCTAGTTTTTCAATTATCTTATTTAAATTGATTGAGAAACTTTTGTTTACATACAAGAAATAGTAACAACAGCTGTTTTTGCTAAGTACCACATTGTCCGGCCCGCACATTATTACTATTGTACGTTTTGGCCCATTGAGATAAATAGTTGCACACCCCTGGTTTAGCCCTTCGTGTTTATCGGCAGGCATTTGATAACCGATGAATAAGCCATAGTCAGGATCTAGAGCAGTGCTCTGCAACTCGTGTGCTGCGGAAAAACGACAAACATACTTTTTCAAAGTAGAGAAAAGTTATGTTTCTCTAAAATAACAACCAATCAACTTAAAAAATTCATTATACAGGACATCTCATTATGTAATGTCAAGACCTCTTTTTGGACTTTACGAAATTTTGAACGCTTTTTTTCATATGAAGCTTTTAAACATAAAACTCTCTATAAATACATTGATAACTTTCTTTTGATCAATATTCTCCAATGCTCGATCGTGCACAAGTTGCACAAGTTTGCACAAACTTCAAATGAAAAAAAAGTCAGAGTTTACATTGCAATTTTTAGATTTTTTATGACAGCCAAATGAAACTTTAGATAACGGAAAGCGTTCAAAATTTAGCTCTTCCCAGGTCCAGCTGTTCTGCAAATCTTTGCAATCTTTCAAACTGTGCCGCACGTTTGAAAAAATAGCGGAGCACAGGTCTAGAGTATTACCTTTACCCGTGTTTTTGAAATTTTGTTACTTCCACAAATTTTAGTTTTTTAAATTATGGAGAGTTTTTGAAATTTATGTTCCGCTGGTAAAAAGTTTTTTAAATTTTGTAGAAGTTAATTCGGTAACTTAGTACGTTATTTAATCGTCTAACCTTTCGGCGCCTGTAAGGAAGGCCTTGCCGATAACGCAATCTCGGTGTCTACTAAAAGGTAAAATTCTTAATCTTCTTGTTGGATCTGACCTTCGAGCCAGCGACAGCAAAAATATAGTCTAGCTAAATCACACCTCAGACTACCACAATATCTTCTTTATTAATAAATTATGCCCCAATTCACTTAGGAGCCCACAATACTATAAATTCAACAGCAAATATAGATTCAGTAGCTTAACTCTTCAGCTTACTTCTTCACAATAACGTAGACAACCAAAGGCTTGCGTTCAAAAACTATGACTTCACACAGTTAACAATTTTCCAATTCTAAGTTACCACAACGAATCATAATAATGCTTCCGAGCGAGCCTTATTTATATTATTCCGTCGTAAGTATCTCGAATGTTCTGAAGTTATCCAAATCAATTCAAGCCAATCACAATAACTATTATTACGTCATATGTGTCACAATAGCGAACCAGTCAAGCAATAGTTCTGAATCTTTCTCCAAGACTCAAGATACTAAGTAGTGTTGCCATTTTTTTATAACTAAATGTAAAATATTTAAATTACTTATAAAATCATTATTTCTTAGGCTATTTGAACGGGACCAAAGCGAAATCAAAGAGATTTTTTATGAAATTGTGAATGTACATAGTGTGGGCAATTTTTAGGAACGGAACAACCCGTAAAATGTGTCTCTACTAGTTGATAAAGCTCAGATGGCTCGATGTTTGAAAAAACTGTTAAATGGTCTGTTGAAGCGGGATGGAGGCATCCAGTGAATACGCGCAAAGCGTCATTCAAGACACTACATATAAGCCAAATACGTGCTCTGCCAGAAAAAATGAGATTCTAGTACTCGGCTGTTGAATAGACTAAAAAAAAAAAGAACTGTATCTGATGTTTTGGCATCCCTGAAGCCGCAAGTTATCTCAGCACCGGGGCACGCGAAGAAAATTTTTTGTACAATGCCAAATGGTGGTGACAAAACTTCAGGGATTTGTCTAGTTTTACCTCAGAATAAATTGCAACTAAACATCTCAAGATAAACATGGTGAATGTTGATTATTTTAAACGTTTAATTCACATTTTTTCTTAATCTGGAAATTGTGGAAAGCAGATTATATATCTAGATGTTAAAAAAGTTATGATTGATTTAGGAGGAACACTGTTTCTCCAACATCTGAGACTATTTTGCTTACTGTTGCCGTTAGAATAAAATTTTCGTTGCGAACTAGCTTTATAATCATTCGAATCATGCATTTATCTAACAGAAGCCTCAGCAGTTTGCAGTTAAAGCCAGCTTGTATGAAATAACAGTGTCATATGCAGCTGTCAGATTGACAATTACAGTGCCGGCAAAAAGTTTAGAAACTTTTTGCAAAAAACTCAAAAAGCAGACTATTATATATTTTTTTAAATGTTCGTTATTGAAACTTCAACGAACATTACCATACACTGTACACCTTGAATATGCATCAAATAGCGTCATATTTATTAATATTTTGTATGGTAACCATTGTTTTTGATGACATTTTGGATACGGCGAGGCATGGAATCTGAGAGGTTTTTGCACAAACTTTGGTCAATATGCTTACACCAAACCTCCTTAATAATTTGTTTTTGTTCCTCCAAGCTTCCCGGATTTGATCTAGAAACTTTCTGCTTAATCATGGTCCACAAATTTTTTATCAGATTGAGATCAGGAGAATTTTCCGGCCAATTTAGCACATTGACATCTTTGGTCTGAAACCACTGCATGACCGCCTTGGATTTATGGCATGGTGCAGAATCTTGTTGAAAGGTCGTGCATTCGTGAATGTTCATAAAAGCCAAAAGATGAGCATCTAAGGCACTGGTGTAACAAGTTCCATTTATTGTTTGACCTATAGGTAGGAAATAGAGGGCCCAGATGGTAGGTGCTTTCACGCAGCCTGGGCCGTGAGTAAGTCTGTTCATTGATTTTAAAATGACAGACCGAAACCGAACCTACCAAAACGGAAGGGTATCCACCCATTCCGATGTTCAGTGTGGGTCTGTTAATCGGCAAACGTCCTTTTCAGGACGGGGCAATGTCAGGATAAAACTGCCCTTTTCAGGGCACATTGCCAACAAGTTCCGAAGACCCACTATTCTTCAGCTGAACATCGAAGGCCTCACTGCAAGCAAGATGAATGTTCTTCATCACCTCGCTATGCAGTCTGAGGCACTCGTCATCCTACTGCAGGAGACCCACTGCACTGATGCAGAGAAGTTGGTACTACCACACTACCAACTAGCTGGGTCTTCTTTAAGCAGGAAGCATGGCCTTGCCACGTTTGTCCACGAGCGACTGAGATACACGCTTTTGGACCAATCTCCACCGACATCGGAAATCGAGTGGCTGTGTGTGGACGTTGATGGCTATAAAATAGTCAACGTCTACAAACCACCACCAACGCGATTGCGAATCCTGGATCTCCCAGTGTTTCCTCACCCCTGTCTGTACGCTGGCAATTTTAACTGTCGTCATGCTGACTGGGGTTATGATGACAACAGTCCGGATGGTGAGTGCTTGGCTGGCTGGGCAAGTATTAATTGTCTTGCCCTGCTATATAATGCCAAGGACGCTGCCAGTTTTTATTCCGGCCGCTGGAACACTGGTACCAATCCAGATCTAGCTTTCGCTAGCGTAGGTCCAAACAGTCGCTTACCGGATAGACGTGTCCTTGAGAAGTTTCCCAGGTCACAACATCGACCCTCGCTTATTACACCACCAAGGTTTGCTATGGCAGTGCCAAGCATGCCTGTTAAGCGATGGAACTTCCGCAAGGCCAAATGGAGCCACTACATTGCTTTGACGAATAAATTCGCAAAGACTTTGTTGCCGCCTGATTCACTTGATGTGGATGCGGCTTACCAGGACTTCTGTAACATCATTAAGAAAGCAGCCAAAAAGACTATCCCACGCGGGTATCGAAATAACTATATTCCGTGTTGGGATGCAGAGTGTGAATCCCTCTATAAAACCTTTCTGCAGTCTCCTCAGGGAGACGACTCAAGTTTGGCTGCTACAACTCTGCTTGCCAAGCTTGACAGAAAACGGAGGGATCGATGGTCCGAAGCAGTTCGGAGCATTGACTTCTCACACTCTAGTCGAAAAGCGTGGAGTATTTTGAACAACCTTACTGGTAGGTCACGACACTCTCCTCGTCATTGTCCTGTTTCAGCCGATGCTATTGCATCTCAGCTGGTTAGAAATGGGAAATACGAGGCTGTTGATCGCAAGTCATCTCGACTTGTCTTTCAAGAAGTGTCAGACCTTTGGAGGGCCACAACACCAGACGCAGTAAATATCTCTGACACTTTTTCACAGAGAGAATTTGCTGCTGCCCTTCAGCACTTAAAACCAGGTAAAGCTCCGGGTCCTGATTCCATCTGCCCCGAGCTTATACTCCATGCTGGAGCTGCTTTGAAGTCCTGGTTACGTGACTTCCTTTCTTCCTGTTTGCACCGACTCAAAATTCCCAAGATCTGGAGAAGAGCGCTTGTGGTCGCGATCCCAAAACCAGCAAAGCCCGTGGGGGACCCAAAGAGTTATCGACCGATATCTCTGCTCTGTGTCCCCTACAAGATCCTCGAGAGGCTTATCTACGCCCGCGTTGAACCATTAATTGATCCACTGCTCCCTAAAGAGCAGGCTGGGTTCCGACGCGGGAAGTCAACCGTAGATCAAGTTGTTCTGCTAACCCAGAACATCGAGGATTCTTTCGAGGCTAAAAAGAAGGCCGGTGCCGTATTTATCGACCTGACAGCTGCTTATGACACTGTCTGGCACCGTGGCCTTACCTGCAAGCTGCTGAGACTACTTCCGGATAAGCACATGGTCAAAATGATCATGGAGCTTGTCCGAAATCGAAGTTTCACCCTTACCACCGGTGACAGCAAGCAAAGCAGGCTACGCCGTCTTAAAAACGGCGTTTCTCAGGGATCGGTCTTGGCTCCCCTCCTATTTAACATCTATACGTACGATCTTCCTTCCATGATTTCCAGAAAGTTTGCTTATGCTGATGATTTAGCATTGTTGCACTCTTCTGGAAACTGGAAGGACTTGGAGGGGACATTAAGCCAAGATATGTCCACACTGTCAGCGTATCTCCAGACTTGGAGGTTGAAGCTCAGTCACACTAAGACGGTGACGACAGCCTTTCACTTAAACAACCGAGAGGCCAAACGTGAGCTAAAGGTCTACAACAATAGTAGACTTTTACCGTTCTGTCCAACCCCTACATACCTTGGGGTAAAACTGGACAGATCGCTCACGTTTCGTCACCATTTAGTGGCATTGCGCAAAAAACTATCTTCGCGCATCACACTGTTGAGGCGACTCGTGGGCTCGGGATGGGGTGCTGGTGCTAAAACACTACGCATAGCCACCTTGTCTCTAGTCTACTCAACAGCTGAGTACTGTGCGCCAGTCTGGTGTCGCAGTGCTCACACTCGCCTCATTGACAGTGTCTTGAACGACGCCTTGCGCATAGTTACTGGATGCCTGCGTCCCACTCCAACGGACCACCTACCTGTACTTTCAGGCATCCAGCCAGCTGAGCTTCGCCGACTGGGAGCGACACTCTCCTTGGCTTATCGTGGATCTCTGGACCCCGATCATATTTTGCATGGTCTGTTAAGTGGGTCCTCAGATACTGGCCAAGTGAGACTAAGATCCAGACGCCCGTTTGTGCCAGGTGCGCGGAATCTCTTGGACAATCTTGCCAGACTTGGCATCCGCGCCTCTGAATGGACGAATCACAAATGGAACGCGGAGTACTGTGAAAATGCTTCCAGGCTCCGTGCTTTTGTGCCCGGGACCAGTGTCAGGCCTGTTGGGATGGGCTTACCCCGAGCAGCTTGGGTTAAGCTCAACCGCCCGCGGACTGGTGTTGGGCGATTTCATTCGTCCATGCACAAATGGGGTCTCGCTCCTTCACCGAATTGCGAGTGCGGCGCCTCAGAGCAAACCGCAGACCATGTACTAACAATGTGCCCCATACATCGGGCACCACATGGAGCACGCGGTCTGACGGTTTTGGATGACGAAACTCGATGCTGGCTTAATAACATCGCTGCCAGCATCTGATCCAGGCAGTGCAGCAGTCTGGGGTAGTAAAAGGATAAACCCTCGGCCCCAGTTCTGTTTGTGTCTGGCCTGGAGTGGATGCCCTTCAAACGATGACGACGACGAGAGGGCCCTTCGGCCTTGGCTGGAAAAGCACCCCCAAACCATGACAGACGAAGTGTGCTGGACATTTGCTTGGATGTACCGAGGGTTTACCGGTGAGGAGCCAAGTGGTCTTTGGACGTAGGGTCTGAAGGAGGCAAACTGCAATAAGGTTGACTCATCAAAGAACACACTTTCTGCCTATCTTAGCTTGTTCAATCTTTGTATTGGTTGCAAAAATCGAGTCTTTTCTTCGCCATTTTTGGTGTAAGCAAGGGCTTCTTCAGAGGCTTACGGGCAGGAAGTTTCATGTCTTTGTTCACATGGTATCAAATTGTTCTCAAGGATACATCGATCAGTTCAGGCACAGATCTTTTAATTTCTAATGACGAAATTGATGGTTTTACTTGCCAAAGTCACCTGATAGTTTTGTCTGTCCTTGAAGTCATCTGGCGAGGGCGGTCACTTCTTTTCATTGGAGAAAAGCTACTGCTTTCCTTGTATCGTTTCAGTATGCGGCAAACACAAGCTGTAGAAAGGTCCAATCTGCTTGCAATTTGAACATTTTTGTACCGTTCTTCTTTTAGAAGAATGACGTGGCTTTTGATAGTTTTAGAAATTTGAGCCGACTTAGTTTTCATTTTTCACAGGAAATAGTTATATTGAACATACAGTGTCAAAAATTGCAGATAGATATCAAAAAAAATTGACTTATAGTTGCTGGAAAACAAACAAAAAAAGATTAGGCCAACGTAGGATAAAATAATAACAATGTATGTCTGTTAATTTGACACAGACTTGAAGTACCGAACGAAACCATTCAAATTTAAAAACTTTCTAAACTTTTTGCCGCCACTGTAGACTTAGTCTCGTGAAAATGGTACATCATATTAACAGAGCGACTTAATCCACGGTTCACTTTTTACGTCAAAACCATCGATTGGCTCGTTGCGGTTATAAATTAGCGTCTCAAATTTTTCCCAGGGGACGTAAAGTTAATAAATTTGTCAATAACATATTAGGTTTTTTATAGTCTTTTTAGTCTTTTGAATCGCGACTACAAGCGCTCTTCCGTAGTTAAAATTGGAGTTGACGTAAGCAGGAAAAGGGAAAGTTATGTAATCAAGACTTCAAAGCAGCTCTAACATGGAATATAAACTGTATGCACATAAAATTAGGGCCCAGAGTTTTATCTGGTTTTACTTAGAACTCTTGTAAACATTCCAGGCCATCCTTAAGTAAGAATCTAAGTTGATTTTATTCAGAGGTCTCCGTTTAGTGGGTCATTTTAAAACTACAAACAGGTCGGAATATAATAGGATAATCATGTTAAACCTGGAGTCATAAAAAAATTTTTAAAAATGACATTTTGGGTTCAAACATAAAATTTATTGAGAAAGGCAAATAAAGACCAAAAAGTGGTCTTTACGGTTACATAAAAAGTTCTTTTCAAATTTTCAGAGTAGAGCTTTTTTGGTCTTTATTTAACTTTCGAAATAAATTTATCAAACAGTTTGCAATAAATAAGAACCGTCTTTTAAACTTTCGGTTGAAAATTTTTTTGTAGTAAAAAAGTAATTTGTGTACATCTCAGGCTTTAGTAATTAAAACAAGTAAACTTATACATAAAAAATACGCCGAATTTTTCATTGTAAGGTAAATTTCAACAAAAACAGCCTTTTACTTTAAATGCAAAGTGAAATGCAATTATAAAAAGTAAGTTGTTATATAATTTTCTGAAGGCGTCAGCATAAGAGCTAACATGTGAACTAGTCAATTTAATTTTTTTCCCACGAATGAATAGTTATAAGAAAGTTTTATAAAAAATGCTTAGTGAAAAGATTGAATTTTGTCCGCTAGATTAATATTCAAGCAGTCCAACGGCAATTTTTTTATACAACAGAATGCCTATGTGTAAAGTGTTTTCAAGTAATCGCCAAAAGCTCAAAACAAAAATACAAAAATGATGAAGTTCTGCATCGCCTCAGGCATATCGATTTCGCTTCGTTAGGCAAAGCCAATAAATTGGTAAAGTCCATGTCATTAACAAAGGTGTAAAATTGAAATTCAACAATTGTTTGCAAAAACAAGAAAAAATTCATAAATTTGCTAAATAACGTTTATTTTAGTCGTTAACCCTTGTTTGGGGGCACTAAAAAATAGTACCATCTTATTCAGCATATCAAATTAAGAAAAATCAAGAAATTCCAGAATATTATCTAAAAAAATGAAGTAATCACAAACGTTTTTGGCAAAGGCCGGGCTTCAGAATCCCGGCCGTTGCGAAGAATAGGGTTAATAGAGAAATTTTTGTGAAAGATAAAGTAACTGCAAAAAATATTTCAATCAGTTTTCATAAGATTGTAAGTATTTTGAAAAACGCTTATCTTTTTTTACTAATTTTTACTGTTTTTAAAAAAAATTATTTCAAAACTTTATGTATGTACAGTATATAAAACTTGACTATCGCTTTTTTTCTATTTTTGTTGTCCGAGAGTTCAAGTAAATATGTTCGTTTAAGTCTTGAGTAAACAAATATGTCCTGTTAGAAAAACACATGTCTATGTATCTAATATGACAAAATTCTATTTCTAAGCAAAATAAACAATTCTGTCTTTTTCAAAACTTGAAAAAAATGCTGTTTTTTACTCGGATAGAAGATTTGTTAATTTTTTGTTTATCATGTAACTCATTTTACACTTTCACGCAATTAATACAAAGTTCATATTTGAGCTAAAATTTATATGACTTCTTCAAAAGAATTTTATTTTTTTAATGAGTAGATTTTAGTATTTCTTGCATGGAAAAGAAATTACTTTGTTAAATTTCAAATTCAAATAATGTAAAACATAATTAACTTAAGCTGAAGAATTCGTTCAGCTGGGCCCATGGCACGGTAAAATGACACCTTTTTTCAATTTATAATAAAATATTTATTGGTAACACATCAAAAAGTTTGGTTTTTTATGCAAAAAAAAGCTGTAAGTAGTTATAAAAATACTATATGTTTTATTTTATTTGATAAATTACTGAAATTATGTTTCCAAAAAGTACGTAAATTAAAATATTTATAAACATATTTCATTCAAGTTTATATGCCAATTGGTTTTTAATGCAAGAAAATGATATCCACAATCTACTCATTAAAAATAAATAAAAGCGTAGATTTTTAAAGAAGTCGTGTAAATCTTAAATTTTTTAATTGCCCGGTCGCAAAATAACGTAAATTATTTTTGCGCCATATGTTTATTGTTAATACTAATTGATAACTTGCGCATTGTAACTGAATGCTTGCGTCTCATTCCAACGGAATTGCTACCCATACTTTTTCAACTATCTCAATTTGGAAACACTTTGCTCTAAATTATACAGCAACCGTCATCTTAATTTGGTGCAGCAATCATTAACACATTCAAAAAGTTTTGAGTCTAGTCTTGTTAACCCCTTCGGACCTGAATTTTAATTTGACTTTAAATCATTTGATATGATTATTTGATTTGATCATTGATTTGATTTAATTATTTGACTTTATATCAGGCCGGTCTATTTATGCAAACGCTGGGCAATAATTACAAAACTAAATGTTAGACCAACGTTTAAATAAACTTAATGAAGCGATTAAGGCATTATCAAATCTTCAAAAGATTAGTAAATACCCCCCTGTCAACTGTGACCAGCTATTTACTCGTCTACTGAAATGTAGCCAACAAAACAAAAGACATAGCAATTTTTTTGTAATAATTAAATTCCGCCAAACAATTGTTTTGATGCTCGATCTAGTCCGCCATTTCAAACCATTACTCGTATTTACTCCGATAATCTTTGTTTTAATCACTCGCGCTTTGGCGCTAAGCATAAATTGTCAACTTTCATGTACTTGGCAATCTAATAATGCTCATTACCCTTTTTAATAGTAATCGACTTTATGTAGCGTCTTATTTTTGTTGGTTTAAAAGAAAAAGTTAAGTTAAAGCACAATTCTTTTTCACGATTTCAGTGATAATATGGTTTTGTTATTGATATGGGCGCCGCAATAAGCATAATCCAGCGTTGCAGACGCTATAGAAAATATTATGCCCCTTAAAGTCTGATCGCTGCCAACAACATTCCGATTCACATTTTTGGAACTAAACAGTTAAATATCGAGGTAGGGCCACATTATACGCTTCGTGGATTTTTAAAGTAGCGAACGTCGACATTCCGATCATTGGCCTCGACTTTTTTGTTATTTTGGTCTTGGTGTCGATGTAAATAACAATCGCTTTTTCTAACCAAGTAACGCAATGTATTGTCCGTAAAATACTTCACATACAGCAATCAATTACATAAATTGTAATTCTTTTGCTAACGCGAGCAGTGCTGACGAGTTATTTCTCTTATCGTCTCGCACACCTGACGTCATTAACAAGTTTCCGCCTAAGCTTTCAGTTTTACATGACCTTGCTCGTTGCATTGACTCAAAAAACACCCACAACCATTTTATGAATAGCTTATTTATGAATATTGTTGATCTCACCAATGTAGCCGGTTTGTCTTCCATTCAACCTTTGAGCCAAGCTACTTGTAAAAACAAGTGTAAACCACGAACAGTGTAACATAAGTTGGTACTTCCAAACTACCAACTAGCTGGGTCTTCTTTAAGCAGGAAGCATGGCCTTGCCACGTTTGTCCACGAGAGATTAAGATACACGCTTTTGGACCACTCTCTACTGACATCGGAGATCTAGTGGTTGTGTGTGGACGTTGATGGCTATAAAACGGTCAACGTCTACAAACCACCGCCAACACGATTGTCAACCCTGGATCTCCTAGTGTTTCCTCACCTATGTCTTTATGCGGGCGATTTTAACTGTCGTCATGCTGACTGGGGTTACAATGACAACAGTCCGGACGATGAGTGCTTGGCTGGCTTGGCTGGCTAATTGTCTTGCCCTCCTATATAATTCCAAGAACGCTACCAGTTTTTGTTCCGGCCGCTGGAACACTGGCACCAATTCGGATCTAGTCTTCGCTAGCGTAGGTCCTAACAGTCGCTTACCGGATAGACGTGTCCTTGAAAAGTTCCCCAGGTCACAACATCGACCTTCGCTTATTACACCACCAAGGTTTGCTATGGCAGTGCCAAGCATGCCTGTTAAGCAATGGAACTTCAGCAAGGCCAAATGGAGACACTACATTGCTTTGACGAATAAATTCGCAAAGACTTTGTTGCCGCCTGATTCACTGGATGTGGATGCGGCTT
Organism: Diplosoma virens; assembly: GCA_963680785.1. Lineage (NCBI taxonomy): Eukaryota > Metazoa > Chordata > Ascidiacea > Aplousobranchia > Didemnidae > Diplosoma > Diplosoma virens. Next base: position 30,629 of record CAVMFT010000154.1, read on the forward strand.
ACCAGGACTTTTGTAACACCATTAAAAAAACAGCCAAAAAGATTATTCCACGCGGGTATTAAAAAAACTATATTCCGTGTTGGATGCAGAGTGTGAATCCCTCTATAAAACCTTTCTGCAGTCTTCTCAGGGAGACGACTCAAGTTTGGCTGCCACAGCTCTGCTTGCCAAGCTTGACAGAAAGCGGAGGGATCAATGGTCCGAAGCTGTTCGGAGCATTGACTTCTCACATTCTAGTCAAAAATCGCGGAGTATTTTGAACAACCTTACTGGTAGGTCACGATACTCTCCTCGTCACTGTCCCGTTTCAGCTGATGCTATTGCATTTCAGCTGGTTAGAAATGGGAAATACGAGGCTGTTGACCACAAGTCATCTCGAGTTGTCTCTCAAGAAGTGATTCATCTTTGGAGGGCCATAACACCAGACGCAGTAAATATCTCTTACACTTTTTCACAGAGAGAATTTGCTGCTGCCCTCCAACATTTGAAATTAGGTAAAGCTCCGGGACCTGATTCCATCTTCCCACAGCTTATACTCCATGCTGGAGATGCTTTGAAGTCCTGGTTACGCGACTTCCTCTATTCCTGTTTGCGCCGACTCAAAATTCCCAAGATTTGAAAAAGAGTGCTTGTGATCGCTATTCCAAAACAAACGAAGCCCGTGGGAGACCCAAAGAGTTATTGACCGATATTTCTGCTCTGTGTCTCCTACAAGATCCTCGAGAGGCTTATCTACGCCCGCGTTGAACCATTAATCAATCCACTGCTCCCTAAAGAGCAGGCTGGGTTCCGACGCGGGAAGTCAACGTAAATCAAGTTGTTCTGCTAACCCAGAACATCGAGGATTCTTTCGAGGCTAAAAAGAAGACCGGTGCCGTATTTATCGATCTGACAGCTGCTTATGACACTGTCTGGCATCGTGGTTTTATCTGCAAGCTGCTGAGACTACTTCCGGATAAGCACATGGTCAAAATGATCATGGAGCTTGTCCGAAATCGAAGCTTCACCCTTACTACCGGTGACAGCAAGCAAAGCAGGCTACGCCGTCTTAAAAACGGGTTCCTCAGGGATCGGTCTTGGCTCCCCTCCTATTTAACATCTATACGTACGATCTTCCTTCCATGATTTCCAGAAAGTTTGCTTATGCTGATGATCTAGCATTGTTGCACTCTTCTGGAAACTGGAAAGATTTGGAGGACTCTTTAAGCTAAGACATGTCCACACTTTCAGCGTATCTCCAGACTTGGAGGTTGAAGCTCAGTCGCACTAAGATGGTGACGGCAGCCTTTCACTTAAATAACCGAGAGGCCAAACGTGAGCTAATGGTCTACAACAACAGTAGACTTTTACCATTTTGTCCAACCCCTACTTATCTTGGGGTAAAACTGAAAAGATTGCTCACGTTTTGTCGCAATCTAGTGGCATTCCGCAAAAAACTATCCTCGCAAGTCACACTGCTGAGGCGACTCGTGGGCTCAGGATGGGATGCTGGTGTTAAAACACTACGCATAGCCACCTTGTCTCTAGTCTACTCAACAGCTGAGTACTGTGCGCCAGTCTGGTGTCGCAGTGCTCACACTCGCCTCATAGACAGTGTCTCAAACGACGCCTTGCGCATAGTTACTGGATGCCTGCGTCCCACTCCAACGGACCACCTACCTGTACTCTCAGATATCCATTCAGCTGAGCTTCACCGACTAGGAGCGACACTCTCCTTGGCTCACCATGTATCTCTGGACCCCGATCATATCTTGCATGGTCTTTTAAGTGGATCCTCAGATACTTGCGAAGTGAGACTAAGATCCAGACGCCCGTTTGTACCAGCTACGCGGAATCTTTTGGACAACATTGCCAGACTTGGCATCCGCGCTTCTGAATGGATAAATCACAAATGGAAAACGGAGTACTGTGAAAGTGCTTCCAGGCTCCGTGCTTTTGTGCCCAGGACCGGTGCCAGGCCTGTTGGGATGGGCTTACCCCGTGCAGCTTGGGTTAAGCTCAACCGCCCGCGGACTGGTGTTGGGCGATTCCATTCGTCTATGCACAAATGGGGTCTCGCTCCTTCACGAATTGCGAGTGTGGCGGCTCTAAGCAAACCGCAGACCATGTACTAACAGCGTGCCCTATACATCGGGCACCACATGGAGCACGAGGTCTGACGGTTTTGGATGACGAAACTCGATGATTACAAACATGTTCTTAATAACACCACTGCCAGCATCTGATTCAGGCAGTGCAGCAGCCTGGGGTAGTAAAAGGATAAATCCTCGGCCCCAGTCCTGTTTGTGTCTGACCTGGAGTGAATACCCTTCAAACGACGACGACGACGACGACAAGTGTAACACAATTCCCTTTTCTTTAATGCGTCTAATGTGGATGTGCTTAAATATAATTACTTGCAAAAAATAGAGACATTTTTGTTAAATGTCCCTCTCAACACGATATGAATATTGAAGAGTTGCCGCCACTAGATTACTTTGTTATATCGAGGGCACAGTTGTCTAGTGATAGTCTTGGTTTACTAATTGACAATATTAATTCTTTGCAGTTAACATATCTACCCCTTCCATAATCTCCAGACGCCAACTTATTAAGAGGCATTTTGTGGAGTGGTTTTTGCCCTGTTGTACCACAATTTTATGCAAACATGTTTTTAATCACGCAGTCTGTTTCGACCGCGTGGTTTAGGTTCAAAGATTTTTTTATTTTACGGCCCGGGAATCCTGTCTTACGCACGACGCTACATTTTGTATTTAAATTATAAATCATATTGGTTATTATATTGGACGCTATTTGTTTAATTGTAAAGTATCGTTTCACTAAGAACTAGAAATTGGGATTTTTTTCGTGTTTTGTTTTTTTCTTTTTTTCCCCGCTTAGAACGGCAAAAACGCTAAGCAAAGAAAAAAAATCAATTATAAAAACAAATATATTCCATTTCGCAATTGTAGTAGACACAAGCCTTAAGAGTGTTTACGTACTGTATTTCGTGGGTATGCTAGTAGGCTGCGATTATGTTAAATTTTGTAGAAGCTAAACGAATTTTCGATTGGGCAATCAAATTGGCTTCGTAAATCTTTAAAAAGGAAAGTTTAAAACTGCTGGCTTTAATCTTTTGCAGACGGCGTTTTAATGTTTGCAAAATTTTGTAGTGAAATTACAATGGGATTACAGCCGTGGTTTTCCAATGTTGTCACTGCATCAGCGAATTTGCGTTCTCGTCATTTTGCGCGATAAAACCAACAATAGACTTGAATCTCACAATCGTTCTTAGATCAGAAAAATAATATTACTACTGTTGGTAGCCAATAGCGTAGCTACAGTCGGAAAACTGCTAGAAACGCGCAGTTTTACGATTCCAGTTATACTTCTTACCAATCAGTGGAAATGTTTTTTCACACGCTGATAGCAGTAGAGTTGAGCAAGAGAACAAGAAATGTGAAGGACTTTTCCACAAAATACCAGTATGAGGAAAAAATAAGTTATTTTTTTAGTTTTGAGAATTTCCCATTATCATAAATTTTAATTTAAGCGCACATCTTAAAACAGCTCACCGTCCACCACTGGACTCATTATTCGTCAGTTTTAAAGTAAAGCCTTTTTTGAAACTATCATAAATACGTGAAAGCTCCGAAAAAGAGATTTAAACCTCTTCAGATGTGATAAAATTTTATTTATATGATTCTACATTTTGACAATCTTTTTACCACCTCTTTAACTGTTTCTCTAACTTGTTAAAAGAATTTTCAATTTTTAGCCGACAACAATAAAAAAATTCAACTTTTTATTCTAAACTTCATCTTCTTTCGTCTTTTTCCCGATTAATGGTTCGTTACATTAGATTTTCATTTCATTTCATTTCATTTTTTTATTTATCTTACTAACTTCTGTATTGGATCGAGACCATGTCGATCACAATCATGGCGCTCTAACCACAGGATCCGTTGACGACTCGATCGATGTTTATACTGATTTACCTTGAGCACCTTGAACTCTTTATATTTTGAACGCCCTTCCTAATCAGTACCAATGAGGCTTACTAGTTGAGTTTTTGAACCCAAAGTAATTGCTTTTCAATTCCTAACGCTAACCGCCACACCATAGCAGCTAAAGCAATGCGAATTAATAAGTAATTTTTCACGAAATTTTTTTAGGAACTATTTCTTTTACTTTAAGTTACTATACAATATTATTGATCGGAAATTGATTTTCATGACCAGCACAGATGATGGGCGCCTTAACTCTTGCACCATTTAGATTGAAATTATCTTGTATCTTAAATGCAAACCTTTCATTATTATCTTTATTTCCTTTGCCAAATCTTGTTAAAAAATCACATATTACTTAATTTTAAAATCGAAAACACTGTACTTTTTATAATTGTAGGCTATTTTTTATTTTTGCCTCAAATCTATTAACATACAAAATGTAATAAATTGCATTTATAATCCAGCTGTGGGTTCGTTTACAAGATAAATATTTTTTTCTTTAAACTTTGTCCTACATTTCTATGTAAGTTGTAGTGGCGTCAATACCTTGTAATTTTTAGGTTTATGATTATTTAGAATTGATTCAAACTAATAGTTATTAACCATAAACTAAACTGGTATTATTTTACTGACAGAGATAGACTTTACATGTTCACTGTAGTTTTATTAGAGATATTTCTGTGAAAGACGAAATAACTAAAAAAAAATTTCAATCAATTTTCATAAGATTGTAAGTATTTTGAGAAACGCTTATCTATTTCTACTAAGTTTTTACTGTTTTTATAAAAAAATATTTTAAAACATTTGTATGTAATTAAACTTGACTGTTGCGTTTTTTTTTTACAATTTTTGTTGTTTGACAGTTTAATTTGATCCATTATGTCCTTTTAAGTTCTGAAGAAACAAATATTTTCTGTTAGAAAAACTCGTTTTATGAGTCCAATATGACAAAAATTTTATTTCTAAGCCAAATAGAACGATTGTCTTTTTCAAAACCTAAAAAAAAATGGTTTTTCTCAACTCTGATGGCAGATTGATTAATTTTTTGGTTTACCACGTGACTCTACATACATGAAGGTCAAAGTTGAGGTAAAATTTATACGACTACTTCAAAACGTAAGCATTTCAATTTTTTAATGAGTAAATAGTAGTACTGATTTTTTTTAGATTGAAAAACAATTTACTTTGTTAATTTTTAAATTCAACCTAAATTAACCTAAGCAGACGAATTCATTCGTTTGGGCTATGGCATGGTAAAATGACATCTTTTTTAATTTATTGTAAAATATTAATATGTAATATTAAAAAAAATGTTAGTTTTTTTTCAAAAAAGTTATAATTAGTCAGGAAACTTCAAATTTATTATTTTAATTGATAAATAAAAGCATGTTTTCATAAAATAAATTAAAAATATTAATAAACAATTCTCATTGAATTAAATGCAAATTGGTTTTTAATGCAAGAAAATAATACAATCTACTGTACTCATTAAAAATAAATAAAAAGCTTAGCTTTTGAAGAAGTCGTGTAAATTTTAAATGTATGAAGTGCCCGATTGCGAAGGTAAGCGAATTAGTTTTGCGTCATATGTTTATATTCATCACTGATTGACAACTTGTAGATTATCACTGAATGCCTGCGTCCCATTCTAACGGACCACCTACCCATATTTTTCGGCATCCAGATATTTGAGCTTTACTCATTAAGAACAATATTTTTCTTTCCTAAACATGGCGCTTTGGATCCTGATCATATGCGGCATAGTTTTTTAAGTGGATCTTTAGATGGCCGCCAATTGAGACTAAGATTTAGGTGCTCGTTTGTGACAACATTTTCTCCGGAAACTATAAAATAACTTTGCAAACTATGCGTCCGCGCTTCCCAGCGGAAGAAAAATAAAGGGACACGGAACACTGTGAAAATACATCCAGGCTCCGTGCTTTCATGCCACAATTAGTGCCAGGCCTATTGGAATGAGATGATTCCCAACAGCTTAGATTAAATTTAATCGCCTGCACACTTGTAATGGGCGATTCCATTTGTCCATGCACAAATGGAGTCTGCTCTTTTACCAAACTGCAACTGCGGTGCCACCAAACAAACCACAGACCACGTCCTAATAGCATGCCTCTTGCATTGAGCACCACATGGAGCACGAGGTCTGACGAGTTTGAATGGCGAAACCCAATGCTGGCTCAAGACCATTACTGCCAGCATCGGATTTTGTACAATACAGCAGCTTGGAATGGAAAACAGATAAACCCTCGATCCTAGTCCTGTATGTGTCTGACGTGAAGTGGATGTACAGTAAACCTCAGTTAATCCGGATTCGATTTGACGCACAAATTGATCCGAATTATGCAAAGATCATGATTATCCGAAGGCTATTGTTTCAAACCAGACGTTATTCAGAGTAGTAAGATGTAGATAAAAATTACCTTATTTGAATATATAAAAGACTTAATGGTACAATTCTTTGAGATAAACAAATTTATTTATACAGTTTAAACACTTGTAGAGAACTGACAAAGTTATAGAGTACTTTAATAGCTTAGCTATGCAACAATTGCGTGCGGTGACATCTGAAACTGGTCATCCGCTTGGTATGCCAAAGCTGGTCATCCAATTAGATATTTTATGGGTATTTAATGGATAAGACATGCAATATTTTATGAGTAGGGTAGGACAAAAAATTGTGTGGGATTCTAAGACATCGACCAATTTTTGTCGCAAAATCATCTTGTTCCTTAAAAAAAGAAGATTACCACTTGAAATCAAACTCAGATTTCTCATTTTACTTCTCAAAATCATGATGTTCTCTAAAAAAAATTCTTTACTTGAAATCAGTCCCAGATTATACACTTTTTGTCCCAAAATTGTAGTGTTCTCAAAAAAAAAAAAAAAAAAAGAAGGGTCTTGACCTCTGATCACCTCACCTTTCTCTAATTTCGTCCCAAAGCAGCGGTGTTGTTTTTTATGTTCAGAAATAAAGGTCATAGCGCAAAAGTTCGTTGGTCATGCAAAGCATGACTTGTATAGCAAACCAACGAACACATTTCCTAAGTTAAACTGATATAAATTTCAAGTAACAAGCAACATAACCAAAGTTTGTAAACCATAACGGGGAATAATATAAATGAGGTTGGCAAAAGACATCCTGCTACAGTTGAGAAGCGGGAAAATCCGGATTATGCATATAAAAAAAACAACTTTTTATACGGAATAGGCAAAGATCCAAATTAAATAATTCGGATTATTCAAAGCTTTTTATTAAAAAAAACATTAGGAATCGTTCGTACCTCTAGTTTTATCCGGCTTAGGCAAATATCCAAATTAACCGAATCCGGATTAACCAAAGCTTTCTATATTTTCAAACAACGACGAAGACGACGTCAAATGTTGCAATAAATGTGTTGCAAAGCAATCAAATTTGTGTTTTAATTTTTCATATCTATAGCCGTACCAGCCAAAAAAATATCGGAAAGCATTAGAGTTTTTGCCAAATTATATTGACGTTTGCCCGAGTCATGATTATCTAACAGTTGACGGATATGAGACCAAATTTTTACTTATTTTTTATTTATTTTCATTTTTACTCACAATCAACTTGAAATTAATCATAGTGCATGTAGAAATAAAGATTCTGAATAAGGAAGCAGTGACTAAACGAAGTACGTTATTGCATGCATAACGTCAGTTGTGCATGGTCGCTGTACCTTTGAACAAAGCGATGTGATGTTAATAAGAAAAGGAAAGCGAAAAGAAGATAATTAATCCACACATCCGAGCCATAGTCAGAGAATGTTGTGTAATCATGGGTGGGAGAAACAACAAACTCAAAGACCAAAAGGGTCTGGACCAAAAAGGGTCAGGCAGGCAAAGAAACCCACCAAAAGAAATCCCGCCACAGGTCAAAAGGACCATTTCAAAAGCATATGGCTGGACAAAAATTTATATACTTAAAATAAAACATACAAATAGTAAACAAGAATAGGTGCAAAAGAAGTAAATTATGTGAATTATCATCCAACTTGACGGGTCGTAATGATTTGGATGTTGCCTTTCAAGTCGCATCGGGCTTTTATCACCATCAATTTCTTTGTCCAATTAGGTGGAGTTACCTGTAATAATAAAAACCAGCAGCAGATGTTTTAGATTTTGTGAAGTCTTTTACCATTAAAAATTACGTTGCTATAAGGTGCTTTTGAAATTCTGTACGATATTTACTATATGATTTTATCTGTTTAATGCTTGATGGGACTTTATTCCAAGCAAGAGGACCTCTGTATTTTAAAGATTGTTTAGTTATATTTAATCTAGAAAATGAGGGATAAAATTTGGACTGGTTTCTTGTACTGTACATTTGGTGAAATTGTTGTTTATGAATATTCGTGCCACTGTGACAGTAGGTACGTAGGACGAACATCACAGCGACTACAAGATAGAATCAGGCAGCATGTTCCTAAATGGCTACAACAGCAAGCGAAGCGCACTACACGATCTCAACCTGGCAGATCCTGTAAGCTAAAACGTAACAATTCAGATTGTGACTCTGCCGTAGGACAACACATGCTTGATAACGAGCAATGTGCTGCAAACTATAACGACAAACGTTTTAAAATTCTTGCTGTGGCACGCAACTCGTTCCATCTGTGTCTACTCGAGGCAACTTTTATCAAAACCAGGCATCCAGTTTTATGTAAACAAAAGGAATTTGTTTACACATTAAAACTTTTCAAACAACCTAAGTTGCGAGTAACAGTGTTTCTCCTGGGTAATTGCACATAGTGCGTTTCTCCTTTCCGAGATTACATTGTATTGCACCACACTTTTTTGATTTTGTGCAATTGTGCCTTTCTCCTTTCCGAGACTGCAGTACCTTTCTCCCAACTGTTGAAACTATAAATACCTTGATTTTCTCTGGTTCGTTCCATTTTGACGCGATTGCCACTGATGAGAGCGTCACGAGAAGCTTATGGCTCCGATAAAATCGACTTTGTTTAAAGCGATATTATTTCTAATTCGGTTATTTGATTAATTGTCATTATGTTGTTGTTTCGCAAGATGTCAGTGACGTTAGCTCTGTGATGTAATCCAAATGTCAATCGTATAAATTTATTAGCGATTCGTTGAATTTTTGATGCTGTGGTTTTATTACCAATATGCCAAGTTGTAATGCAATATCTTATATGACTGATTATCAGATACAAACAGAGTTTTTTGTCAAAGTGTTTTGAAATTGTTTTGATAGTACCATAACTTACGCAGATGTTTCGTAGAACAAAATCCATATGCAATTTCCAACTTAAATGTTCATGAAATACTATTCCCAAAAATTTCGTTTTCGGTTCTGAGAAATAAATTTATTTCTGATTGAAATTGTCAGTTTTTTTGATGGAGGCTTTGTTTTGGTGTGCGAAAGATCACATAATGTGTTTTATCAGTGTTTAGAAATAGTCGATTTACTAGAAGACACTTGTCTGATGTTCACTAACTTTTTGTTTGCCGCTTCAAATAAGGTTTTATAGCAATTACTTTTTAAAAATATGTTATTGTCGTCTGCGTACATGATGCATTTTCCTAAAGTCAAGCAATTATTTAAATCATTTACATAAATTGAGAATAGTAAAGAACCTAAAACTGAACCCTGAGGGACACCATATTTTATTGACTTAGTATTGGAGCAGATATTATTTATTTCAATTAATTGTTTTCTGTTGCTAAGATAGCTACTTTTATTTTATTTTTTTTTATTTTTTATCTCTATATTTATCCTCCTGACTCGCAGGAAAGCGACGGAGGCGCTATACTTAGGGTAAGCAATTACCCCGACCTGCTTCCGGAGATGCCAAGATATTGCTGTCCGCTAGTAATTTAGTAGAGATATGACTGCAATTTAGAACTGCTTGTCAAGACCACCAAGCAGGGGAATGTGCCGTAAAGTGTCTTTCCCAAGGACACAACAGAATGGCGCGTAATCATCCCATACAAAACCAATCATGCGCTACACCACGAATTCCACAATGCCATAATTTGGATAATAAAATTTTATGATCAATGGTATCGAATGCTTTAGATAGATCAAGAAATATGCCAAGTACATGTTCTTTGTTTTCAAAAGCTTCAGCAATATTTTGAATTCATAATGAAGTTACGTAACTACTTAAGTGATTTTTTCTAAAGCCAAATTGATATTTATAAAAAAAGTTTTGTTTTTTTAAGAATAATACTACACGATTGTATATTAACTTTTCCAATATTTTTGACATGGAGCAAAATAAGCTGATTGGGCAATGATTGCATATATTAGTTACACTCTACCCTTTTTATGAATTGGTGCTACTTTTGCAGTTTTAAAGTCAGAGATAAATTCACCACAAGCTAACGAAAGATTAAACACATGTGTCAGAGCTATTAATATATTGTCTGATGTGCTTTTTAAAATAGTTGGAGGAATTTCATCAATGCCAGTATTTTTTTTAGGCTGAAGGTCACTGATTAGTTTTTTTATTTCAGTTAAACTAGCTGGATAGAGATAAAGTGTGCTCAATGTAGGAGATTGCATAAATGTTTGAAAACTATGAGATGTTTGGGTAAAATCTGATACTAAATTATTTGCAACATTGACAAAGCAATTGTTAAAATAATCAGTAATCTGAAGAGAGTCATTTACCAAATTATTTTTTGTGGATATGGAAGAACATACTGATGATTTAACTTTACCTAATTGTTTGTTTATATTTTTCCAGGTCTCTTTTAAATTATTACTTAATTTCTTAAATGTTTGTCTAAAATAACTCTTCTTTTTTCTTATAAAGCGCGATTGTATGTATTTCTTTCTTTGTTGAAGTTTGCTTTGTTTAAAACACTCCTGTTTTTCTGAAACTTTTTAAAACACTTGTTTTTTTAAGCATTAGTAAACACAGATCATTATCAAACCATGGCTGCTTATTTTTGTTTTCAATATTTTGCTTGATGAAAGGGAAGCAGTAGTTAAAAGTAGATTTATAACTGTCCATTAATAATTTTAATGCTAAATTAGTATTAGTTTCATTTAGTATTGTATTAATATCAATATTTTCTAACATTTCATTAAACTTGGTTATATTTTGAGGGGTATAAGATCTTTTTTGTTGAGGTCTATACAAATTCTGTTTATAAAGATTAAAAAACATATATACTGGTAGATGGTCAGAAAGTGGATTTAAAATGACTTCTGATTTTATTTGCTGATGGTGTAAATTTGTCCAGATGTAGTCTAATACAGTTGCAATTGTATCTGTGATGCGTGTCGGTTTGTTAATAACTGGGCAGTAATGACCTCCAAGCATCATTTCAATAAAATTGCATACATGCTCATTATCTTGATTTGATAAATCATAATTAAAGTCTCCAGTGATAAAACATTTGTTCAGTGATTCATTACTATTAAGGATACAATTGTAAAGATTATTCAAAAAGTTTTCATTTAAACGAATGTCATTAGAAGGAGATCTATAAATGTTACCACAGAATAAATTTTCATTATGTAATTGAATTTTTATAAAAATTGATTCAAAAATTTTTTCATTCATCATTGTCAACATATTTGACAAAACATAATGGTTTTATGGAAACCGATTGAGCACAAGCTATTATTCGTAAGTTTTTATAACTAGTTTAAGTTTATAAAACAGCCATTTGTTTCCAAAACGTTTTTTAATCATTATTTTCACATGTCCAAACATTTTTAAAACATAGTTTAAAGTGGTAAGAATTAATTTGGTTTCAAAATATGTAATAAAACCAAATAATTTTGTTACCGGCGATTGCGCACAAGCTATCATTCGTAGGTTTTAATAATAAATTTTTAGAATTTTTCCAAATTTTTTTCTACGTGTATTTCCACTTTTAAGGGCGCCAGTCTTATCTAAATGTAACTTGGGGTGGATACCTTTACATACTACAACATTTTTGGCATAGAATGACCTTGTTTGATCTAATGTTAAAAAAAGGTTTTTATAGCTTACCATTTGATGTTCAACAAAAACTAATTACTTTATACTGCAGAAGAATAATATTTTCGCCTAGTCACCATTTTATACTGCTTTAAAATAAATAGAAAAATTTAGCTCCAAAGTATAGCTTGAGGAAACGCTGTCAGTCGTGCTCTTAAGATAAAGTTGATTCAAGCCAAAAATTGAAAAAGAAATGCATTGTACACAACAAATTGTACACTAAATAATTAAAACTGGTCTATAATATTTTCAATAGTTTTATCATTTAGGGAATAAAACAAGGTTTCCTTGACTTTTTCATTGTTTTTCATTGTCGTGTGCAATGGCGTTCTAGTTTTATTGAATGATTTAAAGCAAAATCAATTCCTACAATTTGAAAGTATATTTTAACAATGTATAAGACCTGTATAATCATTAAGAAGTGTATTTGGAAATAAATCATTATTTAAACGTGCGATTGAAATCTTGTGCAGAATCGGCCCCCAAAAAAACATTACGTTTCGTTGAATATTTAAACAAATTTAATTCTTGTGACTTTAAACTGTATTTTAAGAGTGTTTTATTTATGTAAAAATAATAATTAAGAAGTGCCAGAGAAGCAAATATGTGAAAATACTGAAAAAAAAATTGTATAACTTAATAATTGCCTTTGTTTGTTGTTGTTTTGCTAAAAAGAACGAGTTATAATAAAGAAAGAAAAGAAGCAGAAAACGAGGGACGAGAAAACGAGTGAAATCAAAGTAAAGATAAAAAGACGATTACGGCCGACTCTGCACCAGACCCTTGTATGATTATGTAAATTGACCAAAAAACAAGCACGTGCAAATAAGGTGAATATTATTTCGACTCAAAATTGGAGGCCAAAATGTAATAAAAAATCTTCTTTGAAAAAATCAAGTAGAAATGTACTTTTGGTCTTTAAAAATCCATTGACAACCATAAAAGAGGTCTTTATTCCAATTTAGGGTTTATTGAAAATTTCGATTAATTATATCTTAGAAGTTGTAAACATTTGTTTTAAAGTGTCGATCGCGCCTTGATTCCGCGTCAGCGCCAATGGCAGAACTCGTTTTTTGTGTAAAAAAATGCACTTTCGTCAGTGGTTACGTGCAAAAATAAAGACTTTTTAATTTCAGTCTACACTATAATTCAATTTTAGTCTGCAATAAAGAACACGAAATGAATGAAATGTGAACTCAGCGATTTAAAAGCAATTTCGAAAGTGCTATCGTTTTTCTTGCACACTGCCAGGTTTTGAGCCCGCATATATTGCATTAAATGTATACTTATATAACCTATATATTTAAGAGTGTAACATCTAATCAAAGTTGCTAAGTCGGAGTCTCATCTTTTAGTGAGGAATTGGAATACTTGGCCCAGATGGTAGGTGCTTTCACGCAGCTTGGGCCGTGAGTAAGTCTGCTCATTGATTTTAAAATGACAGACCGAAACCGAACCTACCAAAACGGAAGGGTATCCACCCATTCCGATGTTCAGTGTGGGTCTGCTAATCGGCAAACGTCCTTTTCAGGACGGGGCAATGCTAAGATAAAACTGCCCTTTTCAGGGCACATTGCCAACAAGTTCCGAAGACCCACTATTCTTCAGCTGAACATCGAAGGCCTCACTGCAAGCAAGATGAATGTTCTTCATCACCTCGCTATGCAGTCTGAGGCACTCGTCATCCTACTGCAGGAGACCCACTGCACTGATGCAGAGAAGTTGGTGCTACCACACTACCAACTAGCTGGGTCTTCTTTAAGCAGGAAGCATGGCCTTGCCACGTTTGTCCACGAGCGACTAAGATACACGTTTTTGGACCAATCTCCACCGACATCGGAGATCGAGTGGTTGTGTGTGGACGTTGATGGCTATAAAATAGTCAACGTCTACAAACCACCGCCAACGCGATTGCAAACCCTGGATCTCCCAGTGTTTCCTCACCCCTGTCTGTACGCAGGCGATTTTAACTGTCGTCATGCTGACTGGGGTTATGATGACAACAGTCCGGATGGTGAGTGCTTGGCTGGCTGGGCAAGTATTAATTGTCTTGCCCTGCTATATAATGCCAAGAACGCTGCCAGTTTTTATTCCGGCCGCTGGAACACTGGCACCAATCCAGATCTAGCTTTCGCTAGCGTAGGTCCAAACAGTCGCTTACCGGATAGACGTGTCCTTGAGAAGTTTCCCAGGTCACAACATCGACCTTCGCTTATTACACCACCAAGGTTTGCTATGGCAGTGCCAAGCATGCCTGTTAAGCGATGGAACTTCCGCAAGGCCAAATGGAGTCACTACATTGTTTTGACGAATAAATTCGCAAAGACTTTGTTGCCGCCTGATTCACTTGATGTGGATGCGGCTTACCAGGACTTCTGTAACACCATTAAGAAAGCAGCCAAAAAGACTATCCCACGCGGGTATCGAAATAACTATATTCCGTGTTGGATGCAGAGTGTGAATCCCTCTATAAAACCTTTCTGCAGTCTCCTCAGGGAGACGACTCAAGTTTAGCTGCTACAGCTCTGCTTGCCAAGCTTGACAGAAAGCGGAGGGATCGATGGTCCGAAGCAGTTCGGAGCATTGACTTCTCACACTCTAGTCGAAAAGCGTGGAGTATTTTGAACAACCTTACTGGTAGGTCACGACACTCTCCTCGTCACTGTCCCGTTTCAGCCGATGCTATTGCATCTCAGTTGGTTAGAAATGGGAAATACGAGGCTGTTGATCGCAAGTCATCTCGACTTGTCTTTCAAGAAGTGTCTGACCTTTGGAGGGCCACAACACCAGACGCAGTAAATATCTCTTACAATTTTTCACAGAGAGAATTTGCTGCTGCCCTTCAGCACTTAAAACCAGGTAAAGCTCCGGGTCCTGATTCCATCTGCCCCAAGCTTATACTCCATGCTGGAGCTGCTTTGAAGTCCTGGTTACGTGACTTCATTTCTTCCTGTTTACGCCAACTCAAAATTCCCAAGATCTGGAGAAGAGCGCTTGTGGTCGCGATCCCAAAACCAGGAAAGCCCGTGGGGGACCCAAAGAGTTATCGACCGATATCTCTGCTCTGTGTCCCCTACAAGATCCTCGAGAGGCTTATCTACGCCCGCGTTGAACCATTAATCGATCCACTGCTCCCTAAAGAGCAGGCTGGGTTCCGACGCGGGAAGTCAACCGTAGATCAAGTTGTTCTGCTAACCCAGAACATCGAGGATTCTTTCGAGGCTAAAAAGAAGGCCGGTGCCGTATTTATCGACCTGACAGCTGCTTATGACACTGTCTGGCACCGTGGCCTTACCTGCAAGCTGCTGAGACTACTTCCGGATAAGCACATGGTCAAAATGATCATGGAGCTTGTCCGAAATCGAAGTTTCACCCTCACCACCGGTGACAGCAAGCAAAGCAGGCTACGCCGTCTTAAAAACGGCGTTCCTCAGGGATCGGTCTTGGCTCCCCTCCTATTTAACATCTATACGTACGATCTTCCTTCCATGATTTCCAGAAAGTTTGCTTATGCTGATGATTTAGCATTGTTGCACTCTTCTGGAAACTGGAAAGACTTGGAGGGGACATTAAGCCAAGACATGTCCACACTGTCAGCGTATCTCCAGACTTGGAGGTTGAAGCTCAGTCACACTAAGACGGTGACGACAGCCTTTCACTTAAATAACCGAGAGGCCAAACGTGAGCTAAAGGTCTACAACAATAGTAGACTTTTACCGTTCTGTCCAACCCCTACTTATCTTGGGGTAAAACTGGACAGATCGCTCACGTTTCGTCACCATTTAGTGGCATTGCGCAAAAAACTATCATCGCGCGTCACACTGCTGAGGCGACTCGTGGGCTCGGGATGGGGTGCTGGTGCTAAAATACTACGCATAGCCACCTTGTCTCTAGTCTACTCAACAGCTGAGTACTGTGCGCCAGTCTGGTGTCGCAGTGCTCACACTCGCCTCATTGACAGTGTCTTGAACGACGCCTTGCGCATAGTTACTGGATGCCTGCGTCCCACTCCAACGGACCACCTACCTGTACTTTCAGGCATCCAGCCAGCTGAGCTTCGCCGACTGGGAGCGACACTCTCCTTGGCTTACCGTGGATCTCTGGACCCCGATCATATTTTGCATGGTCTTTTAAGTGGGTCCTCAGATACTGGCCAAGTGAGACTAAGATCCAGACGCCCGTTTGTGCCAGGTGCGCGGAATCTCTTGGACAATCTTGCCAGACTTGGCATCCGCGCCTCTGAATGGACGAATCACAAATGGGACGCGGAGTACTGTGAAAGTGCTTCCAGACTCCGTGCTTTTGTGCCCGGGACCAGTGTCAGGCCTGTTGGGATGGGCTTACCCCGAGCAGCTTGGGTTAAGCTCAACCGCCCGCGGACTGGTGTTGGGCGATTCCATTCGTCCATGCACAAATGGGGTCTCGCTCCTTCACCGAATTGCGAGTGTGGCGCCTCAGAGCAAACCGCAGACCATGTACTAACAATGTGCCCCATACATCGGGCACCACATGGAGCACGCGGTCTGACGGTTTTGGATGACGAAACTCGATGCTGGCTTAACAACATCACTGCCAGCATCTGATCCAGGCAGTGCAGCAGTCTGGGGTAGTAAAAGGATAAACCCTCGGCCCCAGTTCTGTTTGTGTCTGGCCTGGAGTGGATGCCCTTCAAACGACGACGACGACGGAATACTTTTTTTACATGTTTTAGAGTAGGAGTCTTTGTTTAGATAAGATGGAGTCGAAATCGTAGAATTTAGAGCAAGAATAGTCGCGTTTGCAAGATATTTTCTTGATTCGTAATCTTGGTTTAAAATAAATATTCTTAAACCAAAAAGCAGTTGGACTACTAAAAATTTGTACAAACACTTATTGTCAATAAACGATGTAATTTAAGAAGTTGTACAAAATTTCAAATATGTTTATTGCATCTTTTTAGCAAAGTTACATCCTCAACAAAACAAAATTTTGGTTTCTCTAAAAATTTGCTGAATAATCAGCTTCATAGCAATAGATTCAGATAAACTTTTGCTTTGAACTTTTGTAATAAACTTTTGTAAAACTTTTGTTCTTTAATCTTTCCAACAAATAAGTCAAAACTTTTAAACACAGAGAAAAACTTCCAAGCTTTATGCAAATTTTTTTGTAAGCTAGCCCTAGGTCTATGAAACTCTTAATAGCATTTATGGATAGAAAATATTGGAGGTGTGGTGGACACCATATGTATTACTTACCATGGATCGAACCAGTAAACAATGCTATTTATCAAGGAACTTGCAAGGGTCTTGTAAAGGCAACCTGTACGAAACCTATACCAATTTGTTGCGAACAATACAGTGGTTTCAAAAAAGCTTTCCGCCCGCGTTCCATGTGATTTGAACTTTTATGCCAGAGTTCCACTTTTAAAATATTTAAAATAAGCTTATAAGCATCTTTCTTATTTAGAAATAAAACTTATTTTTCATTTTTCTACTTATTTCCTCCGGCCAAATCACTACAGGTCCGTACAGGATGCTTTCACAAGGCCCTTGCAGGCCCAGCATAGCTGATTAGATAAGCAACACCACTGTCTTTTCTGCAGTCACCACGATGAAATCCCACTTACACATAGTGTTTAACGTGCTATGCATGGCACTCGTAATAACAAGAAAACATACAAGCTGCAATAATTAAAATCTGAAAACTTAAACCAATTTAAAAAATAGTGTTTATACCACGAATCAAAACCATGTTACTCTGATCGATACCTAGTCGGTTGTCCATCCGACATTGTCCACCCCACGCTGACCCGGCGTCGAACCGAGGAGCAAAGCATCGGAGAAACGGCGTCGCTCCGACCAATCAATGCTTTCTGCCCAACGTCCTTCCGACCATAAAGTGTTATCTGGAGTCGATTGAGTCTTTTCAAATTTCTAAACACTGAACTCAATTCGTTAACTCTAACTGTGCAGTATAAGTAAAGTATAAGCAGTACAAGTAATAAGTAAAGCTTCTAACTCTGCAGCGTTAGATTTTAGTTCGAATCCGAGTCGCATCAAACAAAAGTCGTTAAAATTCGTATTAAAAGCTTTTTTACTTGACGTTTACATTAGAGGAAGAATTAGTTTTTACATCACATAATTGTCATTTTAACGTAGCCTTCAATTGTACAGCTGGTTTTGAAGATTGCAAGCTTTCTGCATATCACTAGAGTTTTAGTAAAAAACTAATTTACCCTTGAGGCTTATTTCACGTAAAAGCAAAAAGCAAATGAGCTTATAGTAGGAGTGGCCAAAGTTTTTCAAGCATGTGCCGTAAATCTTTTATAATGCTAATGCGTAAAAAAGTTAAAATAAATCAATTTATTTAATTAAACAGGGTAAATATCTGTCTTGCAGTGGTTTTGTCCGTTTCCATGCTAACTTAAGTCGCTTAAAACATGGCGATAAGAACCATCATATCAATCCGAATCATTTCTGTTAAGTGGTTGTCAGTTAGATCTTTTAAGTGCTGTTAAGGTTGGATAATCCACCATCAGTGTATGATCGGTTAGGACGTGGAATATTTCACGCTACAAAGTAACTGGCTTCAATCACTACATCAGCTTCCTTAGGCTATTGAATGCTGTCATAAATTTTTATTGATTCTGAAGAGAAGACTTTGGTGGCTCAAATAATATGTTTATTCCTAATGGAGATTCAGTTAAATAATAACGAGAAAAGTTTTTGTTATTTTTTTCATAATGGCGTTTAAAATTATGGTCTTTATTTTGACTGAGTGACTTTTTTCATAAAAAACAAAAAAGGTGAAAGCGTAATCGTTCTTTCATCCTTCTTTATACTTTTCGTTTTCTTCCTTTTAATTTCAGCAATATTTATGTTTTATAAAATTGTTAAATAAAATTAAAAATAGTTAAATAAAATTAAAAATTTTATAAAGTTGTTAAAAAGTGTTAAATAGAATTCTAAACAAAACCGGCAGCAAATATTTTAAAAACCCACACCTTTATGGTAGGAAAGACTTGCGAATCTTCACTTGATTTAATAAGCTACTATTCTATTCTAAATTAAACGACAGTTTATTGGTAGCCTACATAGCACGGTTCACACATTATCTGTGCTGATATCACCAACTGTGCAATGTTTACGGATAAATTAACTAGCAAAAAACTAACTTCTGATGTGACAAAATTTTGCTTATTTATACCATGTTTAGTGTGTATTTGCAGTATGTCGACCACCATTATCCATCCAAATACTTTCTCAATAATATAAAGACTAATTGTCGTTTTGATTGTCTTTTTACTGGTTAATTGCGCTGAATAATTATTTCTCAGAGAATTCATTGAAAGCTTAACGCTAGTCAATAAACACCAACTGCAACTTCTAGCAAAGTCAAAAGAGTGGAAAAACAATTTAGGTTTATTATACGAATTCAGATGAGCCGCAAACAAGAGGTAGAAAAACCACATGCAACTTGCGAGCCACAATTTGGCCACCGTTGGGCGACAGAAAGTGATTTAACTGAGTGTATTGCTTTTTAAGAATAAAAAATTTGTGTAAAATATTAATTCAGATGTTATATTCTACATAAATTTTTTAAATAATTGCGTGAGGCTATTGCAGCAAACTTATATTGAATGCACTCAATCGGCTCCACATTTAATCTTTACAAAACTTACTTTTATGTTATAAAATGTAGTACTTACGATTTTATTTGCATTTTGAAAAATATGTAAATTTCTGGATTTTAATATATCATATTGTCACACTTCATTCATAATAATTTTAGTCATAAAGATGTAGTTTATTCCCGTTAAAAGTAATTCAAAGTTTTATTATGAAATAATAATCGCGTCGCCGGTGAAGCGCTACTCTCGTATTGTGTGATGTAATGTCTACGATGCGCTTTCTATTGCTTGATGTATTCTCTTGTCCTTTTTTTCTTTTCGCCCAACAATAATGACGTAATATATTTTTGTCCAGAGTGACTATAGTGGAATGTTCGCGCATATACCATTTGGTTCTAACAAAAGCATGCTCTTTGCTCTAGTGGTTTGGAGGATAATCTAGCTTATTCAAGTAACTTGGACAGCGCGTGGCATTTGTCTATATATACGCTCGCTCTATCGCATAAAAACACAAAGACGAATAAACAAGCAGACGAAGAGAGACAATTTGAGACGACTTGAGAGACGACTCGAGTTAAAGTAATTTGGTTTGGGCGCAGAGTTGGGCAGAGGGCCCTTTAGATTTTGCATCGGTTGACGTGTGTTGAATTTTATTTTCGCCAGTGTTTTGGAGTTTTGTTCTAAGGAGGTAGAATTAATTGTGTTGATCAAATTAAAGTCGTAGCGCTGATTTCGCTTTGCAGTGGCAAAGCGTAGAAGAGAATTTTCGTCTATTGTAAATCGGAAATCTGAAATATATTTGTTTTATTAGAGACGGTGATCTCTGTTTGTTTGTGCAGAAGAGTCTTTGACAAATCAATCCAAGTTTCGTTTAAACCAACTGTATAACAGCTCCAGGCTCATAGCAAATTACTTCTTGAGCCGGAATAAAATAAAGTTTAGACACAGCTTTGTTTCAGAGCAGGTACTCGGGTTACCTAATTCAACTGGTCCTTTAGGATTCCAAAACAAAGTCTGTGACACATATCAAAATATTTTGAGTTTTTTTCTCTATTTGCAATATCTTTGTGGTCCCACTCGTTTTTGCATTTTATCTTTTTAAACATAGAAAAACACATTAAAATGTTAGCTTATGTGCTTTTTAGGCAGACAATTTTTAAACGCGTTGCCTGCAAGGAAACAAAACTCTTTAGCATATCAGCAATAATTAAAATTTATAGAACTTTTACTTTAAATGTGATCGTTAAAAGTATAATTTGTCTGCATTATAAAGCAGTGTCTAAAAATAGAGCATCATTTGAGTAGCCTATAGATTGTCTTACGTCATTCGATAAAGTCTTCGATGACTAAGAAATTCAAATTCTAGGCCATGGATACAGTGGTGGATATTGAGTGAGGCGAATGAGGCAGCTGCCTCGGGCCCCCCTCGAAAATAGCACTTATAGTTTGAGTTTGCTGCAGATGTTATTTTTAGAGATTATTATGTAGTTGAAAGGAAAAGTGGTAAATAGAAGATCGATTGAAGGTGAAAACTTTTTTTTTTTAGAGATCACCATGAGTTTGGGA
The DNA here is from genome assembly GCA_963680785.1 of Diplosoma virens. Lineage (NCBI taxonomy): Eukaryota > Metazoa > Chordata > Ascidiacea > Aplousobranchia > Didemnidae > Diplosoma > Diplosoma virens. The sequence goes on from CAVMFT010000154.1 coordinate 51,790, forward strand.
GAAAAATAGCGAAATTGGAGACGAAATGGAAGTGCAGACCTTTTTTTTTTTGGAGATCAACATGATGTTGAGAGAAAAAAATGAAAGACGAAATTAAAGCCCTTTTTTTTTTCTAGAGAACATCAATTTTTGGAAATTCTTGCCTCCGGCCCCTGAATTTGAATATCTACCACTGCATGGATATTTGATCGAAGGTGATTTAATATTGTCAATTAAACTTCCACGTGTTTGAATATGCTCAAGTAGCTGTAAAGGTTAAAGGGCTAAGCCTAATTTGAATTGGAAGTAGGGCGTAGGCCTATTTTGATTTTTTGTCAATTTTGATCTTTTATTTTACTCTTTATTGTTTCGTTAAAATGTAAATCAAAAATTACTTTTTTATTTCAATGGTTCATTTTAGGCCTAGTTTTCGAAAAAATTAAAGTTAGTGTGGAAGCGTAAGCAAAAGTGGCTTTTGAATCAACCACTTCCACATTACTACCAAGAATCTGAAAAAATCTAAGTAGTAGGACTATTTTGGATAGCGTTGCTTACGGTAAACCTTTTTCTAATGCCAGTCACTTATTTAACTTTTACATCGGATAATTGTATAAAATTGTCTGCGAATAAATAAACCAATTTTGTTTAATAGTTGAATTCTCCATCCAGATTTTGCAACTGTATTATTATTAGCACTCTGCTTCAGAAAACGCGGACTAAAATTCGAGACTCTCGTCCAAGACATGAACCAGAGCTGAAGCAAACTAGACAGACCACCCAGCGGACAGTCGATACAATGCAGAGTGGGTGCAGCCTACGGCTTGATGAAATCTTTGGTTGTTTTAGATTTTAAATAAAGCAGAAAAGATTGGTTTTTGCCAAATGTCACTTTAAGTTTTCGTGAAGACCTTTTTTTGGTTTTCATAGGAAAAAAACCAATCGGTTCTGCTTCCTTCTTAACAACAAAATTAACTAAAGGCAAAAAAGTTTTCACTTTGATTACTGCAGGGATTGTGACTGGCAATTAATTAGCAGAAAAACATTTGGCCCGCGACAATAAAAATTCGGGCACCCCTTATATAAAGTTTTGTATCTCAAACCTGGTGTTGTTATTTGCTGGCAAGCAAGTAAAGGCTAATTTACTAATAAGCGGAATCAGTTTTTTTTAAACTCGAGTACCAACAAACTGACACAAAACTATGGTATAACGCAGGGGTCGGCAACCCTTTCCTAGTCGCGGGCCAAAACCAAACTCAACAAGATCTCAGCGGGCCGCAATAAATTTCCGCTAATAATTTGTTGTAAAAAGTGTGATTTTTAGACATTTTATTATGATGAAAGCTTATTAAAATAACTTTTGATTTTGACAGCTCTTGAAAAAAAAATACAAAAAACAATTACTATTATTGTTATGTCACAACATCAATGAGATATTTGATGTTGTTTTTGGCTTGAAAGTTTATGAAGATCCGGGGTTAAATTGGAAGTGGCAAGAAGAAGAATATCTTGCAAGTGGCCATCATTATGTTGTGTTCTCAACTTGCTCTTGGTGACTTTCATAGACAAAAACAGCTGTTCGCACACATAAATGCTGTTAAACATTGATGCCATCTTTTTGGCATGATTGATTAAGTTGGGGTATTGTTTGCATTCTAGATATTTTTTATAAAAATCAACCAGTAATATACCCTCGGCGTGAAATTTTGATTTTAACTCGTCGCTGCACTGCAACTCAACTAGTTCCATTTGATATTTCTCTTGTACCGTGTCCACCTGTACCTCAAAGGGGGTACTGAACAATTTAATATCATTTTCTAGAGAACGAATGTCACCAAAGCGGGACAAAAATTTAGTTTATAAATGTTGAATCACAGAAACAAATGGAGTACTACTTGTAGGCTTGTTCTCTTATAATGTAGGAAAGTGAGCATAATTTCCACTTTTCAACTGACCTTCCCACAGTCTTAGTTTTGTTGTAAATGCGCGTATATAACTCTACATTTTATGTATTAACTGCTGCCTTCCTTGAATCTGCAGATTTAACTTGTTCAAATGAGACGTTACATCGACCAAAAATGCTAAATAACAAACCAATTTTTGATCGTGAAATTCTGCAGCATTAATGTTTTTTTGTTCAAGGAAGGTTGCTATTTCTTCCCTCAACCTGTATACTCTTTGTAGCATATCACCTCGACTAAGCCAGCAGACATTGTAGAAGTACAGCATGTCACCATACTGACTCTCTGCTTCTAAGAGTAGTAGTTGAAACTGACGATGATTCAATCCTCGCGACAAAATAAAGTTTACAGTCTTCAACACTACGTCCATGAAGTTTTTAAGGTTGCCACCTTTGCACACAATGCTTCCTGGTGAATAAGACACTGTAATTTTACAATATTGTTATTAATTTCATTGTTTTCCATGTGTTTCTAAAGTAAAGGCACGACCCCCTTATTTTTTTCTACCATTGACGGGGCGCCATCCGTTGTTATTGACACCAGTCTGGAGAAATCTAGATTCTTGGCTGCAAGGCATTGAAGTAATGTCTTCAGAATATCGGCTCCTGTAGTAATATTTTTTATAGGATTCAGTTCCACAAATTCTTTAAGAATATGAAATTTTTCTTTTATTTTACGCACAAATACTGCCAGCTAAGCTGTATCTGTCGTGTCTGTGCTCTCATCTATAGCTATTGAAAAGAACTGTAGTTTTTCAAAGTAATCTTCTTGACTGGATTTCAAGTTCTCGGACATTTCTTCAATTCTCCGGATAACAGTTCTTGCAGAAAGACTGACATTTAAAAATAACTCTTTTTTCTCCGGACATATGCTTTCAACAACAGCCATCATACATTTTTTTCGAATTCTCCGTCGGTAAACGCTCTCTTTTCTTCGGCTATTATCTGTGCTACCCTATAGCTCGCAAAAGTATTATTTTTCGAATCAGTCGTTTGTTTTTGGAATACAGAACTCTGCTGTTTTAAACTATCTTTGAGTCGATCAAGTTTGTCTTTTCTTGCTTGACCCACAAACTTGGAAAAATTTGAATGCTTTGTGTAATAATGACGCTTTATATTGAACTCTTTGTTGACAGCAACAGAAACATTGCCAATCAAACAAATAGGTTTTTCAGAATGGTTCATAAAAAAGTACTGTTTATTTATGATTGCTGTACGCTTAAAGCGTGATCGCCGAATGTAGGTATACCAAAGTGCAATGTAAAAAAGTAATTCTCCGTCCACACATCACTAAAATCTCGGCACTCGGCATCAACCTTTCTACGTTTTGTTAACATCCTAAACTAAGTTGTCTAAAGTTTTTAGATAAGATTATACTTAGGCTAGTCATTCTTTTAACTTTTAACAACACAAAAAATAGCATAGTGTGTATAAAACTTAACACATTTCCTAACTACTGGCATTGCACTTTACCAATACACTGGCATTGCACTTTACCAATACATTGGCATTGTCCTGCACTTCAAAACTAAAACTGCAAACATTGCTGATATTGTGCAACCACAATTTTAAAAAGCTTTCTAAAATGTGACATTTGGATTGCTTCCACTCTCACTAATGCGCGTGTCAACAAACACAATTATTGCTTTCTTTCAAAGCATTTTCTTTGTCTGCACGCACACATTCTCATTAGACGCGGTCATGCGTATTTTTTTATCTGGGACAAAATAATTGGATGATATATCACAGTTTTATTGCCGCATAATCTAAGATTGCAAAGGACACAGTGGGCCGTATTCTATAATACTTCAGTAAGATGTCTCGGGCCGGTTGATTTTGCTTGGCGGGCCGGATCCGGTTGCCGACCCCTGGTATAACGTAATAAAAAGTTATAACACAAAAAGGTAAAAACTCTAATATAAAATGGTAAAAGCAAGAGCATGAAGTAATAAAAACAATATTATAGTTGGTTAACAGCTTTAGTACAAAAAAAAAAATTTAATTCAATACTGAAACATTTAAAGCATTCCATTGGTATAAAGCATTTCAAATTACGCATTTCAATACGATACTTTCTTAAGTCTACAGCTTCGGTTTGGTTTTTCGGTTTACGGAAGGGTCTTGATTGCATTTAGTTGACTTTCGTTGAGTCTAAAAAATTTTTTAATCCCAAAAATATTTTTGCAATTATAAAGAACTGCATGAAAACGGGTTTATAGTACAGTATAGCAGTTTATCTTTTCCAACGATTTCTTTTGACGAGAGTTGGCCAAGAGAATTTTAAAGAAAACTGTCTTTTTAAAGACTACCAAAATCGAAAGGGTTAATTGTTCTGTGCATACCGGTAGTGATTTAAAAAATAGTTTGAGTTCTTTGGTAAGCAATGGAATTTCAAGTTCGGCTTAAAAACGTTTCTTCATTCAACAAAATTCTTTATAATTTTGAAGACATCTGCGATTGTTTTGCCACTTTTTTTTATCTTGCTGCGAGTGATAGGTCAAATGCTTTCCTCTGTTGGACAAATTTATAATAATTATTTATGATGATACTGACCTGGTTGCTGAGTTACTATTGTCGGTCAGCAGCATGACCACATTCGCCATTTGCAGAGAAATGCTTTTTTTAAAAGCGAAGCAAAAGTAATCAAGCAGCTAGACATTGATTAAAGACAACTAATAAAATTCAAAGACTCTCCAGTTAAGAGCAGAAATAAATGAATGTAGAAAATATTTTTAACTTTTACAATTGAACCAGATCAATAGAAAATAAGTAATAAATTTTTTTTTGTGAATTAAACCATCAACGTTTAACTAAAAATTACCGAAACAATTAGTTTTTTTAATAATTTTAATGTTAGACTAATAAGGTATAGAAACTTTTTAATTATCTATTTCACAGATGAAGGCCTCCAGACCGACTTTGTGGTCAGTTTTTGAACCTTGGTCTCAAACATGTGCTGGTAGTTTTGGTCTCGAGACAATTTAGTCTTGGCTTAGTGTTTTTTTAAATCGGTCTCGAGACCAGGCATTTTTATATATTTTTGTTACTTAATATGATTGTGATGATTTTCAGGGTTTGCTTAGGAATCACATTCAACTGCCCAGCTTTTATTTGAATAAGTTATCGGAAGAAATTAGATAAACAAAAGCTTATAGAGTTAAATGGTATTTAGCTGAGATTTTTTGTTAAGAATAAGTGCAAGATTTTTGCAATTTAAAGTGCTTAAAAACTAGGAGTTAAAATTTTTTAAAACTTTTAGTTTTGGAGCTTTTAATTGTTTATTACGATAAATGCTTTATTGTTCTGAGTTATTTGTAACATGCTAAACTGATTATGAAAAAATAATATATATATTCGTTTTTTCGGCAACGAAGAAGACTGGTAATACTTTCAAAGGACGTGCACACTCGTAAACACCATGAAGTTATTCAAAAGTTTCTTAGTCTAACAACTCTCTATCTTCAGAAAAAGAAGAAGAAACGGAGTGGCAGGCTATAAAGATTTTTTGATAGGAGTAATACACCGCAAAAAACTAAAAAGGTTGAAAGAGTCTAGTTTAAATACTAAAGGTAAGACGTTCGCCTTTATTTCAAGAAGACAAAAGAAATCTGCCTGCTAAAAAGATTTTGAGAACTACTGGTGCAGAATGAGAATAAGAGTTAAGTTCGTAGCAGCGAAATCAAGACATGGATACACAGAACGTGTGATTTAAAGTTGATCATATAACACGGAATTTGCCGATTTCATGTTTTGCTTTATTTTCACTGATCGATCTTCAAACTTTTTTCCTTTTTCACACCACTATATTATAAATTAATTGCTGATTAATTAATACAAGAATACGAGGCATTTTGATCTCTGTATTTCTGTTGAAATTTATTGTAGCTGTGAAATCGTAATGTAGTTGTGACAATGCCTTGCAATTTTTAGGGTTTATGATGATATGGAACTGATGCAAACTAATAATGATAATTATATATTAAATTGGAATTTTTTATACGAAAACAGATGCAGTTTGCATGTTCAGGGTAGTTTTAATACAAATTTTGATGAAAGATAAAGTAAATGAAAAAAAATTTTAATCAATTTTTATAAGACCGTAAACATTTAAAAAACGCAAATATTTTTCCTATTATTTTTTTACTGTTTTTCAAAATTTATTGACTTGACTGTTGCTTTTTTTACAATTTTTGTTGTCTGACTGTTTATCTAATTATATATATAGGCTATATATACAAATCTATATTATGATTATTAAATACTCGTTTGTTCGTGCTTTAAAATGCAGTTTAAAATCTTCACAGCTGCTGGCCACTTTTCAAAATGAGTTGCTTTATTGCTGTCATAATTTTAGTGTCGAAAAAAAAAATTTTATTCAGCAATTTTTTTAACATCTACTTTTTTTACAATAACTTACACTATTTGGAACAATTATAACTGAAATACTATAGTGTAGTTGTTAACATTCTTGCTTTAAGTTTGGGCGTTGTGAGTTCAACTTTTGGCCTGTTTGAATTTGAAAGAGTTTTTCCACCAGCTTGTTGCCATTGCAATATTTTTAGATAAGTTTCTGTGTTGATCAGTCGCAATAGTTCAGAGATAAAAATTCTGAACTGAAAACACGTTTTGGCTAAATAAATAAGTATAATAATGAAGATTTTGGTTTTAAAATACAAGATAATTGAGACGGAGATGTTACAAGGGTTAGAGTGCTTGTTATCTGTGCTGATAATTAAGGATTGATTCCTGATCAACGATCAGTCGCAAGTAATTTTGCGGCGACAGTAAGAACGAAAAAGAAAAAGGTGACCGCCTTATTTCGTTCAGATATTTGCTTTGGTCAAGTTAATTCACTAAGAGAGAAGCGTTTCTACAGTCAAACTATCAAAACAACCTCAAACATAAAAATTTAATAATTTTATATAAGTCATATTTTAGAGTTATCATATATTCCCACTAATTTAAAAGCTGTAGAACGTTCATATTTTTGGCAATGAGGCCTTCGACTGCGCACAGCTGCCATATTTCTAGTCTCCTCAACAGCTGAGTACTGCTAATCAATCTGGTGTCGCAGCGCTTACACACTTGCCTTCATAGACAGTGTCTTAAATGACGCCTTGCGCATAGTCACTGGTTGCCTGCATCTCACTCTAACGGACCATTTACCTATACATTCAGGCATCCATCCTGCTAAACTTCACGGATTAGGAGCAACACTTTTCTTGGCTTACCGTAGAACTCTGGATCCTGAACATATGCTGCATGGTCTTTTAAATGGGTTCTGAGATGCTAGCCAAGAGAGACTAAGACTAGACGTCCGTTTTTGCCCGCTGCGCGAAATCTATTAAACAACCTTGCTGGACTTCGCATCTGCGCTTCTCCGTGGACGAATTACAAATGGGACACGGAGTACTGCGGGATTACAATCAGGCTCTGAGCTATTATACCCATAACCAGTGTCAGGTCTGTTGGAATGGGCTTGCCCCGAACGACTTGGGTTAAGCACAATTGTCTGCGCACCAGTGTTAGGCGATTCCATTTGTTCATGCACAATTGGGGTCTCGCTCAGTCATCAAATGGCATGTGCGGCGCCTCTAAACAAACCGCAAACTACATTCTAATAGCGTTCCTTATTCTCACAGATTTTACCTTGAAATCCAAGAGAACCAGTTGAACAAGGTAACCTGAATACCTGCGCTGAAGTAAAGCTGTGTCTATTTTTTATTTATTACGGCTCAAGAAATAGTTTTTCGGCGAGACTGAAGCTTTTTTACATTTGGGTTCAACTAAGTTTAAATTGATTCGTTTGAAAACTCCTCTTCGCAGACAGACAGAGACTACTCTCTCTAACTAGAAAGAATGTATTACAAAGTGCACACAACTAACGATTGACAAAAACTCTTCTTCCCGTTTTGCCAAACTTCAAAGCGGTTTCAGGGCTACAACTTAATCCGATACACAATTAATTCTATATGTATCTCTATAGAATTAATCTCCAAAAACACTGGCGCAAAACAATTCCAACACTTGTTACTCAGCAATGCTCTAACGATTGGGCTAACTGCCCTCGAACCTACGCACTGGAATAATCACAAGAAACTCTGCGCTCGAATTAACACTGGAAGCTTGGGTTTTTTTTGAAAACCGAGCGCCCGCTAATATAGAAAGATGTCACGTGATGCTCCATTCGAGTACAGAGCGCTATCTCATGCTCGAATCTTTTACGATGCACTACAACAAAGTTCACACTCGGTCATCGTAACGCGTCTGCAGAGAACATCCAACCGGAGAACCGCCACATAAGAGCATTACGTCATTAACTGTCTGGCATAAAAGAGAAGCATTTAAAGCAATCGCAAAACAGCTTGCAAATAAATTTAATTAAGATAAAGGGGGAGCTTTATCGACGATGCGATTATTATTTGGATATGAAAATATTATGTCATAACAAAATTTAAAATTATTCTAAAACAGAAAATAAGCTCATGCTTTGTAAAATTAAAATTATTGCAATTAAAGTCTGGCACATGTACATCGAGTACCACATGCTCATGGTTGAGCTCAATATAAGCTCAATTGATCAATTTGAAATTTAATTTGGTGCAGATCGAAATTAGGAAAAAATAGCATTTGTTTTTAAGATTGTTGTTTTGTGCAGATAAAAATTGAAACATAACTGTAACTCTCCTTACAAAACTATGAATGAAGCTGGATGCTCCAAGACAGGTTTGAAGCATTTTGTATTAAAATCGATGCTTTTGTTGTGCGTGTTGGCGCGTGGTCAAGTGGTTAAAGGGCCGTGCTAATGATCAAATTGGTCTGAGCTTCGAAACTTACTCGCCCCATTCTGTTGTGTCCTTGGAAAAGTTACTTTACGGTACATTTCCCTGTTGGTGGTCTTCGCATAGAGTTTTGAATTAAAATCATATCTCTATCAAATTACAAGCGGACAGCAATATCTCGGCATCTCTGGAAGCAGGTTGGGGTAATTGCCTCCCTATGTATTAGCGCCTCCGTCGCTTTTGTGCGAATCAATAGGATAAAAAAAATAAAAAAATAAAATTGTTTACAATATGAACATACACTTAACTCAGTGAAAGACCTCTGAAAATATTTATTATGAAGATGTTATTTTGTATAGAAATTATATTAGTATAATAAATTTGCATTTAAATATTTTGGCTTACATGTAATCTGGCATTCAAAAGTTTCAAATTGTAAAGTGTGAAAAATTTTAAGATACAATAAAAGTAAAATAGTTTTTTTAAAACTTTTGTGATACTGCGAAACTTTAAGCTGTAACTGCAAGACTTGCAGATCTATTTATTTAAATCAGTGGTTTTCGACCTGGGGGTCGTTTTGTTTTTCTGGGGTCGCAAGAACTTTTCATAAATTGTATATAGCGTAAAATATTTCCGTAATAAATATCGTTTCTATTTGAATAAGGTAAATTGGTAAGATTTGTATAAATTTTTTTAATTTGTTAAATTGATAATTATTTTGATAAAATGTCCAAAAATTCTGATTATGTTAATCTAAAGCAACAAATTGAAGCAATGAAAAAAAATTACAGCAATTTTGAAATAAACCTAAAAAAAGATATAAAAGAAATGATTGAAGAAACGATAAATGAAAAGATAAAATACCTTATCGAAAATACTATGGAAAAATTTGCAAATAAAATGGAGAAAAAATTGGAGCAAATATGGGACCAAATGAAAATGCAAAAAAGCCAAATTTTTATCAGTAAAGAGTATGAAACAATGAAAAAAAAATGGATGAAACTAAACAAATTGAAAAAAATAATTCACATCAATTAAAAAACATAGAAAATGAATGTAAAGAAACAAAAAATAAATTATTAGCAAAAGAAACAGAGTTAGATAACCTGGAACAGTATGGAAGAAGGGAAAATCTTGAATTTCATGGAGTTCCAGTCCAACAAAATGAAAATACTAATAAAATTATTCAAAATCTTCTAAAGCAAATAAACTTGGAAATAACTGAAAATGAAATATCAACTTCCCATCGGCTACACTCAAATAAAAAAAATATACCACCTCCAATAATAGTAAGATTTTCCAAAAGAGATACTCGAAACAAAATCTATGCTAATAAAAGAAAATTTAATGCTGTCACAAACTTTGGAATACCTGGAATGAACAATTTATACATAAATGAAAATTTAACAAAAAAAAGAAGTGAACTTTTAGCAAAAACTAGAAAAGCAAAATATGAAGCCAAGTATAAATGTCTGTGGACAAAGAATGGTAACATTTTTGTCAGAAAATCTGATCAAGCCCAAAGTCTACAAATTAAAAGTGAACAAGACATTGCCAAAATTAACTAATGCATTGTTTTTTGATTGTTTTTGTTTTTTTGTATTGTTAAGTAGATAATATAAATAGAATAGAACCACACATTCAAATGACAACTATATCATCAGACAGCACAGCTAATCACCCTGCGAAACACTTAAATAATACTTTTGCCATTGAAGAAAATACATCAAACTACTATAAAATAATAGAATTTCAACAACTCATGAACCAAAATAAAAATAAATTCAGTATTCTACATATAAATATAAGAAGTCTTTACAAAAATTTTCCTAAAATTGAAAACATGCTTTTTGAAATAAATCAATATCCTGATGTAATAGCCTTGACTGAAACAAAAATCAAGGAATCTGGCACTCAAGTAAATAGAGTATTAAATGGTTACACTTTTGTTCATAATGACACGAAAACAAGTGCTGGAGGAGTGGGTATTTATATTAAATCACATATTTGCTTTAAACTTAGACAGGATCTTGAAATAAAATGTAGAGAGTATGAATCTATTTGGATAGAAATAGTACAAAATGGTAAAACAAATGTAATTGGTGTTATCTATAGACATCCAAATTATAATTTTCAAGAATTTCAAAATAATTTCCTAAACACCTTGCACAATTTAAATAAGACTAGATGTAAATTCTATATTTGTGGAGACTTTAACATAAATCAACTAACTTATTACACATCAAGCAATGTGAAATGCTTTACTGATTCAATCATGAGCTTGGGATGTGAAAATGTGATAAAAAAACCTACTAGAATTACAACCCACAGTGCAACACTTATTGACCACATCTATACAAACAATTCACAAAATCACATCACAGCTGGGATCTTGATAGATGATATTAGTGATCATCTACCAACATTTATTTTAATAGAAACAAAAAACATTAAAAAAGTAAAGAGCTGGAAAAACACTCAAAGAAAAAATATAAACAGCATTGAAATGGAAAATTTTTTAATTAATTTACAAAATTCCTTTTTAAATTGGTCTTGTATCAATAGCACAGTAGAAGAAGATTTCAATAGATTTAATTCTACATTTGAATTAATTATAGATAAACATGCACCCAAAACAACTATCACAAGAAAACAAAAAAAGTTAAGACAAAAACCATGGATAACAAAAGGATTACTAAAATCAATAAGACACAAAAATAAGTTGTATAAAACATTTATAACAAATAAAACAGAATCTTCTTTTTTAAATTACAAACAATACAGAAACAAACTGAACCATTTATTAGAGATAGCAAAATTACAGTATTATCAAATCTCTGTAATAAAAAACAAAAATGATTCCACCAAACTATGGAAAACTATTCATGAAATATTACAAACTAACACAAAAAAAATAACACAAATTTTTAATTAGTCAATGATAAACAAAAAAAGACAACAGATGAACCAGAAATAGCAAACATATTTAATAAATTCTTTAGTACTGTAGGATCCACAATGGCCTCTCAAATTCAATCACCAAAAATGACTCCACCAAAACAAATGAAATGCCCCCTGAATTCCTTCTTCTTTGGAGAAACAGACCCTGAAGAAATAAATCAGCTGATTAGTGAACTAAATGAAAAAACTGCTGTATGAAAAAATGATATTGAAATAAAGTACTATAAAATAGCAAAGTCTGTAATATCTCCAATTATCAGCAAAATGATCAATAAATGCATAAGTCAGGGTTCCTTCCCAAATTGTCTGAAAATTGCCCAAGTAATACCAGTTTATAAAAAAGGATCAAAAACTAACTGTAGTAACTATCGTCCAATTTCTCTCTTATCTCCTTTATCAAAAATCTTTAAAAAAATTATCTCTTCTCGATTATATAACTATATTGAAAAAAAACAACTTTTATCTGACTGTCTGTTTGGATTTCGACCAAATTATTCTACCTCCCTAGCAATCTCAAATATATGCAATAACATTCTCCTAAATAAAGACAAAGGCTTTTACACTTGCTCCATATTTTTAGACCTCTCGAAGGCATTTGATACTGTGGACCATGCATTACTGATAAATAAATTAAAGAATTGTTATGGCATAAGGGGGACCCCACTATGCTTACTAAACAACTACTTATCTAATCGACTTCAATACACTTGTATTAACAGTACTATCTCAAGCCTTGAATCTATAACTTGTGGTGTCCCACAAGGATCAGTACTTGGACCACTACTGTTTTCATTATATGTTAATGACATGCCACTAGCTTCCTCATTTAAAACAACATTATTTGCAGATGATACTCTCTTGATGATGACAGAATATGATTTAAATAAATTAAAACAAGTAAATCAAAATCTAGCTTTAATTGAAAATTGGCTAAGATACAACAAATTATCACTAAATTACAATAAAACAACATATTTATTGTTTACAAAAAAAGGTAAGATAAAAAACAGCAATTTTAATGTATCTATAAATAAGATAGAAATAAAACGTTCTGATCATGTAAAATACTTGGGAGTATATATTGATGACAAAATGAATTGGTCATATCACATAAATCACCTAACACAACATTTGCGAAAATCTATTGGTTTGATATGTAAAATTAGGCATTATGTTAATGAAAAAACCACGAGAATGCTATACTATGCTCTTGTCTATTCTCATCTTCAATATGGCATAACCAGTTGGGGTTTTGCTGATGCTTTTTACATGAAACCTCTAAATACTTTACATAACAATGTACTAAGAATCCTAGCTAACTGTGGTTATAGAACAAAATTATCTCCTGTCTATAAAGCATAAAATATCCTTAAATTAGAAGACATATATAAGCTGGAAGTAGGTAAACTCATGTTCAAAATTATCAATAATGGAAAGCCACAACAATATAGAGTTTTATTTACTAAGTCTAGAGAAATTCATAACCACTCAACTAGACAAGTAAAAAATGAGAGTATTTATATCTCACAAATCCAAACTAATTCTGGAAAAAAATCATTTCAATATGCAGGAGCAATATTGTGGAACAAAATACCTAATTCCATTAAATCTCTTTCTTTTACTTCTTTCAAAAAAGAATATAAAAAACAACTAATATGGAAATACTAATAGAGTACTAAAGTGTTATTTCTTGTATGTTGGATAAAAGATCAAAAATTTAATCTCATCTAGCTGGAATATGCACAAAATGTCTCATAATTTTAGAATAAATAATATTACTTTAGAATTATTGTATCAGTTGTATGCTTTTTTTCTCTGCTTGTATTTGTTTACATTTTTTTTTTTTTTTTTTTTTTCTTTTTTTCTTTTATTATTTCTTTTATAATCAGCACCAGTATTTCATATTCAGTATTCCTTGCCTTTTTCAAATTAACTTCATGTTACTACATGAAAAAATGGAGGCACCTCGACTTTGATAACCGTATGGTTCTTTCGATGCCTCCATGGTGTAACTTGCATGCACAATTCTCAATCAGTTAGATTTTGTTTGAATTAAAAAGTTTGTTACATGTACTTGTTAATATGTCGTGCTATGGTTATGCCAAATAAAAATTTTGTCTCTCTCTCTCTCTCTATATTGCTTTAAAACTTTTTAAAATTTATTTATTAATGATTAATATTTGGCCTTAATAATTTGACCACCAAACAAAAATCCTACCATAAACTTGTTTTGAAATTAGTTGTAAACATTAAAAATATAATTATCTTATTAGTTCGTGATTGTAATTACGTCATTGTACCCAAGGAGATAGGCTAGACACTATTTTACTCAGGGGTGTAAGAAAACGAACATGGAAATAGGAAGCAAATTGTTTTGTACGGACAAGCGAAAAGGAGCAATAAAAAAATCATAGCAAGGAGCAGTTTCTTTGCAGCCTAGAGACTTAAGCTGGTACAAATAAGCTGATCAGTCTAATGCGCGGGTACAGGCTGAACTGGGAATATGAAAACGCGGGTGGGCAAAGGGAGTCAAGCTATTTGTTTGGCGAAAAGTCAGCAGGCTGGTATGTACGGGTAAAATAAATTGTGATATAAAAATAAAATGTTTTTGTATTATTGTGCAAGTTTTCATTTAGAATCCCACATAAATATTTTTTAAATTTTTTTTTTTTTTTTTTTATTTTAATCTCTATATTTATCCTCCTGACTCGCAGGAAAGCGACGGAGGCGCTATACATAGGGTAAGCAATTACCCCGACCTGCTTCCGGAGATGCCAAGATATTGCTGTCCGCTAGTAATTTTAGTAGAGATATTACTGTAATTTAGAACTGCTTGTCAAGACCACCAAGCAGGAAAAAGTGCCGTAAAGTGTTTTTCCCAAGAACACAACAGAATGGCGTAAGTGGGTTTTGAACCGAGACCATGTTGATCATTAGTCCGGTGCGTTAACCACTCGACCACGCTGCCGACTTAAAATTTGAGGGTTAAAATTTGAATTTGAGACTTAAAATTTAAAAAAATTGATGTTTAGCGTTTTCGTATATTTGAGGGAGTTACTCGAAGATGAAAAAAATTCAAATTCGGCACAGGTAGAGATTAACAAAAAGTACCAATGCGATACCTGTTTTATTTTACTACTTATGATGTTTTCAAGTGTTTGGGGTCATTTATGAACCCATTTCAGGAGCATGTGTTGATGTGAAATATTGTCCTAAAAATTATTTATTGCTGAAATTTTTAATTTTTGTAAATTTTTTCAGATAATAGCAGCCCAGTTATGCCTCGTAAATCTCTTTGTTATTAACAAATAAGCGAAGTTTTAGATAGTTTAGCCGATTTGGAGGTTGATAGTGAAGAAGAACTTATTTTTGATGAAGATTCAGAAGAAGAAGTCAATATCTTGCCTAATGAAGATGATTTTTCCTCTTCCAATTATGAAGAAGACTCAGAGAATATGATGATGAGAATTACATAACCTCAAGAGATGGGACAAAATGGAGGAAAACTTCCCCTTCCGCTTAACGAAGAACTTCAAGACAAAATACTTTATGAGTGGCACCTGGACTTACAGCCATCAGTAAAAACATAAATACGCCAACAAGCGTATTTCAGCTACTTTTTAATGATAGCATCTTCAATGTGATAATAGATTGTTCTGAAAAAAAGGCAGCACAACTCGGTCATCCTGAATAAAAATTGAAGAGAAAATCACTGAATGCTTTTATTGGAATTCTGATTTTGTTCGGCGCAACAAAAGGAAGAAAGGAATCAATCGAATGTGTTTGGAGTGATGACGGTGCATTTTGCCGACCAATTTTCAAGGCCACAATGGAACGCGATGCTTTCCAAAATATATTGCGTTTCATTAGAACAGGTAATCATGCAACTCGTCAGGAAGGCAGAACTTCTGATAAATTAGCTCCAATAAGAAAAATTTGGGAAATTTTTACAAAAAATTGTCAAAAGTGTCTGGTGCACGAATTGCAAATGTGTGTTGATGAACAGTTGGTTGGTTTTCGAGGAAGAGGCCCGTTCCGAGTGTATATGAAAAGTAAACCAGATCGTTATGGTATCAAGATTTGGGCTAATTGCAAAAATCCTTCAGGATATGTTTGGAATTCACAAGTGTATACGGGCCAAATTTTCTTTGCTCCTGAAAAAAAGCAAGGACAGCGTGTGGTGTTAGATTTAGTGAAAGGACTAGGTCAAGGTTACAGAGTAATTTGTGATAATTTCTTTACTTCGCTCGAGCTTGCAAAGGAGCTGGCAAAACAAAACAAAGTTTGCTTGTTACAACGAGACAAATTCGAAAGGAAGTACCAAAAATCATGTTGCCTTCCAAACCGCGAGAGGTGAATTCACGCTTGTTTTTGTTTTCAAGAGATGCAATGATGGTGTGATATGTTCCTCGCAAAAACAAATCTGTTATTTTGTTATCTAGTCAACATAACGATCAAGCAGTTAGCACTGCAGAACATGCTAAGCCAGATATTATATTAGATTACAACAAATATAAGGGTGCTGTTGATAGTGCTGACAAGATGCTCAAAGAATTTTCTTGTTGCAGAATCTCAAAAAGATGGCCGTTTGTTCTTCTCACCCACATTATCAATGTTTGTGCTTTAAATGCTTATGTGCTTTACCAAAAGAAATTTCCAAATACAGCACTGACAAGACTTAACTTCCTCAAAGATTTGGGTTCTGAACTTGTGAAACCTGCTATCAAAACGAGGGCAAATCCTCCAAGAACAGGAATACCATGGTCAGTCCAAGCAGCTATGGCATCAGTTATAGGCCCTCTTCCACAACAGGTTCCACCACCAATACCAGCTAATTCAGGAAAAAGGAAAAGAAATTGCTGCTCATTCTGCCCAAGGTCAAAAGACACCAAATATAGAGCTAAATGTTCTTTATGCTCTGCATACATTTGCCCTGAACATTCAGATTCCAATGTAACAACTTGTTCAAACTGTAATGTTTAATTATTTGTAGCCATGATTTTATTTTCTATTACATTTTGTTTTTCCTTTCATAAACATAAATTTTAGTACATGAATATTTGAAAATAAAGCTTATAAGTCGCTGACTATAATTTTTAATCATTTTTTTCAATTTAGGAACCTTAATAACATGTTTAAAAACAAAAAACGGTTGGGGTCAAGTATGACCCCATTTTAGTACTCCGTGGATCATGACAGGTTTAAGTAGAGGAAGGTTAAATAATAATCGAAAAGTGCGACTGTCTCAAGCGAGGCAAGGTGAGGGTAGCTGTCAGCTAAGTGCACAGCAGTTGCTTCTGGTATTTCCTTCAGACTGGTTTTCTTCTTCCAGGCCACTGATTTCGCGTTCTTCCTCTTTTTTTTGGTGGTTGTTTTTTTCTTCACTTTGAACTGCTGGAACGTCGAAAGCAGCTTTGCATTGATTGTTATTATGCTGATATACTGTACCTCTAACGTTCTTGCAACATCGTTTGGAAGCAAATTGTTTCTGTGACACTCATCTACATCATTCTCCTCTACATCAGTAGCATAAGAATCACGATGCACTGATGGTAAACTACTTTGCTTCCTGTTGACTCTAAAATATTGTCAACTACTTCCAGTAGGGTGAGATAGTGTCTGCGTAACTGATTACTGGCCATCTTTAGCAGATAAATAACTTGCTATACTGTAAATTTAAGGCTTGCTCAAAGAAACCAATTCGTAATAGATTACTTTCTCGCAATGCTAGAAAACAAATCTTTTGTACTCAGCTTTTGTTTAAATGCGCTTTGTGACTTTTCTCTGAAAAAGTTCGTTTCTTGGTTTTATTTTTTTAGACAGGATTGTGTATTGCACTGATGTCCAGATATTAGTTTTCCGCTTGCAAATTAATACGCGCAAACGACCTCCAGACTTATTGATCAGCTGCAGCTGTGCTCCCGTATTGGCCATTGTTTCTCTAGAGGAACATTGCGTTGCTAGGTAACCAAAAGAGCGTGGCAAAAATTTTAAACATTTTCTTCTTAATTAGATCTAGGGTAACCAAATATTAAAAAATTACAAGAAATTGATTTGTATTTTTGGTAGCGGTCATTAATGGATTAATGTTATATATGCGGGCTGGCAAGCAACCAGAAGATATAGCAGATAATTACTTTCAGAAATGTCAAGATATTATAGTGGGTTGGAATTTATATTTTACTTTTTTAGTTTTTATTTGAAACATAACTAAAATGCTACTCTACCCAGACTACCCTACTAGCCTGAGTAAGTTAAGCCTAAATAAAAAGTAGTAAAATGGTTACTGGTTATGAAGTGCGCAAAACGTTCCTAAACCTGATCCTATCTAAAATTAACTAGTTACCAGTACTCTAAAGATGGGAAAAGTACTAGTATACACTTAACTATGACAAATATTGAGTTGTGATAATACTACTGTAAATCAAGAAACTCCTTTGAAGCTGCAATTGATACGAAAAACAAAAACATGTTGCAATGCTTGCAAAAAAATTTCAACGACCCTAAAATTAAACCGAATACCGCGGTATTTATAAAAAATGTACCGTGGTACCGGTATTGGGTATCAAGTACCGAAGGTAGCGGTAACGGTACCAAAAAAGGTATCGCAGTACAATACTGCGGTACTTTAATACATAGTACTGCCCACCACTAGTAGTATGTATGAAAGGTGATTTAAAACAAAATATCTGAACCGAAGGCAGTTGAGAAGTTGAATTTGAATGATCTGTTTTGGAGAAAATTTTTTATTTAAAAAGATAACAATCTTTTTTTCTATAAAGGAACTAGGATAGCCGTTATTTTAAAGAGTAGAGGATATAGTCTGAAATTCTTTGCTTTTAAGTTTGTAATCGCTGCATAAGTAAAATGCACGCTGCAATAAAACTTTCAATAAGTTTCGTTTATATTTTAATGGTACATAGCTATCTTGTATTGTGTAAAGTCCTGTGTGAGTTGGCTTTCCATGGATTTTTGTTTACTTGGGTTCGTTTAAGAAAAGCATTTTATTATTATTTTCAAAATCAACTTCGGAAGTGTAATGAAAGTTTGGTCTTGGCTTCGGTCACACTTTATTTGCAATACAATCTTAACTGCATAAATTTTCGTTTTAGTAGTTAAAAATTTAGTATGTCGTAATCGTTTTGATATTAATACTGATTGCGTAATCGGTAAACCTGAATTGATTTAATTTATTTAATTTATTTGCAAGATGTTGTTTTGTAAGGGTAGTTGTTTGTTTGTCGTTTTAATTCTATGCGAATCAGCGCTTTTCTCTTTATTTTTTTTTAATCTCAAACGCTTTTTTGTCTTTCGATATGTTCCAGCTAATTCGACGTTACGTAATCGCTTGCTGGTGCGTCTCTAATTGGTGTAAAAAGTGACCTTAATTTAATTGTTATTTCAGAAAATTTGCTTATAATCTGGCGCCACGTGACGTGTTTTTTATGAGAGTGCGTTTTGTTTTCATTTCATTTCAGATTCTACATGAGACTCCAACTAATGATTTGAGTTGTTGCATTGCAGTTGAGTCGTTCGTGATTTTGTGCCAGTGTGATCTAAGATTAATTCTATAGAGAAATAGAATTGCTTTGTGCAGCGGACAAATAATAAAATTCATTAGCCATTTGGGTGCTAATTAAGTCTTATAGCTCGCTAGCACAAAGTTGTTGAAGTAGCTATATGCAATTGTGGTACTGGAATCGTTTTAAAGTTTGGTGAAGCTTGGAAGCAGAGTTTTTGTGAATCGATCAAGTTATGTCAAATATCTAAATATATTTTTTATAGTTAGAGACAGTGGTTTCTACTAGTTTGCAGAGAGAAGTTTTTTAAGGAAACAATTTGAACTTAGGCGGAACTAACTGTATTAAAAAGTTTAATATCGCGGCAAGCTATTTCTTGAGCCAGAATAAATAAAAAAGTATACACAATTTTACTTCAGCGCTGGTAATCTGGTTACCAAGTTTAACTGGTTCTTTTGGATTCCAAAGTAAAGTTTGTGACAGCTTCTTTACTTTTATAACAACTATACGCATAAAGCTAGAGCTGCTAGACCGATTGCTGTCTTTCCCCTACTGTCTTGTGGCTAAATTTGAACTAAAGTTCGAGGTCAGAACTTTTTAATTTTTTTTTCTGCAAGTTCCAGTTCAAGTTTGAGTTCAAAGTCCTGCTAAAAATAAAAAAAAAATTTCGCTTTTCTCATAAACGTTTGTCTTTCTTTATTGTGTAAAAACATCGAAGAATTGATAAATTGAGAAATCTTGATTTTGACATTTAAAAATAACACTATTTGCCCTTTATTTTAAAATTGTTTTAAATCATAGCTAAATCTTTATTCTCCGAGTAAGATTAACTTTATTTTATGTATAACCCAATTCTTTATATTATAAAAAAGTCTTCTCATTTTAATGTAACTATAAATTTTTAATCTATATAATTAAATATAAGAGTTAGTTTAAGGAAAAAGGAAAAAACAATAAAGAAAAAAAGGAAATGCCTGTGAACGTTTGGAAAAACAATATAACTCCAACTTTAAATTAATTTAAACTAAAACTTACTAAACAAAAGAACCAAAACAAAACAATACCAAAGAAAAATGCGTATTATAAAACAAAGTAGTAATGCGACCGTTTACCAAATCGAACTTAAATTTGTTATGATAGCGAAATAACAATAAAAGCAGTGTGAGAAAACTTGTAATGGTAGTGCCAATATTACATGTTATTATCAGATAAATACAATTTTCCAGACATAATAATTTTATTATTACAAGCTTTTACTGATTAAATTCTACTTTTCAAGTAACTTATCCAGCACTACTTATCTAGCCTTTACATTTTAATTTACATTTCAAGTTATGCACCTGTTTGATGCATGTTCGTTGAGTCGTATCTTTTTGCTTAATATTGCCATAGTTGGTAAAAAACCATTATTAGTAATTATTATTTTCAAATTTCACTGACATCAATTTGAAGTTGGAGATTATCGAAGCGTGGCGGAGCTGGTAGAAGCGCTGTATTGATATCGAACGCGATCGACACAATTAAGGCTCAAAACTTTCTTGCATCATTCTGTTGTATTCTTGAAAAACACCCTTTATGACATTGTTCTGTTGTCGATAGTCTTAGAAAGCAGTTCTTAATTTTATTTATTTATTAAATAAAAAAGAAAAAAGAAAACTTTAACCGGACAGCAATTTCTAGCATGTCCAAAAGTATAGTTGTTAGTTGTTTGAGGGTTGTTTGCCAGTCAGGAGGATAAATAGATATAAAAATAAAAAATCAACTTAAAACAAATCTCCTTTTCATTCTTGTTATTGTCGTTTCACTAAGTGAAGAAATATAGTTTTAAACTGAATTAAATATTGGTAGCAATTATGATTTACAAAAACTGTATCAAAATTTATGCACTTAAAACGCAAAAAAATTTATGTTTTTTAATGTAGCTTAACATAGTCGGCAACTTTAGCTAAAAAATGCTTCAAAAGTTGTTTAACATTATATAAGCTGTTAAACCGACATTTTTTCCAATTTTTTTTTGCTTCTTTAAGCCGATGACTTTTTAGCGTCAACTCTTTGCACTACCAATACCCCAACCGAGAAAGTCCGACTTGGATTGTTTTATGCTAGAGTTGAACTTCCCAAAACACAATATATTTTATCTAAAAACCATAATATTTAAATAATATTTTAAATTACAAATCAATATTTTGACAAACATTGTGCTTTGATTTAAAAAAAAACTTATACACGATTTATTGCGCTCTAACACTCTTGCATTCTAATGTTTTATGTATTAAAGTTTTTCCGATTTTTTACTTTTTTTCAGGTTTTGTAGAAAATCCCGCACTTTCGTCAAAAGATGTTTGGAAAATCGAGAACGAAGTTGTTTTGGCGCAGCAACTAAAAAAAGTTTACCGGCATGGAAAAGAAATCTGTCCCAAGAAATCAGCCGAAATATTCCACAAGCTAGGTCAGCTATATTGTAAACAAAATCCAAACATGATTAAGTTGATTCAATGTGCTGCTCTTTACAATGCCGCAATCGCAAGATCACCTGATAATGTTGATGCAATTAAAAATGATTTAAAACAACTTTGTAATCAGGTTTTACGCTTAGCTAATGCCAAAAACTTGAATGCTAATTTAATAACAGCTTCAGAACAAATCAAACAAGAAATTGAACAAATGAGATTAAAAGTTGAGAACAAGCTTTATAGCTTGCAAAATAAAAAAAAATTTATAAAATTTTATAAAACAAGAAAAAACATCGAGTCATACCAAATAAAATCAATAAAAAATTATCAAGAAAGTATTGCTGAAGACTATACAAATATCATGGCCAATTTAGCAAAGTATTGTGAAAACCTTATGGGTGTGGCCCCTTGCAAATTTGCTCTTGTTGGATTGGGATCACTTGCAAGAAAAGAAATTACTCCCTATTCCGACTTTGAACATATTATTGTCCTGGAAGAAATCTCAGACAAAAAAGCAACTGATCAAAACGTGCTAAATTACTTTAGATGGTTCTCAGTAATATTTCAAATCATTTTGATAAATCTTCAAGAAACAATATTGCCAAGTGTTGTCATTGAAGGTTTAAACAGTCCAAATGATGATTGGTTTTTTGATAGAATCACAAAACGTGGGATTAGCTTTGATGGGATGTTGCCTCACGCATGCAAGTTTCCTCTTGGACGACAACAACAGACAGAAAATAAACAATGGACAACTGAATTAATCAAACCAATCAATGAAATGTTAAAGTATCTAACAACTGAAGAAGATATAAAAAATGGTTACCATTTGAAAGATATTCTTACTAAAGTCTGTTACGTTTATGGAAACAAGGCAATCTTTAAGAAATTTCAGGATTCAATTTTCAACATGCTAGACAATCAAAACAAAGACGAAAAAGTAAAAGAAATCAAAAACCAAATTATAGATGATCTTGAAAGTTTTACAGTAAGCACAAATATTTTTAAACTAAAATCAAGCACATCAATAAATATCAAAGCGCTGTTTTACCGAAGCATAACTTTGTTTGTAACAGCTCTAGGACGAATTCACAACATTTATGCTTCGTCCTGCTTTGATATAATTGAAGAACTTGCAGCAGAAAAGAGAATAAGTAAATACGCCAAACACAAGTTACTGTTCGCAGTTGGATTAGCTTGTGAAGTAAGATTAAAATGGTACATGAAATGTAAACGGCAAAACGACACAATTGAGTACAAATCAAGAAATAAAACAGCCGTTGAGCTGCTTTTAAACCTGGTTGGAAAACCAGATTTATTTACGTTTTTTCAAACAGCATATGCTCTGCATTGTGATATTTCAAAGCAATTGGATTTAAAAAAAAAACATTTTTACACCAATCCAAATATACTTATCTGTCACTTACATTTGGTTTTTGGAAAAGCAACAAACATAAAAGCCATCAAAATTGATAAAGAAGAATCAAATTCAAATATTTCGAAGTATCTAAAGAACTTTGACGAAGTTATGAAACAATTTGAAACTGCAACAAAGTCAAATAAACAAGATTCTGATATAGATAAGAGTTTTGCTATAATATTGCATGAAATTGGACGCTGTTTATTGGACATGAATAAACATGATGAGGCATTGGAATATTTACAACGAGCAATGAAAATTGAAGAACTAGTGTCATTGGATCTTAATACAGATAAGAGTTTTGCTTTAACATTGTACAATATCGGAAGCTGTTTATTAAACATGAATAAATACGATGAGGCGTTGAAATATTTACAACGAGCAATGAAAATTTACGAACAAGTGTCACTGGATCTTGATACAGATAAGTGTTTTGCTATAACATTGCACACAATCGGAAGCTGTTTATCAAACATGAATAAACACGATGAAGCGTTGGAATATTTACAACGAGCAATGAAAATTCAAGAACAAGTGTCGTTGGATCTTAATACAGATAAGAGTTTTGCTATAACATTGCACGTAATCGGAAGCTGTTTATCAAACACGAGTAAACACAATGAGGCATTGGAATATTTACAACGAGCAATGAAAATTAAAGAACAAGTGTCATTGGATCTTAATACAAGTAAGAGTTTTGCTTCAACATTGCACGAAATCGGATGCTGTTTATTGAATATGAATAAACACGATGATGCGTTGGAATATTTACAACGAGCAATAAAAATTGAAGAACAAGTGTCATTAGATCTTAATACAAATAAGAGTTTTGCTTCAACATTGTACAATATCGGAAGCTGTTTATTAAACATGAATAAACACAATGAGGCATTGGAATATTTACTACGAGCAATGAAAATTGAAGAACTAGTGTCGTTGGATCTTAGTACAGATAAGAGTTTTGCTTCAACATTGCACACAATCGGAAGCTGTTTATTAAACATGAGTAAACACAATGAGGCATTGGAATATTTACAACGAGCAATGAAAATTAAAGAACAAGTGTCATTGGATCTTAGTACAGATAAGAGTTTTGCTATAACATTGCACGTAATCGGACGCTGTTTATTGGACATGAATAAACATGATGAGGCAATGGAATATTTACAACGAGCAATGAAAATTTACGAACAAGTGTCATTAGATCTTAATACAGATAAGAGTTTGCTTCAACATTGCAAACAATCGGAAGCTGTTTATTGGACATGAACAAACACGATGAGACATTGGAATATTTACAACTAGCAATAAAAATGACGAACAATGTCGTTGGATCTTAATACAGATAAGAGTTAGAATAAGCGTTAAAAAGCTCTTCAAATTTTGTCCTTCCGCAAAATTTTAACATGCCGCTAATTGCAGCACCTCTACGACAACTGTGCCTAGCTGCTACTGCTTGTTGAAATAGACCGAAACGGGCTGAATGAATGAATGATTCACCGAGTGGTTGTTTATAAAAAAATAATGCATTTTGGCATAAGTTAAAGTATTTTTTTTTTCTCATTTATTTTGAGGTTGATTAATATAGGTGCATTTTGACTCAGTTTTAGTTTAACAATAATTCTTAGAAATTGCGTATGAAAATAACCAGGTAAAAGTCGCTTTGTATTATATGTTAATACGTTAAAAATGTTCTTTGTTGTACTCGTAGAAACTCTTTAATTGCTATGGGTAACTCTCGTGAATCTGTGCATTGTTTCGCCGTCTTTAAAAACACCAATAAAGATTAGAGTTGTTCAAACAAAATTGCCGCGAGTACAAGAAAGTTTGGCCGACTGTAAGAATGCGTTTTGGATTTTTCCTTGTAAGATAGGCCGGGTTTTTGCAAGTTCGCTCACTACGATATTTTACAATATTAGAAAATAGATCTAATCAATTTCATCGAACAATTTAATGTTGATCAAAGTTTAGATTGACAGCTCAGTGCTGGAAGTAGTGTTGTTTGGTTCCAGACGCCGTTCCACTATAGGAACTGCAGAGCTGAGCAAACTCCAAATATCTGTGTGGCAGTTTTAAATATTATCAGCAACACTTAAATATTTAATAAATAACTTTTAATTTTTTTCTATTTTAATTAAATCTAAGTTTTTTCTGTTTTCTAAAAACTTTTTTTAATTTTGAATTGGAAACTACTTAAGCTGTTTTAAATTCAGGTTAAAATTTTCATCAAAGTGACGCAAAATCACGCGTTTCATAAAAGTTTTATCAATTAAATTGATGTACATTTGAGCTCCAATAAATGCATCTCAATCAATGTGCTGATAATAGGCTTGACTGGCTCATTTCACTACGGTTTTTGTGGTAATTTTTTTATTTAAAATGTTTAGTTGGCATAAACCTGTAATCAATAAACAATAATAAAAACAATAAAAAAAAACAAAAAACAAGTACATAGTAAATAGTAAGGAAATAGTAACGGAATAGAAATTAAATAAGTTCTTTGATAACGGAGAAGCTGCAAATAGACCCAGTCAAGCAACCACACTTTCAAACTTAAAATCGAAAACGTAAAAGACAAATGCGACAACAACCAGATGCTATTGGAGAATGAAAATGAGAATCGAGTAGAAAATTAGAAATTTGTTGAATTATAAGATTGTAACAAAAACAATTTTAATTTAATCTTGAAAAAATTTTTGGAGGTTTTTGAATTGTTTGCTGAATGGAGTTTCATATTTTACCGCCTTGATATTTAATAATTCTTGGCATTCTGTTCATACAATATAATGGTTTGTACAAATTATACGGGTTTATTGAAGTTCTTGTTGAACGATTTGACACATCACATGATTTATTAAAATAATCGGAGAAGGAAAGAGGAAGCTTACTATTTATTACTATATAGTCATGAACTAGTTCAGCAGTTTCAAATTTATATAAATTTAAAAGTTTTAATACAGTATTTTCAGTTTTGCATAGAAATGTGTTGAACTCTCTAAAAAATGCCCTCCTCCTATCAGTTTCACCGATTTATTTTGAATAGAAGCAAGTTTGTGCAAGTACGTGGGAAACGTAGAACCCCACAACACTAGTCCAAAAAGTAAATGAGGATGAACAAGTGAATAATATAATTTGAGAAGAGCATTTAGGGAAAGAAAATGCTTTGATTTATATGAGATACCAACGGCAATGGAAAGCTTATTGGCTACAACATTTAGATGAAAATGAAAGTTTAGTTAGAAAACAAGCCGCTTAAAAACGAGAAGCATCAGACTCGAGTTTTGCTCTTGTTAGAGCTCGTCAGTGATGCTTATCTCACTGCGAGTCGAACCGATTACCTGTTGCTTTCCACACAGAAGACAACACCACTAGAACACACAAGCTGGACGATAGTTCGACTCAAAGCAGCTATAACCTATACTTGGCTTTACTGAACAAGGAGTTAATGAATACTCCTAAGTATCTAACGTGATATGTTAGCGTAAATGCGTGGTGAGTTGTTAAACGTTACAGGGAAATCCATTGCATTTGAATTGTTTTTAGGTGAAATGATTATGACATGACATTTTTGAGGATTTATAGTTAATTTATTTGAATTACACCAATTACACATTAGAGACACTTCTTGATTTAATTTTTCTTGAAGAATTATGTGGTTTGAGTGAGAGAGAAGAAGACAAGTATCATCAGCAAATACTTGTGGAATACTCTGGACAGGATTAGGAAGGTCATTTACGTACAATGAAAATAGCAATTGGCCGAGTGTTGATCCTTGCGGTATCCCATAATTATTTAATCAAATTGTAGAATGAGTATTATTTAATGATACAAATTGATGTCGAAGCAAATAGGAATCTAGTAATTTATTAACTGGACCATAAAGTCCATAATGGTCTAACTTCTTATGAAGAGTTTTATGACAAAGTATCAAACGTTTTTTTTTAATCTAGAAAAAAACGTAGCTTTAAACTGATTTTTATTAATATTATCAAATGTAGAGTTTACTGTATTAAGAATAGCATGAACTGTGGAAGATACCTTCTTGAAATCCGTATTGATGAGGGTTAAGCGCATCATGTTTGTTTAGAAGCAGGTAATATGTTTAAAGATTCTTTTTTAAATATTTTTAAAAAACATTTAAGTAAGGAGAAGGGTCTAAAATTATTTGGATATAGGTGCCTTCGTTTTTGTGAATTGGTATTACTTTAGAAATTTTACATTTACTGGAAAAAATTCTGTTAGTGAAAACGTAGTTAATTAATATCAGTAGAAAAGACGGCTAATGTGAAAGGCGCAGTTTTAAAAAAGTAAGCAAGTATTTTATTATGACCTTCAGCAAGGATGGCGAGCCACTGGTCCGCGGGTAACAATGTTACCCACTAGTTAAAATTTAATGACACATTTTATGTTTCAAAATTTCTGACATTTTCGGAAAAATTCTGGCAATTTAGGACGGATTGGACGCGAAGACATTTTCTTTGTTTTTTTTAGTTTTCACCTTGGCCAAAAAGAAAAGTTTCGGATGCTGATCAAAAGTGAAGATCTTTTTTTCTTTTTTTGTTTTCATCTTGAATTTTGTCCAAAAGTAATTAAAGCCAATGGCCCACTTAATGGTAATATTGATAAAGTTGTTAATTTCTGACCTGTTCTGTGAAAAACTTTGCCATCTCTGACCTACGGCTTTGTTTACGTTGAGAGAGGGAATAGTATTAACAATTTCATTAATATTTGAAGGTTCAAGATACATAGATTTAAAAACTCGTTTTGCAAGGCACGTCTAAAAACGATTTGTTTGTTAAGTAGGAACTGTGTTTAATAATTTTTTGCCAATAATGAAAAAGAATTCGTTAAATTGCTGCGCCCGTTTTGTTTGATTGACAGATGCAAAATTATGTAAATTTTGTGCATTGTTGCGGGATTTGCTCTTTGAGGAAAGCAGCGTATTAATAATATCCCAAGTTTTTTTGAGGTTTTCTCTGTTGTTATGAAGCTCTTTTTCAAAATATAATTTCTTTGAAATAGTTGTAATTTATTTAAATATTGTTTATAACAACTTATTTGAAAATTATTACGATTTTAAAAATGAGTTTCAAACAGAACACGTTTTTTTGTAATAGAAATCGAAATTGCTTTAGTGATCAGCGATTTTTTAAGCAAATTTTTTTGCTTACAAGAAAAGTTTTTTACAGGAGCATGCTTGTCGATAATTAACAAAACAATACACGTAAATTCGTTGAATATTTCATAAAAATTGTCATTAGTTATTTTGGATAAATTCATAAAATAAGAATTCAAAGCACTATATAAATCATAATTGAATACAACAAAATCAAATTTAGATTTATTAATTTTTCTAGAGAGCGTTATATTATGTACTAGACAAAATACAGGATAGTGATTACTAACTTCAGAAATTTCAATAACTTCGGAAGAATTTCATAATTCGTGACATTAGTTATTATATGGTCTATAATCGTAGCTGTTAAATCAGTAACCCTAGTAGGTTTGGTGATAATGGGAAAAGTTCCACAGCTTATTAACGTGTTTATAAAATGCATAGCATCAGGTGATCTATTAATTTGGGAAGCATTAATATTAAGATCTCCCAGGATGAAGTAGTTTATGTTGTGTTTATCAAAATCCAGGAGGCAATTAGATAGGTCTTCAACAAAAGCATTAATTAAAATTTGTGAGAGATGACGCATGACCTACTTAAAACATGGCCTTATATGTCACATTTTGTGATCGATTTCTAAGAGGCCTAAAATGAAAATGCTGTGCTGCAACAAAATACACTCAATATCATTAGAGTTGGGGGATTTTGACACATAAACATCTTTTTTGTGAAATAATGATCACAATTGTAATATTACAATAAATATTATTTAAGCAAAATTGAAAATATTGAAAAGTCAATATGAATTATTTGTTATAAATCTCGAAGGGTTACATTTTAAAGTACATGCTAATGCGAGCTATGCTATATATTTTAAGTATTTGCAGTATGTACAACGTAATGTAATAAATAGCTGAAAAACAATGAATCCACTCAACTCAATTGAGCATTCTAAACAGTTGCATATCAAGGTTTTCAACTACAGTCAATGCAGAAATTGACAAATAATTCAACACTTTGACCGTTGTCGCTTCTTAAAAGTACTTACGACATCTTTTCTAATCTTGCTATTTTCAATTTTTTGTTTATTATTGTAGAAAATGTTTGTTATGATCTTATTCGCCCTCTTTTGGCCCCAAACAATGTGGTTGGCACACGTAAACAAAGCCTTGTTGGAGTAGGTATTTAAAACAGTTTCAGCATCTGTACGGATGTTATTACAACAGTACTGCTGCAGCAAAGCGTCTGTGAGGTCTAAAGTGGCAAATTCAAAAGGAACATAATCTTTGAGAACTGCAGATGGTATTTTGAGTCCCCCCGCAATAAAATAAAGTACGAATTCTTTTCAACTTCACTGTCACATAGTGAGTTGATATATTGGCGACATTATGTCTTTTCTGTTAGTTGTTTGGCAATGTTGCAAGACACTACTTGTACCACTTCCTCGGTTTCTGCTTCTTGAATTAAGACACTCATAGAATCAAGAGCTTTTTTAAATTTTTCAATTTCTTGGGTTGTGTTTGTGACTGCCAACTCCTCTTCCCAAAAGGTAATATTTTCTTTTAGTAGAATTTGGCATAACAAAATCTCTTCACTGGTTTCCACCACTCTCAAACTCACGAGAAAATGTTCTTTAGTTGTCTGTATTGGAAAAACTTGCGCTTAATGGGATCGCTTTGCAAGCGAGCAGTTAGGATGTACTTGTGGTCATCCATGAGTAGTTCGTCTAAAAGATCTGCTTGGAACAAAAAGTCCATATCAATGCTTCCATTGTTGGCTTAGAAAATCGAAAAGAAGCACTCCCCTTTTTCAACCAATTTTCCAGCCATTCAGCAAAAGCTTGCAAAAAATCTACCTTTCCATCACCTAATGTAATGGCATTAGCAATATCATCGGGATAAAACTCCTGCTTGCTTTTACTATTTTCCACCACACCTTAATTTCCGACAAAAATCCAGTGACATTTTGTCAAGAGGGAAAATAATTTTTGATTGCTGCTATTGTTGTGTCATGGAAAATTGCTAATGCTAAATTGACTTTTTGCTTATTATGGCCCGGGTGTAAAACTTTATATGCAAGTTTTGGTGCTTTACGTAAATTGGCTTTTAGTTTTGTATCTTCTTCATTAACATCTTTAAAGTCTTTCCATGATATGAATCCCGCTTGTGATGATGCCACAACTATACGAGTATTTTTGATGGAGAAGCAAAATGCTGGAAAAACAAATTTTTAACTACAGTATTTAGCAAATTGTTTCTTATTTTTTTTTGCCTGATGGACATTGTTGTAAAACAAGTATGTTTTGCATGAACTTTGTGAATACACTATAAACCTGGCATCTTTGTGTGCATGTTCCTGTAATAAAATATTAAAAGATGAAACATTGTCCGCATGATTGTCACTCACAATGTCACGTACTTGAAAACCACTTGTCACACTTCATTCATAATTTTAATCATAACGATCTAGTTTATCCCCGTTAAAAATAATTCGTAGTTTTATTATTAAGAGAATAATCGCGTCTCTTTTAGCGCTGGTCTCGTAGTGCGAGTCGCTCTCTATTGCTTGATACATGTATTTTTTTCTCTTTTCGACAGATTGATATAATATGTTTTTGCCCGAGCACCACTATAGCTCGATGCTTGTAGAATCATCGGGTATATGCTACTTGGCTTGAGAAAAAGCGTACTCTCTACTCTCTGGGGAGTTGTAGAACTGTCTAGCGTTTACGAGCAAATTTGCGCCACGTGATATTTTTTTCTATATAAAGGCGATTCGTGGGAGACGAACTATTATTTTTATTATTGTGAGGTAATTTGAAGCGACTCAAGGGACGGCTCGAGTGAAAGTGTTTTGGCCACAGAAGGTGGACCGTTAGATTTTGTGTCGGTTGACGATTGTTGAAGTTATTTTGCGTTAGTGGTTGGGAGTTGTGTTTTACAGAGGTAGAATTATTGGTGTTGATTGAATCAAGTTATAGTGTTGATTTTCGCTTTGCAGTTTGGCAAAGCGTGGAATAGAATTTCGTCGGTCGTGATTTTTATAATACATTCGTTCTTATTAGAGACAGTGGTCTCTGTTTGTTGTGAAGAAGAGTCTTCAACGAAACCAATCCAAGCTTTCGGTTAAACCAACTGTATAAAAGCTTCAGGCTCATAGCAAGACTACTTCTTGAGCCGGAATAAAATAAAATTTAGACACAGCTTTGTTTCAGCGCAGGTATTCGGGTTACCTAGCTCAAATGGTCCTTTAGGATTCCTGAACAAAGTCTGTAACACCACTCTTACACAAATCAGTGACACATTCTGATCGAGTTTTTCTGCAAGCCAACCTCCACTGATCTCAGTTTCAGGACAAGCTTTTACCACAACGGGTAGTACAGACTATTTTAACCCTTGGAGCATGAAAACAACAACACCTTTGTACATGTTGTCATCGGAATCTGCACCAACATACTTCCCAGCAGAATCTTGTACTTTTTTTTTTAAATACATTTTATCGGTTATACGCACGACGTTGTTTGATAATATTTTTTTCTGCCTTAATAGTGATCACACTCGCCTCATTGACAGTGTCTTGAACGACGCCTTGCGCATAGTTACTGGATGCCTGCGTCCCACTCCAACGGACCACCTACCTGTACTCTCAGGCATCCAGCCAGCTGAGCTTCGCCGACTGGGAGCGACACTCTCCTTGGCTTACCATGTATCTCTGGACCCCGATCATATCTTGCATGGTCTTTTAGGTGGGTCCTCAGATGCTGGCCAAGTGAGACTAAGATCCAGACGCCCGTTTGTGCCAGGTGCGCGGAATCTCTTGGACAATCTTGCCAGACTTGGCATCCGCGCCTCTGAATGGACAAATCACAAATGGAACGCGGAGTACTGTGAAAGTGCTTCCAGGCTCCGTGCTTTTGTGCCCGGGATCAGTGCCAGGCCTGTTGGGATGGGCTTACCCCGTGCAGCTTGGGTTAAGCTCAACCGCCTGCGGACTGGTGTTGGGCGATTCCATTTGTCCATGCACAAATGGGGTCTCGCTCCTTCACCGAATTGCGAGTGTGGCGCCTCAGAGCAAACCGCAGACCATGTACTAACAGTGTGCCCTATACATCGGGCACCACATAGAGCACGAGGTCTGACGGTTTTGAATGACGAAACTCGATGCTGGCTTAACAACATCACTGCCAGCATCTGATCCAGGCAGTGCAGCAGTCTGGGGTAGTAAAAGGATAAACCCTCGGCCCCAGTTCTGTTTGTGTCTGGCCTGGAGTGGATACCCTTCAAACGACGACGACGACGCGATTAATTTTCTCATTTTATAAGAGTCCCCAACACACCACTAATGACTGGAGCGAGTGCGAAAATTAATCGCGTTGGAACCTTAAGTGTACAAAAAACTCAAAAACAAACATCAAGTCACGGATAAAAAAGTACTTTCTGAACTGGATGCTAAAATGCAAGAAATCTTAACTTCCAACCGACCCGACAGCGAGAAAGTGGCTCTATATAATGAGGCGTTGCAAAAATCAAAGTTATTTCTGAAAAAGTTTCAACCGAAAACACCAGTGAAAAAACCCTTGTCTGAAACTGCAGTGCTAAAGCGTTTTAAAAAACGAACCAAAGCCAAAAAACTATTTAAAGACGCCACTAGCAAAAAGAATTTAGATTGGGATAAAGACGGTCAAATGCTTTTAGACGATCGAGTGGTACCTGGATCTCATATCGACGATTTGTTTCAATCCACCCTAAAAAACGAGACCCTACTTTTTCCGGTGCACGCGAGTTTGAATCGATGCTATGGGAGAGCGTTTAAATTATTACAATCCTAAAAAAAGAAGCTTCTTTCTCGGGAGCACATCGTTTTCCAAAAGCAACCCAACAATGGTTGCAATCACAAGACACTTATACGCTTCACAAACCCGTACGAAAAATTTCAAGCGCAGAAAAACAATTGTACCTGGCGCCAACTTTCAAATGCAAGCCGATCTCATTGATTTTTCTTTGCTCAAGTCGTACAACAACCATTATAAATACATTTTGGTGGTTATTGACGTGTTTTCGAAAAAAGCCTTTACCGCTTACTTGAAAACCAAATCAAGCTCGGACAGGATCCAGGCTTTTAAGCAGTTGATGCCTGAAATTGGCAAGTTTCAAAAATTGCAGACGGATGTGGGACGTGAGTTTTTGAATCGACCCTTTCAAACCTGGTTAAAACAACATCACGTGGAGCACTTTTACACTCAAAATTTTGACACCAAAGCATCCATTGCTGAACGATTTATACGCAAGAAGGGTATTGAATTTTTAGTAAAGTGGTTTGGATATCCTGCTTCTTTTAATTCTTGGGTGTCAGAAAAAGATATTGTATGAAAATAACCTTTGACATTGTTTTGTTTGGTGCACAAGTTTTGGTGATTTACATTGTGGTTTCCATCAGTTTGTACAATTTATCACAAAGCAATGACAACAAAGAACTCTGGATTAGTCTGCTTAGTAGCTCCGTAGGTTATTTGCTCCCGTCACCCTTTCTCAGCAAAAATGTTCCTCACCCTCCCCAGTAACTCGTCCATGGACATTTATCCTGAAAACAAACTTTCCGATTACACGGTACACTTGCCGAAAGAAATCAACTTGTTCGGACCCAAATCAACTTGGGTCTGTCCGAGATTTTGTATCCCAACAGCTGGTACAACATCGACACCAACAAATGTTACATTTTCTATCTACGCAGTGCTGTGAATTTTTTGCAGTGCTACCAGCAGGCTACTACCAACAACCCCAATACGTTGTGCGTCAGATACTTCACGAAATGAAACGAATGTTTCAAGCTAGAAACAAAACGTTGGTCAGATAAGGAGTTTTGACGAAACCAATCGATTTTCTCTTTGATCTCACCTACAATCCTCAAACGCAACGTACCACGATATACATTCATCACAAAAACGGAGCACCTACAGTGGAACGCGAAGGTAGCATGCAACCGGATGTGACGGTGACTTTTTCCGATCAGTTGGCTTTTCTCTTGGGTTTTGAAAAGAAGTATTATACAGAAATGGGAGAGTATACTTCAGAAAACGTTGCCAACGTAGACACCGTGAATGCCATCTATGTCTATTGCGATGTTATCGAACACAGAACGGTTGGTCATACTCTTGCACCCTTGATTGGTGTTTTTCCTGTAACAGGGAAGCTGGGTGCCTATGTTTCCAAAAGATACGACAAAATACAATACCATCCTGTCTTAAAGAAAAATCTTAGTGACATCCACATCTCGCTTCGTGACGATCAAGGAAAACGAATTCGCAAGGGAAAAGTGATTGTGAGTTTGCATTTACGACCCAAAAAGTTAAATTCATTATAAAAACCAGATGCAAAGAAAAATGTGGTTATTGTAAGAAATCAATGGTAGCAGAAACATGCGTGTCAAATATTGTTGTGACGCAAAAGCTCACGAAAACTATTATTTGTCTCAAGTCGGTCATGGAATGCCTTATTTTGCGGAGGCACGAGTGCAACAAGGTTATGGACTAGGTAATCTGTTTAGTTCCATTGCCAAAAGTGTTCTTCCTTTGGTCAAAAAAGGTGCCAAAACTTTGGGAAAACAAGTTTCACAGAGCGGTGTTGAGTTTGCTTCCGATGTCTTACACGGTAAAAACGCCAAACAAGCTGCCATCGATCAAGCAAGAGCTGCCGGTTCCAATCTCTTACAAGCGGCTCAACAAAAAATAGGAAAGCGAAAAGCAGCACCGAGAAAAGTACAAAAGAAGAAACGCAAGAGACATCACAACATTTTCTCGTAAACCATGGCGACGTTAGTACACCCCAATTCGGCAGAATCCACCACCTCTCAACTGGATTTGTTTTCGGTGCCACCAAGTCAAACTAGTTTGGAGGAAGGAAGTTTTACCGAATACCACCCTGTATCTGTATTGACCTCCACAGGTCCCATTGAATTTACGATTAGTGCTGAAAACTCCAGCTACATTGATCTTGCCAATAGCTTTCTTTATGTACGTGCAAGCGTAACTACTGCAGCCGGAGCTGATTTGGCAAAGAATGTGGAAATTGCGCCTGAATGTAACTTTTTACATACGCTATGGACGCAGGTGGATGTTTATTTGAACGGCTCGCTCGTGACACAATCCAACAACAATTACCCTTATCGAGCTTATATTGAAAACTTGCTTAGTTTTGGACAAGAAGCAAAAAATTTCCAACTTTCTGCTCTGTTGTGGCACCGTAACACGTCAGAACATTTCGATACTCGTGGAGCTACCAACGTAGGTTATACCAAACGAAAAGCTTTGGCTGCAGAAAGCAAAGAAATGGAAATGATGGGGAAATTGCATCTTGATTTGTTCTTTCAAAATCAATATTTGTTGAATGGTGTCGAAGTACGTTTGCGATTGATTCGTTCCAACGATCTTTTTTGTTTGCATGGAAACGCAAACCAAGCAGATAACAAAGTGTCTTTGAAAGAAGTGTGTTCGCAAAGTAAAACCCAATCCCGCCGTACAGCTTGCTCATGTCAAAGCCTTGCAACACGGCACTGCAAAATACCCGCTTCGACGTGTGGAAGTCAAGAGCTTTACTGTGCCGACTGGGAATCGAAGCATCACCAAAGAAAATTTATTTTTGGGTCAATTACCCACACGAATGGTAGTCGGTGTAGTGGACAATGACGCTTACAACGGTGTCATCACCAAATCTCCTTTTAATTTCAAACACAACAGCATCAATTTCATGACGATTTACCGTGACGGAGTTCAAATCCCTTCCAAACCACTGCAACCAGATTTCACCAACGATCGTTTTGTTCGAAGTTACGTTCGTTTGTTTACGCAAACGGGTCAATATTATCGTGACACAGGAAATGATATTTCGCGAGAACAGTACAAAGACGGTTGTGCTTTGTTTGCTTTTGATCTCACACCCCAAATGGATTCCAGCGAAGTCGGTTTCGAATTGATAAACCATGGCAACATACGCATCGAAATTTATTTTGCTATTGCTACTGCACGTACTCTTACGGTCATTGTGTTTGCCGAACACAACAACCTGCTGGAGATTGATCAAGACAGAAACGTTGCTTTTGACTATGCAGCATGAACACGTTGCAAATCGAACGCTTGCTCAAGAAGGATTTGAAAAGCAAAACCATCTTTAAAAATGTCTGTTCTTTGGATCAGTTGGAAAAACCTACTTTTCCTTCTGCTTACGTCATCAACTCGGACCTGAGTAGTGAACCTGGAGACATTGGGTTGCGGTTTATTTCGACAAACGCGGTCGAGGAGAATACTTTCATAGTTATGGGTTATCCCCTACCTTGGTCGGTCTCAAGTCTTACATGGATGCCTACTCCTTATCGGGATGGATTTACAATCGCAAAACCTTACAAGCGTACTTTTCCAGTTTTTGTGGTCATTATTGTGTCTATTTTATTTTATTTCGTTGTCGTGGCGTACCTTTGCATGCTATTGTATCTGATTTTACGTCAAACCTAACTGAAAACAATCGCTCTATTTCTTGCTTTATACGTAATGTATCACAACATTGATTGTACACATATCGTTTATTAAATACAAAAAGTAAAATCAAAATTTCTTTGGTTTAGAAGGTAGGGTTTTGACAATTCGATATAAGGTCATGCTACCATTCAGAACAGGAAACGACTCGGCTTCAGGAAATACGTCGTAACTGTCTAGAACTTAAAATCGTTTTCACTAAAACTTATTAATTTTATTTTTTCTTTTAGAACTTATCAATCTTATTATTAATATTAATTTGAAACTAAATTGCTTTGAACGTATAGTAAATGAATGCTGTCGTAAACACTAGAAAGTAAAAATGAATGGTCTACTGTCATAAATACTAGAAAGTAAAATGAATGGTCCACTGCTGTAAACACTAGAAAGTGAAAATATACAAAAATCAAAACTTTATAAAATCATTTTCAATAAATCTTACAGCTGCATAACACTAAGACTAAAAATAATTTTTGAAACTAAATAGACTTGAAACACATACACCCTAGAAAATGAATGGCGTTATAAACACTAGAAAGTAAAAATGAATGGTCTACTGTCATAAATACTAGAAAGTAAAAATGAATGGTCTACTGTCATAAACACTAGAAAGTAAAAACGAATGGTCTACTGTCATAAATACTAGAAAGTAAAAATGAATGGTCTACTGTCATAAATACTAGAAAGTAAAACGAATGGTCTACTGTCATAAACACTAGAAAGTAAAAATGAATGGTCTACTGTCATAAATACTAGAAAGTAAAAACGAATGGTCTACTGTCATAAATACTAGAAAGTAAAAACGAATGGTCTACTGTCATAAATACTAGAAAGTAAAAACGAATGGTCTACTGTCATAAATACTAGAAAGTAAAAACGAATGGTCTACTGTCATAAATACTAGAAAGTAAAAACGAATGGTCTACTGTCATAAATACTAGAAAGTAAAAACGAATGGTCTACTGTCATAAATACTAGAAAGTAAAAATGAATTGTCTACAACCAAAATCAAAGTTGTTTAAAGAAAAAATTCAACAAAGGTATAACAAAAATCAAGCTCGCCTAGAAAAAAATGAAGATAGTTATAAAAAAAAATCAAGGTTTTCAAGAAAAAATTCAACAAGGTGTAACAAAAACAAGGTATTGTAGAAATAGGCAATCCAAAAATCGAGTTTGTCAAGAAAAAATCAAACAAAGGTCTAACGCAAATTAAGGTTACATAGAAAAAAATATCGTACAAATAAAAGTTAAGTATACCTAAAAAAATGTTTAAAGTTGATATTCACCTAGAAAGTAAAGTTGTCTAGAAAAACTTTTGACGATAGGTATCTTGTGAATTAAAATCAAGGTTGTCTAGGGAACGCTTAAATGTGCACCAATATCAATTAAAAGTGAGTAACAATTGATTCTTTTGAAAAATGATAAGGTCATGCTACCGTTCAGAACAGGAAATGACTCGGCTTCAGGAAATACGTGGAAGAACTTAAAATCGTTTTCAATAAAACTTATTAATTTTATTTTTTCTTTTAGAACTTATTAATCTTATTATTAATATTAATTTGAAATTAAATTGTTTTGAACGTATAGTAAATGCATGCTGTCATAAACGCTAGAAAGTAAAAATGAGTGGTCTACTGTTGTAAACACTAGAAAGTAAAAATATACAAAAATCAAGACTTTATAGTAAAATCGTTTTCAATAAATTTAAAGCTGCATAACACTAAGACTAAAACCAATCTTTTGAAATTAAATCGATTTTCGACTCATGGAGTCTAGGGTTCGGAACGCACTGACGTCATCGCTCCACCGCTCCTGCTCCACTGATGACGTCACAACCCTCACCAAACAAACCATTTCTTACTACTATCGCAATACTTCTTTTCAGTGCCATAGTTGTGTGTCCAAAGTTGGCTCGCTTTTGGTCAAAACGAATAGAATGAAAAGTTTTAAGCATTGCCTATCTTTGCAACATTATGTTTTAGCAACACAGTCACTTATTTATCGGCAGCGTGGTGGAGTGGTTAGAACGCCGGGATCGTGATCAACATGGTCTTGGTTCAAACCTACTCGATCCATTCTGTTGTGTCCTTGGGAAAGAAGACACTTTACCCTACTTTTAATGCTCTTGGCAAGCACTCTTAAATTAAAGTCGTATTTCTATTAAATTTCAAGCGGACAGCAATATCTTTGTATTTCCGGAAGCAGATGAGGATAATTGCTCACCCTATGTATTAGCGCCTCCGTCGCTTTCCTGCGAGTCAGGAGGATAAAAATAGAGATAAACTAAATAAATAAAATGGTGAATATCCTCGCAACGTGGCGGGCCGTTGACAACAACCACGTATTCAACCAAGATGTTCGGCATTGGCATCTGTAATAACAGTAAATAAATTAATTCGTATTTAATTATCAGGCCTACTTTTGTAAACATTCTTACAATTTAATCACGAAACAATTCTTAATTAAAAAAAAAGTTATGCTTTATCTCAAATAGATTTTATGAAATTTGCTGCACAAGTTGAATTTTTGAAGATTTCTATTATATAGTTGATAAAAGTCTTACTTTCAAATTTTTTGGCAACTTACTTTTTAGGTTGAGTAGTTGCCTGCCTCGTGAAATGACTTCTATCGTAATACAATCATCTGATGGGAAAAAATACAGAAATGCGGTTGATTTCTTAATTTTGCCGACGGACGTGTGAACGACAAGTGTTTTGGCAATAGACAATTGGCGGAATATATAAAGTCTCTCTTTTAAGTGTGAAAAAATCTTCAATCAAAGTAATACTTATTTGCAGGCATACTTTATTTTTGAAGGGCCAAACCGGGACGTTTAATAATAGAAAAAAATTTGTCTGTAAAAATCAATGTTTTCTAAAAAGGTATTTACTTCGAATCTGTTTCGGATTTTATAATTTTTGTCCCTAAAAAGAAGTGCTTTTAAAAAACAAAAGGTCTTTACTTTGAATTTGTTTCGGATTTTTTACTTTTGTCCGTAAAAACAATTGATCTCTGAAAAAACAAACACGAAAAAAGAGGATCTACAAATGAAGTCTGTGTTAAACTTCTCGCGGATTTCTGCCGAATAGGGCAGGACGAACTCTAAAAATCGGGACGTATGGTAAGTCTACTTATTTGGGCAAAAACCCGGTCCCAAATCCTAATACTTGGGCTCGAGATTGCCCGCAACAAATCGCACAAGCGACACTGATCATCTTTTTAATTGCAGCAAAGTAGACCAGCTACCCAGAAAACAACAAAATTATTCTCTAGAAAAAACCTCTTGCAAGCAGTGGAGGTCATCCAATCCAAGAGTAGAGTATAGGTTGGGTTCTTGAGAGAGTTAAAAGAAATCAACTTCGGAGGAAGGCAACAACAAAAATAAAAATCTACTCATAAACTAACAATCTTTTATGAATTAATTTTGTAAGTTTTTGCTTTTTCCTTAGTTACAATAACAAGTCTATTGACTCTTTGAGCGTTTTGCTTTATCTATATGTTCAACTTTTTAGTCTTTAAAAACTATTAATTTAGCTAATTGTTCCAGACGCCAGTAAACCTAGTAAAGGTCTCTTATAAAATATCAAAGTCATTTTATCAACATTATTTATTGTTTAGATCAGGGGTCTCCAAAGTATGGCGCGCGGAGGTCTTTGTAAAAAACATATACACTCACTTTGAACCACAGTTGGATAGAATTATGTCGGAAATGCCCATAGCCGTACCTGCCGGGGGGTAGGGGGTTTTAGGGAAGTGACAGTGATCAACTGCAAAAATTAAGTAGTTACCAAATTTAAGTGAAGTTTTTTTTTTTTTAGAGATCACATAGATTTGAAGACAAAATTTGTTCTTCGTCCGAAAATCTGAGACCATTTTTTTGTCCTATCCCAAATGTATTAGAAAATCATGATGTGGGCAAACGTCACAAAATTGGGCAAAACTTCATTGCATCCCAAATTTTTTTGGATGGTACACTTATGAAAATGTTCCAGTTTCATGTTTTTCTAATTTTTCTAATGAAATCTTGGTGATCTCTAAAAAAAAAGGTCTTCACTTTGTTTACAGCTATTTATTAACTGTTTTTCACAAATTATATTTTTGTCTTTGGCCCGAGGAGGTCCACAAAATTCTACATACGGCCCCCTGCTCGAAATATTTGAAGACCCATGGTTTAGATCAGGGCTTCTTCCGCGACCCGACCCCATTTTAAAAAATAAATTTTTGTGCGACCCTAATACGTGTAGGTTAATTTTACGTTAACTTTTTCCTATGGAAAACCACGCATGTGCATGAAAGAGCATGTAGTATAGGGTGACCATACATCCCGCTTTTTAGGCCTTGTCCCGGCGTCCCGCCCGGTTAACCAACATGTCTCGTTTTTTTATTGTCTCGTTATGTATTTCCAATTTTAAATAAACACCTTTTTTTTAGAGAACGCTAAGATTTTGGGGCGAAAATAGGGAAATTTGAGACCGATTCCAAGTAAAGATCTTTTTTTTTATAACACTACGATTTTGGGACACAAATTGTGAAGTCTGAGATGGCCTTCAAATGAAGACCTTTTTTTTTAGACAAGACCATGATTTTGGGACGAAAATAGGAAAATCCCAGAATCTCACACAAATTTATTTTGCTCTCCAAAAATTTTTTTAGCTGGACTGCCGATGTCTGCAAGGAATTCTTCCCATTCAGATATGGCAACCCTACTTTTAACGAACGTCCCCGATTCATCACTTTGAAAATATGGCCACCCTAATGTAATAGCAACGAAAAATGGAAAGCCTACAAACCTGAAACTAAATAACAAAATTACAAAAACAGACTTTATATAATAAATATCATCAAGCACATTTAATGGGATGGATGGTCAAATTACTCTATATTCTTGCACAGCTACCTTATCAAGAAAAATAAATAATTTAATGTTTTTGCATTCATCTACAACAGGGGTGTCTAATCTTTTATTCGTGGCGCGCCAAGTATTCGCCTGTAAATTTACCTTGGGTCACAATTGCTGCAGTAATTAAAGTGGTGTTCTCATGCTAGATTTCCTTCTCCAAAATCAGGTGTTCTCCAAAAAAAAAAGGTCTTCACTTAGAATCAGGCTCTGATTTGCAATTTTCGTCTCCAAATGCAGGTGTTTTCTAAAAAAAATGTCTTTGCTCTGATTCAGGGTTTATTTTGTCGATTAGATGCCTCAAATGCCAACTAACCGCAGATTGGTCATCGTTGGACTAGTGTTTTTTAAAACGTTTTGCGGCACACTTGGAATCTCTCGTGCAATACAGGTTGAGATAGTTTAGACGCACTGCGGTAATTCATGGTTGAGTATCTAATAAAAAACTTTTTGGCGGGCCGCGGGTTTGATCTTGATCTTTAAAAATCAATCTTGGCTTCAGACTTAGTAGGCCTAAGTAATTTTTTGCTTTTGTTTCTTGCTGTTTTCTTGATTACACCACACGACTCAACTTCTAATCACGCCACCCAACTACTTTACGACGCAACAATGGTGTACTGACACTTTATCTTTTCTAGTTTTTGATTGTCAATACAATTTTGTCAATACATCTTATTGTAAAAAAAAACAAATTTCAAAAGCAAAAAGCTAATTTGTTTCGCGACCCACAGTTTAAGAACCCCTGGTTTAGATAGTCATTGATCTTGAACTAATGGATGAGATTAGAAGATAAACCTTACTCTTTTATTGCTACTGTCTACTATTACCCTTATAATTCTCTAGACTGGGAGTGTCTCTAACTTACACATAATTTGTAACAGAGCTAAACTGCAAGTGTTATTTAAAAATTTGATAAAAAGTATAATTGAAGTTTAGAACCTGGGTCCACCCTGAGTTTTTTTCGCGGCCTCCATTACAATAGAATTATGTGAGAATGACTACTGCTAATTAAAGAAGACCTTTTTTTTGAAGAAAACTATAATTTAGGGACGAAACCTAAAAAGATCCGGACAAATTCAAAGCAAAGACCTTTTTTTTAAAAATTACTGAATTGAATTAAGGGAAGAAAATCAATCATTCTGAGTCAGATTCAACGTAAAAACTTTTTTTTTAGATAACTTTTTTTTGGAAAAAAAAATCAAAAAAACCAAGGCGAATTCAAAGTGATTATGTAATTTATTTAAGTATTTTAACTTATGCGGCCTCCTTTTTTCATGATTTTAAAATATGGCCTACAATAACTAAAAGGCTTTCCACTTCTGGATAGGAAATAACGAACATTGATGAGAACAGCACGCCGCGTCACATATCAACGCACGTAATTTTATTAGTCATTTGCAGTACATCTTCAGTTCTTTTACACTACGCCTCCCTGCACTTGTGAAGCAGAAAACGCGACCCAAAAAACAAGGATAGGGCCAGGCTTGGATATAGGCCCGGATAATCAATACTAAAGATAAAAAAATATCTTGTTTTAAAACAAAAGCAAAAAGCTTATGTTCTTCCACTAAAGTGAAATAAATAGCAAAAAAAGTAGAAGATTTAATTAAAAGCGAAAGCGTAAAACGCTTTTTTAAATACCATGCCAAAAAGTCGCTGACTAATACGCCGTCAATTTTCAAGCAGAACTCACTACTTATTTGGGACAAAAAGTAA
Source organism: Diplosoma virens (assembly GCA_963680785.1). Taxonomy (NCBI): domain Eukaryota; kingdom Metazoa; phylum Chordata; class Ascidiacea; order Aplousobranchia; family Didemnidae; genus Diplosoma; species Diplosoma virens. The sequence goes on from CAVMFT010000154.1 coordinate 95,115, forward strand.
TTTTATAGTAGCAAAGTGCAGTAGCCAAAAATCGGCAAATTTATATACTATATTATTATTAGACCTTACTATTATTATTATTATTATTAGCATTATTGTCGTGCACCCCGACCGGTAAAGAACCGCAGCCGTTCTTAATACGTATATAGCACGACATATCTAATAGAATTTCAGAACTTTTAAATAACATAAATTAAAGTCACTCACATAGGTTTGTGACAAGTTTGTTGACACAAGAGTTAAAAAAGCTGATTCCGTTTATTACAAAGATAATTTTCCGTAACAATTTATCAGCGGACAGGAAACAATATAAAGAGCACAACATAAATGATTTTTTACAGGCAGATGATTGGAGATAAACTACGGTTAGTGCTCACTCTGGTCGCGTCCGGGCTAAGAGTGTAAAGTATCAGTCTACCTCTCGTCTGTGTAACAGAGTTCGTCTTGGTCCGAGTGTGTTAACAATAAGTTGCACAATTAAACAAGTAATTTTATTATTATGTTATTTGATGAGAATTACCTTTTTCTGAACGAACAGAATTTTAAACTCAACAATCGGCAGTAATATGCGTGCTGAGCCCCAGTTCACGACTAGCTAACATATATGATCGCAAGTTAAGCATGAAATGTACAATACCACAAGTAATTAAAACTTTGCACAGCATTTTACAAAATCAACACAATCGAATGCTTCAAGAGCTGTTTACAAAAACGAGTTTAGTACAACTAAAGCAAATATCATTTCGCTATCGACGACTAAACAAAATATTTTTTAAATTTTGAAGTAAAATTGATTTGATAAAAAATAAAACCCACAACAGTGAAATCCAAGCTAAAAAACGCGTGAAAAAATTGGTGCAATATGATTCAGCTCAAACGTAAACTGTATGAGGATTGTTTAATTAATTATTAAGTTATGTTTATTTTCTTTAGCAACAACGCACAATTAACGTCGCGAGTGTAATAACGCATATCGTTTAGCCGCTGTTGTCTTATTTGCAATCACTTTATCAATAACAATTTGAAAACGTAATAATAGCTTGATTGCAAATAAAAATTGATTGAAAAAAGAATTAACTTCAAAAAATGAAATAAAAAGTTCAAAATAACTGGCAAAATCACGTCACATTTCAACCTAAAGACAAAAAAAAATACCGTAGAAAATATTTACAAACTTTTAGGGGAGGAATTTTCAAAGTTGTGTGGAATTTCACCACATGTATCAAGACGCTCGCCTATATGGGGCGTTTAAATGAGAATTGATTTTCTCTAAAACGTCAAGCACAATTACAAATTACGAAAAAAGCAAAAATTGGCGAATACATTTTTATTTACTTAAATGATGTCAGGCGTCTACGTAAGAAGTTACAACAAGCGCCTGTTTCGTCCTTATGGGACTCATCAGGTAACTGCCGCAGCGCACAGACAAAAACAGTCAAGCAGGGTGGGTACAAAACATAGCGAACTGATTAGTAACTACTAATTAACAGGAATTAAACACAAGCAAAAACATTTCTTGCTGTCTGGGGCAAAACGAAAATGTTTAAGCTTATGTACACTGTTTAACGGGGAATTTATGAACGATCTGAAAAAAAACGTGGCAGCAGAAATCTCGCATTGGAAAAATTAGCGCGCAAAATCAGCAGAGTGGTGTAGTAAAGTAACTACATTAAATCTGAAAAGCATTTTTTGGAGATCTGTGGAATTTTACCACATGTATCAAGACGCTCGCCTATATGGAGTTCGCCTATAATGCTGGCCTATACTTTTTCCAATGTTCGTCTATAACACGGGACGTTCGCCTATAATTTTTCCAATGCGAGATTTTTGCTGCCACATGTTTTTCAGATCGTTCATAAATTCCCCGTTAAACAGTGTACATAAACTTGAACATTTTCGTTTTGCCCCAGACAGCCAAGAAGTGTTTTTGCTGTGTTCAATTCCGTTAATTAGTGGTTACTAATCAGTTCGCTATGTTTTGTACCCACCCTGTTTGACTGTTTTTGTACGCGGCAATTACCTGATGAGTCCCGTAAGGACGAAACAGGCGCTTGTCGTAACTTATTAGGTAGTCGCCTGACATCATTTGTGTAAATAAAAATTTGTTCGTCAATTTTTGCTTTTTTCAAAATTTTTTAGGAGTAAACGTGAAAATGTGTCATAAAAAATATACAACTTAAAAGTAAAATACACACGAATCTGGATGGAAAAGTCAAACTATTGGATTTTCCAAAACTGGTTGTCAAACAATTTAATTCGATGCAAAATACCGTATTTCTTTGAAAATGCGCTTAAGTTCAGAATGCGCACAAATTCACAAAAGAAAATTAGAATGTACCCTTAAATACAATGCGCATAAATAAAGTCACCTAGCGGATAGTAGAAAACAGTGCTGCTTGCCTGCTACACGGGTACTTCTATAACTTGTTCTGTATAAAACACCCATTATTTTGGTTTTAAGGTGGTCGAAGCTACTTTTATATAGATTACGGTTGGTTAAAAATTAACCGAAAGTTGTAATCGAAATAAAACGCGACCTTGCTTAGACTGCACCAACGACAAGCCACCTCAACGTGGTGGTGCAGTCCCCTTCCCTGCACTGGGGAGGGTCGAAATGGCTTGTCAATTCCCCGAGGGTCTCATCCTCGGGCGATTCTCCCTTGGACAACTCTTCTCATTTTTTATCCCTGCTGTCCAATGCGCGGTCACATGTGGACAGCACTCTTAAACCCAATTGACCGCCCCCCTACCCCTTCTATTCTCTCTCGAACATCTCTTCCTCGTCCCTCCTTCCACCCCAAACCTCTTCATTACTCATCCCACTCACCGCTGATTCTTATCTCTATGCTTCTTCTTATCAGCGGTGACATTCACCCCAACCCTGGCCCTATAGACCCCTGCTCTGTCTGCTCCCGTAGAGTCACCTGGGGAAACAGATCAATACAATGTACCGGCTGTTCTCTCTGGGTACACCTCTCCTGCTCTGGTCTTTCTCCCGCTGACTTCCGCAAAATCTCCCCGGGACACTCTTGGACTTGCCCAATGTGTCCATCCTCTTCTCAACCCCTCCCTTTCACACTCCAATCCCGTACCCTCATTCTTTTCTGTATCTCCATCCTCTCACACTCCAAATTCCCCACCTACACTCACAAACAACCACAAAACCATATCTTCAAAAACTAAACCCTCCCCCAAAACAACCTCGAATAATCCCACCTATCTTCCTAATCACCCCCAACTAATTTATACTTACCCTCCCTCAGCATTGACTACCCCTTCTCCTCAAACCCAACAAACCACCTCTTCTCTCACACAATCCTCATTTCATCCTTCCTCTCCCTCTCGAAACAACCTCCGAATCCTACAGTGGAATGCTAATGGGATTCGCCCGCGTCGTACTGAACTCCTACACTTTCTCTCTCATAATCAGTACGATCTCATCTTCATACAAGAGTCACACCTTTCGTCTGACTCCACCTTCCGTATACCAGGCTACAAAACCCTCCAAAAGAACCGTTTTATGACGAGGAGAGGAACCACCAACTCTACGGGAAACCTAGGAGGAGGTGTTCTGATACTTGTCAAAAATGGTCTATCTTACACTTCACTCTCCACACAATCCCTCTCCTCCCTCGACCCCAGCTCCGATTATTTAGCTATCGCAGTTAAAATAAAAGGAGCCCCCCCCATACATCTTTTCAACGTCTATGTCCCTCCTATCCGCTCCTCTTCCTCCGACTCTCGCCCAAAATCCTTCTCACCCTTTCTCCTACCATCATCTCCTACCACTTACGTCTTTGGCGACTTTAACAGCCATCATTCATCTTGGGACTCCCACTCACCGGAAGACCATTCAGGCAAAGATCTGTTTGATTGGCTCCTCTCCTCTGATCTTTTACCTCTCAATAACCCCGAACACCACACCCTACTACATCGTGCCACTGGAAACCGCTCTTCCCCTGATCTTTCCCTAGTTCCTGCCCGAATAGCCTCTAAATGCACATGGCAGACCCTTCCGGACCTCGGCTCAGATCATCTTCCTATCTCTATCACTATTCCCACTTCTCCTATAATTAACTCTTTCCACCGCCCCCCCCCTCATTTAACTATAATAAAGCTCGCTGGGATGAATACCTTACTTATATTGATACCCACTGCCCTACTCCCTCTAACTTTACAACACTCTCTCTTTCTGAAGCCACCCACACCTTTACCAAACTCCTCAATGATGCTGCCACTTCTGCCATTCCTTTCGGCAGCATCAACCGTCCTGCTAAAGCCTGGTGGTCTCCTGAAGTTGCAGATGCAGTCGCAAAACGCCGAAAGGCATTTGCGAAGGCATACTGTTTCGAAGAAGACCGCCAGCACTATATCGCTACATCCAGATATACCTCCACTGTGATTAATAAGGCTAAAGCCAAGTCATGGCAGAATACTTGCTCTTGCCTTTCTCCTAAAACCCGTCCCAGCGAAGTCTTTTCTCTACTTCGCTCCATCTCTGGCTCCCCCTCCCCAACTACTTCTGACCTTCCCAATTTCTCAAATTGCCATACCCCTGTAGATTGTGCCAACCATCTCTCCTCACACCTACAGTCCCATTTCTCTACCCAAACCCCAAAACCTTTTCGAAGCACCGAGAAACCCAAATGAAGCAAATCAGAACTGCACACTGCAACACCCTACATTCCACTTTCTGTTCACCATTCTCCTCAATTGAACTCTCTACAGCTATCTCTCAACTCTCAACCTCAACCTCCTCAGGCCCTGATCAAATTACCTACCCTCTTCTATCCCACCTACCACAATCTGCGTTAAATTTTCTTCTATACATCTTCAACCTTTCTTGGTCAACACACACCTTCCCGTCAGCTTGGAAACAATCAACAATCATCCCCATTCTCAAACCCGGAAAACCCTCTGACTCACCTTCTTCATATAGACCCATTTCTCTCACTTCATGTACCTCCAAACTCTTCGAAAGAATGGTTTTAGGACGACTAACCTATTTTCTCGAACTACACGACATTCTCTCACCCGTGCAAGCTGGTTTTAGACCTGGTAGATCGACTGTAGACCAGGTTCTCCTTCTCTCACAGTCAATCGCAGATTCCTTCCACCAATCTAAGCCAGGCGCACGTACAGTCCTTGCCACTGTGGATTTTGCAAAAGCTTTTGACTCAGTCTGGCACTCTGCCCTACTCTCTAAACTCCTCTCATTAGATCTTCCTCTTTGCTTTGTCGAATGGATACGATCCTACCTCTCAGATCGCCGTTCGAAAGTCCGTATCTGTAATTCATACAGTCGTCCTTTCCGTCTCCGAAGAGGAGTTCCCCAAGGTTCGGTTCTAGGACCAGTTCTCTTCTCATTATACATCAATGACCTTCCCACTTTCCTTCCTGCATCTGTTAAGACCTCTCTCTATGCAGATGACCTAGCCATCTGGGCCTCCTCCCCGAGTGTTGAGTGTGCAACCGCTGTGGTACAAGCTGCCCTCAACAGACTGGTGGAATGGTGCTCAAAATGGCGCCTTCCTCTCAACCCCCTCAAATTTGAAACATCCTTCTTCAGCTTAGACCCCTACCAATCACGTATACAACCCTCTCTGCACATTCTTAACACCCCTCTCAAATTCAACCCTCGTCCAACCTTTCTCGGTGTAACCTTCGACCGCACTCTCTCTTTCAAATATCACGTCTTATCATTACCGTACGGAAAAAGTTTCACAACCGATTCCGTGCTTTTCGCTCCATTGCCTCTGCCTCCTGGGGTCCATCAAAAGAATCCTTATGTACCCTATACATAGCCTTCATTCGCCCCATCCTCACCTATGCTTCCCCAGGCTGGTTTCCCTTCTCATCTCCTACCCACATCACCTCCGTGGAAAGGATGCATAGATCTTCCTGTCGAGTAATCACAGGTTGTCTATCGTCCACTCCCATCCCTCTACTTCATATAGAAGCACTTCTACCTCCACTACGAGTCACCCTCACTCACCAATCCCTTTCCTTCTTTGAACGAGCCCTCCGTCTACCTCCCACCTTTCCCATAGCCTCTCTTGCGAACTCTAACCCCCGTACACGTCTCAAAAAGAGCTCATGGAGATCCTTCTCCAGATCACATAACCTTACCCCTAACCTACATCTCACCCGTGAACCACTAATCCTCTGCCCTCTTAAAACCCCTGGTCTGCCCCATCTAATTACACAATCTCACTCCACCTCTCATCCCCATGCTCTCGCAAAGACCCTCCTCTAATCCCTATCCAATAATCTCTTCTTAACTCTCTATCTCAATCCAAGGTTGTCCATCTACAATGGATACCTGGTCATTCTTCCCTCCCAGGTAACGACTTAGCTGACTCTCTAGCTAAAGCCGGTGCCTCTCTCGATCCCTCCAATATATCAGTATCCCTCACACCCCTTATCTCCTCCCAACGACTATCCCTTTACACCAGTTGAAGACGCAGTGTCCAATCTGGTTTCTTTCACCACCAAATCCCTACAGTATCTCCCGAGGAGCTTACTCTCCCTCGCTCCGCTCGCTGTGCTCTCTCCCGTTTACGCTGCAACGGGCACAGCACTCTCCTCAACTCTTATCTCCACAGGGTTGATCGAGCCGAGACTCCTTCTTGCAGCAACTGTGGTTCTGAACCACAGGATCTCTCACATCTCGTGCTCGACTGCCCTGTACTAGATCTGCGTCGGGCCATTTTCGGCCACACCCCTTCTCTTCTGGACCTCTGGTCCCGTCCATGGGGAGTCGCCCGACTATTGGGATTCCGCGGAATTGATCCGCGCCCCCATCCCTAGGAATGGGTCGGGTAAAACCACCACCACCACCACCTTGCTTACAATGCGCACAAGTTGGCGATAAAAAAAAGAATACGCGCATTCTACTCGAATACGGTAAGCAAAAATAGTCTTTTTAAAATATATCAAATACTCGTAAGTCAAAAAAGTTGCAACAAAATCAGCATAAAACATATCTAATTTTAATGAAACAAGCAAGATCCTAGTTAAAAAAAGTTAAGAAAGTGAACGTTTCAATTAGAAAAATATCATTTTTTTAAACAAAAATTGCTAAGGATTTTTGATTGAATTATTTATTTTTACTAACGGTTTTTAAAATACAGGGTATTTAAAAAAATTTGACATTATTTGACATGTAAATATTACAGAAACTACATAGTCGAATCAAATGAAATTCAACACGTTTAATGTTGACCAAAACAAGATTTAATCACCATTAAAGATTTCACAAATGTTCAATGTGCGCGCCGCCTGTTACCCGACACATGTCAATTCGGTAGTCCAGCTCCTCCCAAGCACGATGCAGCATGTCTTGGGTAACTGTCTCAGTGCGACAGTGATTCTTTGTTTGAGCTCGTTTACATTTGCAGGAAGAGGAGGAAAATAAATCAAGCTCTATACATATTCCCAGAGAAAAAAATTGCAGGGGTCAGGTCAGGTAAACGTGGAGGTCATTTGAACATCACATTGTCTTCACCACCAGCACGCCCGATCCATCTCCTGGGCAGATTGTAATTGAGAGAAGCCCGCACAGTGAGCTTCCAGTGAGGTGGAGCACCATCCTGTTGATAAACGAAATCTTCATGTTCATTTGCAATAAGCTCATCTATTAGCCAGTTTTGAAGCATCTGCAGACAAACATTGCCAGTCACATTTTCCTTAAAAAAAAACGGGCCATGAACATGGTTTTTCGAGATGGCACAAATACATTCACTTTTGGTGAGTCCCTCTCACGCTCAATAGTGCATAGGGATTTTCTTTACCCCAAATGCAAACATTATGCCTATTGACTTTGCCATTCGTAGGAAATGTGGCCTCATCACTGAACACAAGACGTTCATTGAATTGGTCTTCTTCAAGTTTCTCTTGCATATCAACACAGAATTGTTTAAGCTTTCGCTTGTCATCTGCAGTTACGGCCTGAACAAGCTGCAGTTTTAGGGTTTCACTACCAAATATTTCCTTAATACCCGCCAAACTTTCGTTGGAAGTATCAGGGTCTCCCTACTTGTTCTTCTTATGGGCTTTTTGAGGCTTTGCAAAAGTGTTTGACGAATCCGCTCGACCTTCCCTTCTACTGTTGCTGGTCATCCAGATCCTTTTGCTCTGCACAGAAAGCCTTCGTCTTCGAATTTCTTTTTCCATCTCCAAATCTGCTTTGCTGTTGGTGACTTCTTAGAGAACTTTCTCACAAACGCACGCTGCACAGTCTTGTTTGAGTTTGTTTGAGCATACTCCAACACACAAAACGCCTTTTCTCTGCTAGTGAATACCTTTTAAACACACAGGTTTGAACACAGTACAAAGAATTTATCAATTAAAAATTTCTACACCTGAAAAGATAAACATATCAAATATTAATCACAAAATTTTGGCCTGTTTTTACACATGCTGTGTAAGTTTAAATTTATTTAAACAGGAACTGCCAAAGTTATTAGATTACAAAATAATGTCAAATTTTTTGAAACACTCTGTACAACTTTTTTGTTTATTTATTAAACTGAGACATAAGATACATTAAGTTCCGTTGGCTATTTTGTTAAATAAATTTGTAGTGTTTATAAAAATTCATTATTGATGAAATAATTGATATTGGTGCAGTGTTTCCCCAACTTTTTCAGCCACAGACCGCTATTTGCAAATCTTTTTTTTCACAGATCCCAATCTTACATCACATTACTTTTCTGCCCAACCAATGAGGAAAGGAAATACAACCCAAAAATAAATAACACAAAATCAGGTCTGAACAGGCATACCATATTTTCCAAGGGCAAACCAACCATAAATAGAAAAAAATTTGTTTCTTGAAAGAAGTGATCTTTAAAAAAAAAGATCTTCACTTCAGTTCAGTCTTGAATATCATAATTTTTGTCCCAAAAACGTAGTGTTCTCTACAAAAAAAAAGTCTTCACTTTACTTCAAACTGGATTTCATGGTATGTATTATTTTACCAAGTATATATGTTTGACAAATTTCGTCATATTATTGCAGACCTCCTTGTGCAGTCATCATGGACCCTCAGGGGTCCATAGACCCCAGTTTGGAAAACTCAGTGAAGATAAATAATCTAAAAAATTCTTGAAATAAGTAAACAATATAAATATAGTATAATAAAAATAGCAGTAAAGTAGATTTGAAAACAAATTACAAAACTTTTTCAAAAAATCAAGTAGTTTCTTTAAGCCACATTAAAAAGTTGGCATTTAATACACTTGTTATTTGTAAAATTTTTGGTTTTTTTACCAGCATTATTTTATACAAAACTTGCAGATTTTTCTTTCATTAAATGAATGTATAGAAGTCAACTTTGCCTAAAGCCTTTTCATTTTTTGGATTCTAAACAATCAACTTTGAAGCAAAAGTCTTTTATTATTTATAAATTTTCCAAACAGCTGCTATGCAATAAATGTTTATAATTAACCCATTGTTCGAATAATACTTGTATTTTGATCTGTCTATACTGATAAAAATTTATAAGAAAAGTTTTAAAAGATTTCAATATATAGGAGAGTTTTGAAGTTTTTTCGTTTGTTGAAATATTACACCCTCTTGTAATCTAAGTTCACATTCATTATTTTGTTCCTGATACAAATGAAATTGAAACAATTAATCAGTACCAGATTTTGAAACCTGTTCATATAGGTTTCTTTAAACTTATTATTTTTTGCTCTTATCATACCCTGATTAAAACTGGATATAGTGGGAGAAAGTGGAAATACAAAAAACAGTATTAAAATAATGTAAAACAACTTTAATATTTACACATGTAGAGAGACAGTTGGTAATATCATGTAAATATGCTCATCTATTAGCCAGTTTTGAAGCATCTGCAGACAAACATTGCCAGTCACATTTTCCTTAAAAAAAAACGGGCCATGAAATTACAAAACATTCTATTTGAATAAGACTTAATAGAATCGTTAACTGATGATGATCTTTTGATCAAAATCGATTTTAAATTAAAATAAATAAGTTTTTAATAAATTTGGACTGATTCTTGTCTCCCTTATTGAAAAAAAATTTTAATTGAGATGCGTTTCACGAGAATCGTCCTAAAATCTTCATCCAATAGGGTTGAACAGATCCACTGGGTTTTTTAACAAATTAAGCTTATGTAAATATTGTCATTGAAATACAAGAGGAAGAAATTTGTTCAAATCTTTTGCGACATGGTATTTGCAACATATACAGTAACACCCAAGATTTGGATCACTTTGCAGTTAGTTTTTATAAGAATGAAAAACATAGTAGTGATGATAACAATCACTAGAATTCAACCAGATCAATCAATCAATCAATAATTCAACCAGAAATTTTTCAAAAAGAGAATATCTATGTCTTATTTCAAAAAATTAAGCATAATGAATTCAAATACACTTAAAATGTATTCAAAGATTAAGCTGAATCTAGTTTACTCACAATTGTTAAAAAAGTATAGAATTTTTGATCTATTAAAAATAGTTCAAAATTTTTACACTATGAAAAATTTTTTTGAATTGAAAAAAAAAATTTTAAATGCTAAACGCTACCATGCAAATTTAAATAATACAATTAAAAAAATGATCTACAAGCATTAAACAATATAGAGCATACATAATATCTTGCTATTCATAAACTTTTGCAAGTGGCATATGTACATCCCATGAACCAGTGATTGAATACAGGGTGTTTATAAATTCCACATACTATAATTGAAAAAAAAAACTTTTAAAAACAATGAAACTGGAAAAAAAGTTATATTTCTTATGATTGGGTTTTAATTTTAGTTAGACTCAGACACACTTACCCAGTGGTGAAAGTAGAAAATTTTTCTTACCGGTACTATGCATGCCAGAAGCTCATAACAGTGGTGGAAGTAAAATAATTTTTTTGTGGTTGCTGATCAAAAGAGGCAAGGGTCTTAGACATCCACTTATCCAGTCATGAAATCCTAAACGCCTTAATTATACCTAACACTTTAAATTTTAACGAACTATAAAATATTAGATAATCCGAGAATGGCTAAAACCCAAATAACTAATTGTTTCTGGATTAGAATGAATCACTAATCTGAGACTCGAAACAATGTCCTGTAGTACTGTTGCCTACAAATTGGAGAGTAAAAGGTTTGCCAGAGAACTATATTGACACGATTTGAAATAGCCTATTTTGGGGGATAAGTACAAAAGATCCCCAAAACCGAAGTTACTTTTGGCTCATTATTGTAAGTTTGCAACCATTAACATAACGATACATTTTCAACCAAGCACATAACCACATAATCCAAATCAAACACTCAATTATTTAAAAACTTTCCATAAAGGTTCATAGTAGTTAGCCTTTTTCAAGTTTTGTTGTCGAGCCATGCCGCTTGTTGCATGAGCTGCTCTTCTTCCCTCTCCAAGCCAAGTTCTTACGTATGGCTCTGGATTCCATTTCTCGCACGGTGGTCCCACAGTACTGACAAAGAGCTGCTTCTCGGCATTGTTCGTAGTGATTGCATTTCTGCTGTCAGTGATGATGTTGTTCATAGCGCTGAACCCGCGCTCACAGTCGGCGTTATTTGGTGAAAGGGTGTCAACGGCCACCATCAACTTATTTAGTTGGTCAGGAATGCTTTTTCCTCCACTTGCCTTAAATTCAATATACGCAAGATGAGTTTGTTGCTTGTTGAGACGAAGGGTGCCACATAAACTTTTCACTTCATCTTCTCCAAAACGAGGATTTTCATGATCAATCTTTTGTGGATCTAACGCATCAATTTGAGCAACAAGGGTTTTGTAGTTCTCTCTTCGAGTTGCATGAACGCTAGGCTGTGCTCTGCTTGATGCAGTCGTGAAGAGCCTTTCTTTCATGTTGTCAGCTACAGCCCGAATAAATTGAGCCTGATTTATTACTGGGCTTCTTCCTTCTCTCAGTTCTACTTGTTGAAATGACATTGCTTTTTCTGCTTGTAACGAGTCGCAAAATTGCCTCGTCCTTCCCGCTCCGCACAAACGCGCTTCACGACCAGCACCAGACTTTACGGTTTTATTTTATTAAGAACAAAACGATAATTGCGGCACTAGTCGGAAACGGTTTTTCTAAACAATAACACAAATACTACATTAAATAACGCATAAACACAATACACACTCACCAACTATGTTGGGCGGACGAGCAAAGGAAGTATCAAATAGCAAATTCTCTACCTTAAGTAGACAACGTCCAAAGGGACAAATATAGCAGCCAAATCAATCTGAAGACTGTGCCAAATGCCAAGTTACAGCCAGCTCAAGAAAAGGCTTACCAAAACAACGTGGCATCACTCTATGCCCAACAGCTAATTCTCAAATAATTTACGCGAACGACGTAACACTGCTTGTTCAGCCATGATGGAATGTTCCCCCGGGGAAGCAATAAGGCTTTCTATACGTTTTGTATACGCATTGAGTAAAGTGTGGGCTTTTGGCAGCGTGGTATTTTGGCTTTGCAGTGTTTCTGATAAATTTGTTAGGATTAGGAGTTTGGTTTTGAACTAACCCTAACACAATATCACATGCAAAACTTATTTTAACAGAGTTTATTAATTAATTACACATCTCCGTCCCAAAACAGCAGCGTAACGTTCCTTATAGTTTATTGTCTGTCTCCCAAATGGTATACAGCCACGTCCGTATATACGTATATAGCAAGTATCACCGAAATCCTAATCATTTACCGTGGGACACAGGAACACTGTTGCAAAATTTCACACGATAGCATTATGGGAAGCGGACACGATAAAATAAAAATATAGACTCGAACATAAGGCAAGCACGCTGCAACCACGCATTAAGCATACACGAATCACGACAAATTTGTTAATTCGTTCAAGACATCCGCCATCAGCGCTAAATTTTTAACAAAATTTATTGTGCAAAATTTGGACAGTATGCCTCGAAATCTGGCCTTTTCTGTGCTTTGCCTCGTTTCGTCATTTGAAGCTTTATCAAAATCTTGCGCCAAAGCTGGGAAAGAATGCCAGACTGCTGATACTGCCCTAAAGGATGAAGCGACCCAGCAAATAGTAAACACCTTGCCGATTCTTTTGAGGGTCGTTTGCAAATCATGGGAACATTGGTCAAGTTCACGCTTGTTCTTTGGTGACTGGCTGTACAGCGAATATAAATGTTCAAGAAATGACTGAAAGTCATTTGTACCACCGATAATTTCTAGTGCAATTCCTACAGCAAGCTCAAGTCTGTGATTAAGACAATGCCACAATATTATATCAGGAAATTTGTCTTTAAGCAACTTTCCGACTCCTGACTTTGTCCCCAGCATCACGCTAGCTCTATCACTGCAAAATCCGATGATTACTTCTTGGAGTAACTCGATGGAGTAGCCGTTTTTGAGCAAACAGTCCACAATTTTGTCAGCAATATGAGAAGCGCACAGACTTTCTAATTCTACTAAATCTAGCGGAAAGGTAATAGGCGCCGCTTTGCCATCAATACTAGCTCTTAGAAACACGATTAAAGTTGATTTGTCACCCACGCGAGTTGATGCATCCGCTAAAACATTTATCTTACTTCTGCTCTCTATAATTTTGGTTAAAGTTTTTTTCTTCATATGGGAAGATATATGTTACGGCTAATCCGCTAATTTGGTGGTCCCTTTTTTAATTCCAATAAAATTACTACATCCGGGTTACGTACCTAATTTCAATCAGCGTTCGTAACTGGTTGTTTTATTTTTGAAACCACATGCTTGTGACAGGACCACATGGTAATCGAAGGTAATCAATAATTTAACTTTTGGATTCTATTTGTATAGATCGGTCTACCTTTTTGTTAAATCGCTACTTTAGTAGCCTTTTGGTAACTTGGAATAATTTGTGTGTATATAATTTAATTCCGTGATTTTACTGCCTTTTATTTCAAATTATATTTTCTCCCTGGTGGATCAGGTGGCTGGTGTGTCTAGGGAGAGCTAGTAGGCTACTTTAGTGCGCATTTATTGCCCGACCTATCTCTTATTCTTATAGAATTCTACGGGCTGTTGACTTGCTCGTATAATATATGTTCAATTATGTCAACAGCTACAGTTTTACTGTGTAAGACACGTCCCATGTCTATAGAATTGGCTTGCTGAAGGTTAATCAATTTTTCAAAGTCTGTAAAAGGTTTGCTATTTTTTGCCACATAATAAGCTGTCCTGAACATTCGCGCTGTGGATTGAAACGCACTTTGCTCACTCTGTGCATTTAAATTAAGGAGTACATCTTTCTTTGCCGTCTCTAGAATGTTAATAGCATCTTGGTGCGCTTTTGAGTTTCTGTGCTCACAGATTTTTTTTCGAAGTGATGAAAGTTGAACCGTTCTAGTGCTACCATAAAAAGTGACATTGCCATCTGCCCAATGAGTGGAAATATTAACACCACGAGATGCTCTTAATCCCAAATTATTGACTTCATGACACGGAGTACATCCTACTTTACCATCACTAGCGTACATCCAACTGTTTTTTTGCTTAAATTCCTCATATTGTTGTTCAGTCCATATTAACGGATAAACAGTGGAACATTTTTCCTCAACTTGATCTTGATGCACAGGTAGAGGATCGCTGATTGCACCACTTTGGGTAGGCCTACTAACATTGCTCTCCGTTCTTTGAACTTTAGTTGCTACTGAACTCAAAGTCTCATCACTGGTCTCTTTTCTCTTCCAATAATGATTAATTTTTCTTTGCATTTCATAAAGGTTTATTATTTAGGCTGGAAATATTCCTAAAAATCAAACTTTTAAAATATAATACTCGCTATGTTTTATCATTTATTTGATATTCTTTTAACAGGAATCGATAACTTGAAATCCATAAAAATCTAAAACAACCTCTGTCAGTAGAAGACTCACTACTAAACTGTTGTCTCCACAACACTGCTTTCTATTTTAATCGAGTCTGAGCTCAATCATTCCCTATTGTGTTAAAAGTTACTGTACTTATTGCTGGGTTCAAGTTACTGTACTTATTGCGATGGGCCGATGAATTGAGAATTTTAAGTAACTTTGTAATTGTGATAAAATAAAACCTATTGTGTTAAAATGTATTGTGTCAACACAGTTTCAAGATAAGAGTACGTAACGCGATAAATTGAACTTGATAACTTCCATTCTTTTACCGGTACGGCGTTCCGGCAGCAAATCTTTTACCGGCCGTTCCGGCTTACTTTCACCACTGCACTTACCATCATTACAAAGAATAATATGACTTTTTAGTTAAGAACTTTTATGAAAAATTTTGAAAAATATTGTTTAAAATATAGTATTGAAAAACACTAAGCAATATATGTAATTTAAAAATAAGTACGTCCGCACTAATATTCGCAATTTTTTAGAGGTTTAAGGAAAATGAATTTTTATAAAAAAAATTCTAAAAACATTATAAAAATACTTATAAGATTTTCCTCTGTTTTAATTGTAGAGAATCTTTATGGCACGAATACAAAATTAAATATCTTTTTATGAACATTCTGTATGTATTTTAAAAGCTTATATATTTTAAAACCAACATAGAAAAAAAAATTTTTTTTTCCTGCCTGCTGCTGTTTTCTTTTTATATTTCAGGTCATCGTCGACATCAATTCAAGAATTCAACTCTACATGCACCTGGAACAATCGCTTAATCCCAAATTGTATTAAACTAGTCTTGAAACTCGACAAACTTTTGTTTTTGTTTTTTTCCTAACAATTGACCAGATAAAAAGTTTAATGCCAGTAGAGTTTTAAAATAAACTCATATTGGAACTTTAAATAATGCGTTTAAAGAATTTTAAACGAAAATAAATGTGTTACAAAAACAAGTCTTGTCTAAAATATGTTTCTTTTGGGTATGAGTGTAAACTGCATCCGGTTGTAAGCTTATCAACTGATAAGTCGGGATGAAGAGGATACCCAATTACAACTTCCTCCAGGTCAACCTTGGGCAAGGTGTAGTACCTGAAAGCCTCCCTGTGCTGGTGTTAAATGCCAGCAAATAATATTATAATAACAAAAAAGGCTGTCTTAATTTTTTTTTGTTTTTATGCATTTTTTTATCATCTTGTTTTGTTTTAGGCATTTTTTTTTAATTTTTTATACTCGTATATATATTTTTTCTTTAGGTGATGCAACCATTCAAGCCGTTAACTTTGCTAGTGTAATTTATTGAGTTTTTGCATGTTACAACGTTGTTTCGTTGTGAAATCGTGGGAATATGCCAAAGAGGTATATACATGGTTTGTAAACCTTGAAAAAGCACATGATTGTGTTCCAAGAAACAAGTTGTGGGCAGTACTGCCGGAGTATGACGTGAGAGATCAGTTATTAGCTGCTATCAAATCGTTGTACAAACAGTCAGAAGTCTATGTTCATGTCAATGGCATAAAAACAAAACCTTTTAGTGTCAGTGATGGACTATAACAGGGCTGTGTTCTTTCTCCTCTTCTGTTCATTATATACATGGGCGAGATAGAGAGAGACAGTTCCTCCAGTAGTGGCGTCACATTTGGAGAGTGCAATGTTCGGCGCCTGCTGTTTGCAGATGATCTTGCATTGTTAAGCTGAAACAAAAGTGATCTCCAATATGCACTTGATCTGTTTTCTGATGCATGCTTGGATGCTGAGATGAAAATTAGTAAAGCTAAAACTGAGATTATGTGTTTGTCAAGGCACCCTGTCCAGTGTTTTTTCAAAACAAATGGAGTAACTCTCCCGTCGACGGAAAAGTTTAAGTATTTTGGAGTCACATTTTCGAGTGATGGTAGACAGGACAACGAACTGGATACACGTATTGGAAAAATAAGTGCAGTAATGCGCCAGCTTTACCGGTCAGTGATACTGAAATGAGAGCTGTGTACAAAAGCAAAGATTTCTGTTTTTAGAACAGTTTTTGTTCCAATTCTCACCTATGGTCATGAGTATTGAGTATTGACCGAAAGAGTGACATCCCGAGTACAGGCCGAAATAAATTTTTTACAAAAAGTCAGGTTTATCCTTACTAGACAAGGTTAAAAGCACTGACATTCGTCAATCTCGAAATTAATAAATATTAATAGCTGCTCGGAAATTTTCAAAAATAACAAAGAATTGAGTTTTTTTATGTAAAATTTAATGAGGTAAAATTATCAGAATATTTGACTTCATTCAAAGTTTTGACTTTATTTTGACAATTTCAGTTAGCTCCAAAAGCCCCCCCAACTCTCGAGTTCTGGATTTGGGCATTGTTAATACAACACTGATTTCGAATCTAGCTTTGTGTTTTTTGCTTATAAAGTGTGCCATTGGTTGCGTAAAAAAAGATGTATTTTTTAAGTGGGTTAGAATAAAATTGCTCTTTCTGTGTTAATTTTTATTCTTTGATGTCGTGTGGTTCGCATATCCTTTCACTAAAAAGATAATGTATTACACTAAAAAGTTTTTTTCGTAATATCTGTTTAAAAACAGTAACTTGCACTTCCGATCATTTCAATCTGTCAAAGGTTTTAAAAAAAGCCACATAAACTGCGTTCCACCATAAAAGTTTGCTTGCGGCTTACATTATTTTTTGTATCGAGGAATTAAACAAATGGCTTTTAAAAGTATTAATCCAGTTCTTCAGAAGACAACAAACCGACAACGTCGTGATAAGTGGATTAATTTTTCTGGTTGCAGAACCGTACACACTAAAACAAAGCGTTCGTAATCTAAAACAGTCTCAGTTCTTCGTTTTGTATTAGCTCACTTTTAATTTCGAAACACAGCGCGTTTTTAACTCATTCATGCCAAAGATTGCAAAGTTTTTGTTACATTTGTATAAATTGATGCTATTCACGTCGAAACAAGACATTAAAAATATTTTTTTTAATTTTTGCATTTTAGTTTTAACATTATGAGCCGTCCTGTATATAGGGTGCCAAGCACAAGCGCTAAAGGACTTGGAGGGGACCTTAAGCCAAGACATGTCCACACTGTCAGCGTATCTCCAGACTTGGAGGTTGAAGCTCAGTCACACTAAGACAATGACGACAGCCTTTCATTTAAACAACCGAGAGGCCAAACGTGAGCTAAAGGTCTACAACAACAGTAGACTTTTACCGTTCTGTCCAACCCCTACTTACCTTGGGGTAAAACTGGACAGATCGCTCACGTTTCGTCACCATTTAGTGGCATTGCGCAAAAAACTATCCTCGCGCGTCACACTGCTGAGGCGACTCGTGGGCTCGGGATGGGGTTCTGGTGCTAAAACACTATGCATAGCCACCTTGTCTCTAGTCTACTCAACAGCTGAGTACTGTACGCCAGTCTGGTGTCGCAGTGCTCACACTCGCCTCATTGACAGTGTCTTGAACGACGCCTTGCGCATAGTTACTGGATGCCTGCGTCCCACTCCAACGGACCACCTACCTGTACTCTCAGGCATCCAGCCAGCTGAGCTTCGCCGAATGGGAGCGACACTCGCCTTGGCTTACCGTGGATCTCTGGACCCCGATCATATTTTGCATGGTCTTTTAAGTGGGTCCTCAGATACTGGCCAAGTGAGACTAAGATCCAGACACCCGTTTGTGCCAGCTGCGCGGAATCTCTTGGACAACCTTGCCAGACTTGGCATCCGCGCTTCTGAATGGACAAATCTTAAATGGAAAACGGAGTACTGTGAAAATGCTTCCAGGCTCCGTGCTTTTGTGCGCCGGACCGGTGCCAGGCCTGTTGGGATGGGCTTACCCCGAGCAGCTTGGGTTAAGCTCAACCGCCTGCGGACTGGTGTTGGGCGATTCCATTCGTCCATGCACAAATGGGGTGTCGCTCCTTCACCGAATTGCGAGTGTGGCGCCTCTGAGCAAACCGCAGACCATGTGTTAACAGTGTGCCCTATACATCGGGCACCACATGGAGCACGAGGTCTGACGATTTTGGATGACGAAAGTCGATGCTGGCTTAATGACATCACTGCCAGCGTCTGATCCAGGCGGTGCAGCGGTCTGGGGTGATGGGGGGATGAACCCTCGGCCCCAGTTCTGTTTGTGTCTGGCCTGGAGTGGATGCCTCTTCAAACGACGACGACGACGTGCAGTGATTTTAATGAAATCTGATTGGTTCACTTACACGTGGCGAGCACACTATAAATTGAGATGTTGGTAAATTTAATTCTTTTCAGTCGTTGGTGATCAAGTGGTTCGGTGATTTTGGTTTGGTTTGAAGAGTGAGTTTATAGATCGCAAGCGAAACTTCAGAAAATTTCGTTTTGCGATTGCATCGTTGGCTGCACGTTGGTTGTATCGTTGGCTGAACGTTGGTTGTACGTTGGCTGCACCGTTTGAGCTGTCGTATTTAAAAAATAATTGTGGTCGTTGACTTGTGGAAGCCTGTTATACCTTCATATCGAAATCTCAACTTTAATAAATATTATAAAGCCATAAGACCAGTGATGCCACACTTGATGTAATTACATCAAATTTGATGTTTTCGACCCATCATTTGATGTTTGATGTTTTTGCTGATGAATCTGATGTTAAGCAGTCTGGCTGCTAACTACAAACTACAGTAGCTAACGCTAAGTAAAACTAGTTAAAAAAGAATAATTATTTGCAATAGGCTAAATTTTGTAGCATTTTCACAATACCTCAGTTGGGATTTTTTCTTTTTTGTCACTCTTGGGTGTCTTGACTCTTGGAGAGTGATAGGTCAGTGAGCAGCATACCAAACTTCTACTGGCAACTCATCTGGCCCAACCGCTTTACTTTTTTCATCCTTCTTAGTACATTTTTCATTTCTTCTCTACTGACGCAATTTACCTCTTCGTTAACCACTTCTGGTCTCTTTGTCCTAGGTTCTCTGTTATTTTCCTCGTTCATGAATTTTTTAAAGTACTCCTTTCATCTCTTTAACACTGCCTCCGAATTTACCATAACATTATCGTTTTCATTCTTTAATACCTTCACGTGCTTTACATCTTTTCCTGCTCTGTCTCTCTGCCTAGCCAATCTGTAGCCTACAATTCTTTTTCACCTTCTTTTTTTTCCAATCTAGCATACAAATTGTCATACGCAGCCATCGCAACTGCCTTCTTTGCCTTACTCTTCTTTTCTTTGTATATCTTTTTAGTATTTTCATCTCTTATTTTGCCCATGCTTTCTTTTCTTTTATGCTCTCCTAAACTTCCTCATTCCACCACCATGTCTTCCTGTCTGCTTTTTGTTTCCCAAAGGTCACTCCCAGCACAGTTTCAGCTGTTTTGTCCCACTCATCAGATAACCCATCCTTGCCTCTCAGAGTCGTGGTCACCTCTTATCAAAACGCTTCTTGGGAGCTTGTCTCCTTCAGTTTCCACCGTCGTATCTTTGGTTTTACTTTCTCTGCTTTTTTCTTTTTCACCGTAAGAGCCATTTTGCATACCACCATACGGTGCTGCTTTAAACGTGTTTTAAACTTTAAACTGTTTTAAACCACCATATTGTGCTGCTTTATTTTCTCTACTTTTTTCTTTTTCACCATAAATGTCATTTTGCATACCACCATATGGTGCTACTGCTACTTAAAAAGTTACTGAAATATCTAGTTTGTGTTTTTGAATATTCAGTTATTTTTCATACTTAAAAAAGTTTTTTGTAATAAAATAAGATTTTTGGCAATAACATTTTTGTGATTTACTGTGGTGTAAATGACAGTGCTTGAGGTTTGCAAAAAAAATACGGCAATAACATTAAACACCACTGTGCTAAATTAATGACTACAACAAAACAACAATAGTGTAATATGTTAATTCAAGTTATCTAGTATTTAACCTCTCCGATAAAAATGCCTCTCCGACTCAGTCGGTTTCCTGTTTTGCATCGCGTGCCTAGAATGCATGTTAATGCGGTGATATGCTTCAACGATTTGCGGCAGCCGATCACCGATTCTCAGGGGATTAGCGGTAGTGCTAACAATTCGCTGCAGAAACAATTGTCATTTTGTCACAAGTAATCATTTTGTAATTTTATTTGTTCAATTACTTGTTGTGCTCTATAACCAGATTGTTTTCGATTTTTTTTCGCTGTGAAAAGTTGTAATTTCTTCAATCTGTCGCTATATTGTTTACAAGCACTAGTGATCATGAAAAACTCAGACCCAATTGTCGATGTTAAGATGCCGAAAATTTGCTTTTGTTGTGTGATTATTTATTTCTCTGGCAGGTAAAGTGCGATTATTTCTCTGAAAATTATAGCTTCCAAATCTGGCAGGTAAAGCCGTGCCGGCTAATTTCAAGTCTACCGACCCCTGTATAGCCTACAGTGAAGCAAAAAATATACGGTGTGTCATAAAAAACGGGGTGCCCAAATGTATGTATATTGATATCCATAATTGTAATAACTTTGCATAAATATTTTGTCACAAGTAATCATTTTCTATTTTTATTTGTTTAATTACTTGTCGTGCTCTATAACCAGACTGTTTTCGATTTTTTTTTTCTCTGTGAAAAGTTGTAGTTTTTTTGTCTATCGTAATTTTCTTCAATCGTTATATTGTTTACAAGCGCTAGTGATTATGAAAAATTCAAGTATTGCGTGATGTTCGCTGTAAAGCTATTTGAAGATATTATTTTTGTCCTATTTTCAATAATTGAAAAATTTCAATGAATACTTCAACAATCCTCTTTGCAAATTTCTGAAAACTTCATGCGCGCTGCTACGTTTCATGGCACAGAATAGACCATAAAATACTGTCACAGCATGTTTCTGTTTTCTTATGTGGTTAGTTCAAACGCAAGATAAAGCGATGAAGCGTTTTTCAACAATAATAAAAAATAGATAAGCTAGATAACAAGTTTATTTCTAAGATGTATTCTTTCTTGAAGTAAAAATATTTTTAGAAATTACTTTCTGCCCCTACATGGTTTATGGGAATTTTTATTGTTATATGGAATTTGTTTTTATTGGAATTATCTCGTAGTTTTACACAAAAGCAAAATAAATGAAAAAATTATTTTATTACAAGCAGCAAAACAATTTACATATAATTTCTGCATAATAATTATATAAAAAAATTGAAAACAAAATATCCAGCGAGAAAAAGTTGGCAATATGAGCGTCGGTCTACGCCAGGGGTGGGGTCCTTTTTTGCACTTATAGGCCAATTTCAAAAAACAATTAGTGCCAGCCACAGAAAAGTTAGGGTAGCCATATCATTTTCTAAACCAAAAATATAGTAATGATCTCTACAAAAAAGAGTCTTCACTTTAAAGCAGGTCCGATTTTCTAATTTTAGCTTCAAATAATAGTGTTCTCTAAAAAAAGGTCTTCAGTTCAAATCATTCAAAAGCGACCCTTTTTGTCTTTAAAAACTATAGTTTTCCACACTTTCTCTTGGCTAATAGCGACTGTAATGACACAGTTCTACGATAAAATTTACAACTATATTCATACACATAAACAATGACACAGTTCTACAATAAATTTACAATAATATTTATACACAAACAATTACAGGAAAAAAACGCACAATAGAAAGCACAAAAAACTGTATAAAAAACTTAGAAAATTAACAGAAAGACAATATTGGGTATGCCACTAATTGGCTTATTTTTGGGCTATTGTTTTGACTCTAAATTAAAAAATTAAATACCTACAAAAAAATTGGAATACCTATAAAAAAATTGTATAATTGATAACCAAAAGGAAAATAACCAAGGATGATAAAATGGTGGTAATGCCGGTAAAAAACAATATATTGAAAATGCGTACAAAAAATCTAAGGATTACGGACAAAATTTATTCACCGTTTCACTGAATACCACACACAAAAAAAATACCCAACTTATTATGGGTATTTTTCTTGTGTCTGATAATCAGTAAAACAGTCACCAAAACATAAAGAAATTTTACACACAGGACATTCATACACCGTTCTTTTTATCTTTATTTTAAGGTTCTTGGAAGGAATGTTCAAATTTATAAGTACACACAACACAATTACACTGTAATTTAGGTCTGGTGGGATCAATTTTTTCGCATCGATGGAAATTAGCAAGGGTAAAGAGTAAAGAACTATTAGTGGGGATATTTGTCCATTTATCGACGCCAGTGAGGGACTCGCAAACTTGTATGGTAAAGGATGATAAGAATAAAGGCTTTAAATTTTGTTTTTACGGTGTATATTATGAAGTTTTTGCGCAAGACACAATTGGAGTAAATTAAAAAAAAAGTTTTTTCCACCATTTCACAGTCTTTCTGTTCATGGAGTAGTATTGCAATAACTGGTCACTTTTGTCCACTCCGGACATGTAGTCATTGTACTCCTGGACTGTTATGAGTTTACTTTTGACGACGCAGCCGCCAGGCACTCGCACCAGCACATCTTGCATAGCAGGAGTGTGTTTAGTGCTGAGCACTAGAACGTCACGCCTATCACGCCATTTCAGAACCAGAAGAGCGCCATGCCTATGTGCAGCGACCTCTCCTTTTCCAAGTTTTTTCTGTATCAGGTCTTTGGGCAACCCTTTCCTGTTGCCCATGATTGTGCCCACGGTAACTGTCCTCTGTGCAAACAAGTCCTGAAACAGCGGAATCGATGTGTAGTAGCGATCCATGTACACTTCAAGACCTGAAAAAAGGTAATTGTGTACTAAATCGAGTACTACTGACCTAGTCGCCATTGATTCTTCTGCTCCAATCCTAAATTTGCAGCAGTAACCGGTCACCGTGTCACACAACTGATACAGTTTTATTCCCCACTTGTGAGGTATTACGGCTAGATTCTTAGCGTAATATCTCTAGTAGACGTTAACCATGCGTTCCTTGTATGCATACGGTTTTCTATTAAACATAAAAATTAATTAATACAATAAATAAAACAATTACACAAAAAATGACTTACTAACTAAATCCACTTCAGAGTATTCCAAACAAGAACGTTACATTAGTTGAAAAGAGAGAAAAAGACCTAGTTGCTACTATTAAAAGAAATCGTCTCGCAGAAATTAACAAAACAGCGCTGATTTTTAAGATGACGTAATGCGAGAAAAGAAATTAAGTCTTGTTTTAAATTAAATCGAGTTTGAAACTAGGCAGGGCCACATTGGCACTAACATGGGGTTTATGGGGGTTGTAGGTAACTCCTTGCCATCTTTCTTTGATTGGGCATGTCCCTTTATCCAAACTCAGCTGCTTGCCAGGATAAAAAAAAAGGTTTTAAAATTTGCCGATATAGTTTGAATGAAGGAACGGAGCTTGAAGAGTTTATTAGTTGATGTGGCTTCACCAGAGTTGTTGACGAGATGGAGGAAGGACAGAACTAGGCGAAATCTATCCCTCTTCGTGATTTTGGAAAAAAACGTATTGTGAAAGAAGGGATGGGTAGACCAAAAGCTGGGATAAGTAGGTTTTTGTCCCATCCCGATCACAAAATGTATTTCAAAAAACAGTTTCATCTCTTGCACTGTTACGTCATGTAGTAAATACTGTAGTTATTCAAAGTATCAAAGATATTAGCTAGTTATTTCAACTACGTTTTCCTTCAAAAAAGCTATGTAAAAGAATTGCAAATATCAAAAAAATATAATTACCTACATAATAGAATAGGTAGAACATTAGCTATAGAATAGGTATATAGCTACATAAAAGTATATAGTCCATAAAAGCTAAATAAAAGAATAAATATATTCTTATAAGTGCAAAATAAATTATATAAAAGAATAACATAAAAAAAAGTGCAAAATAAGCTACATAAAAGAATTGCCAGGACTGCATAAAACAATTTTTTTCTGCTTTCTGATTTGATCTAAACTGAACTGCTTTACTTACAACAATTTCTTTCAGCTTTGTTTCTAACACTTTTTTGGTAAAAACGTTTTTGTTTTGTTTACAAACGTTCTAATTCTCTTTGGCGATTTGAACACGTGACATTGTAATCCGCGTGCACAAACACACAGTTTCGTCACAATCACTCGAGAAAGCAAAAATATCCGAAGAATATGAGCAATTTTTTTCGTATAACTCGCTCATTTATTCTCTTTTTGAAAAAAATTTTTTTCTAATGTAAAGTCTAGCTTTTGTTAGCGACTAAACAAGGTAAAATATTATGACGCACGGTGGCACAAGAAGAAAAAAACAACAATTTTTGAAAAAAAACCAGGGTCAATACTTTTATTATTACTAAATCATTTTTCATTCAATTTTTATAAATTTTATATCGTTTTAATCACAAAGAAACAGGCTTTTAGATGATATAAATTTTGAATTGCTCTTTTAACAAATGAAAGCAAAAATACTTAATAAACTTAGAGCAAATTTTTTTCTCGTTTTTTAAACAAAAAAGCCTGCGTTTTCGGAAAAACGCCGAAAAACCACCTCGTACGTAAACGGCTCGTCGTCGTCGTTGTTTGAAGGGTATCCGCTCCAGGCCAGACACAAACAGGACTGGGGCCGAGGGTTTATCCTATTACTACCCCAGACTGCTGCATTGCTTGGATCAGATGCCGGCAGTGATGTCATTAAGCCAGCATCGAGTCTCGTTATCCAAAACCGTCAGACCTCGTGCTCCATGTGGTGCCCGATGTATAGGGCACGCTGTTAGAACGTGTCTGCGGTTTGCTCAGAGGCGCCACACTCGCAATTCGGTGAAGGAGCGAGACCCCATTTGTGCATGGACGAATGTGTTAAGTGTTTGTTTTGTGTTTGTTTTCATATGCCTAATATTTTACTGTGTATTATCAATTTTACTGCTGAAGTAAGCAAATAAATTGTTGTTGTTGTTGAATGGAATCGCCCAACACCAGTCCGCAGGCGGTTGAGCTTAACCCAAGGTGCTTGGGGTAAGCCCATCCCAACAGGCCTGGCACCGGTCCGGCGCACAAAAGCACGGAGCCTAGAAGCACTTTCACAGTACTCCGTTTTCCATTTGTGATTTGTCCATTTAGAGGCGCGGATGCCAAGTCTGGCAAGGTTGTCCAAAAAATTCCGCGCACCTGGCACAAACGGGCGTTTGGATCTTAGTCTCACTTGGCGAATATCTGAAAACCCACTTAAAAGACTATACAAGATATGATCGGGGTTCAGAGATTCACGGTAAGCCTAGGAGAGTGTCACTCTCATTCGGCGAAGCTCAGCTGGCTGGATGCCTGAGAGTACAGGTAGGTGGTCCGTTGGAGTGGGACGCAGGCATCCAGTAACTATGCGCAAGGCGTCGTTCAAGACACTGTCAATGAGGCGAGTGTGAGCACTGCGACACCAGACTGGCGCACAGTACTCAGCTGTTGAATACACTAGAGACAAGGTGGCTATGCGTAGTATTTTAGCACCAGCACCCCATCCCGAGCCCACGAGTCGCCTCAGCAGTGTGACGCGCGAGGATAGTTTTTTGCGCAATTCCACTAGATGGTGACGAAACGTGAGCGATCTGTCCAGTTTTACCCCAAGGTAAGTAGGGGTGGACAGAACGGTAAAAGTCTATCGTTGTTGTAGACCTTTAGCTCACGTTTGGCCTCTCGGTTATTTACAGTAAGTGAAAGGCTGCCGTTACCGTCTTAGTGTGACTGAGCTTCAACCTGCAAATCTGGAGATACGCTGAAAGTGTGGACATGTCTTGGCTTAAAGTTCCCTCCAAGTTCTTTCAGTTTCCAGAAGAATGCAGCAATGCTAAATCATCAGCATAAGCAAACTTTCTGGAAATCATGGAAGGAAGATCGTAGGTATAGATGTTAAATAGGAGGGGAGCCAAGACCGATCCCTGAGGAACGCCGTTTTTAAGACGGCGTAGCCTGCTTTGCTTGCTGTCACCGGTGGTAAGGGTGAAACTTCAATTTCGGACAAGCTTCATAATCATTTTGACCATGTGCTTATCCGGAAGTAGTCGCAGCAGCTTGCAGGTAAGGCCACGGTGCCAGACAGTGTCATAAGCAGCTGTCAGATCGATAAATACGGCACCGGCCTTCTTTTTAGCCTCGAAAGAATCCTCGATGTTCTGGGTTAGCAGAACAACTTGATCTACAGTTGACTTCCCGTGTCGGAACCCAGCCTGCTCTTTAGGGAGCAGTGGATCGATTAATGGTTCAACGCGGGCATAGATAAGCCTCTCGAGGATCTTGTAGGGGACACAGAGCAGAGATATTGGTCGATAACTCTTTGGGTCCCCCACGGGCCCCACGGGCGTAAACGGCTACGAGCCAATAGTGAACTGCAATTTAAACGCAATACTTGCAACTTCGGCGACAACAAGTTGTTGCACCGAAAGCATTCAAGCATTTCTTGATAGCCAGTCAAATTACTCCTCTGTTTCATCTGCCGATATTCATTTTTCTGACGTAACACAGTTGTTGCACAATAGTTTTTTACTTTTACTCTCAAGCATTTTTAGCCCTTTTTTCAACGCTGTTTTATCACTTCTTACTGTTTTAGCGTTGACTTGGGGTTTGATCCTTATTGTCTATACAATTGCAAAAATTATTAAAAAGCTTAAAAGTACGCTTACTCCTCTTGTGGTACCTAAACTAAACCGTTTTTAAACAGAGAAGAATATCAATGAGTTTACCTTCTCCATAACTAATCCAATTTGGATCCTTTAATTAATAGCGCCACGACTAAAGCATAGAATTATAAAATTGCTATTATTGTTTTCGAATATTTCACGATCTTTCAAACAAAAAAAATATCAGTGCTATTTTGTTCTGTTTCATTGAATCTTTAATCAAGATATAATTATTAACCAGATTTGTTATTTTTAAAAAATTTGTTTTCTTGTGTTTTCAATATTGTTTATGGATATTGTACTGTACTATTTTTGAACATGTACTGCTGTTAGTTTCTTTTAACAGATGCAGCACTATCGACGGCACAATGACGACATCGCGCGACAGAACAAATCGTTGACTACTTCCTCTACACTAGAAGCAGAACGAACTTACTGAAGTGTTTGCTGCTTCAGCTAAACATCGCAGCGATTATATTCAAATACATTGCAAATGTTTCTTAATTAGTCAGCGAACCAAAAAAATAAATAAATAAATTTTACATTGTTTTCTGTTTTAAGTTGCACTATAATTTTTTTTCTGCATTTACATGTACGTCCCTTTTCACCGTTGTGTTGCAAATTGCATTTTTGAGAATTTCTGCTATATTTCGAAATTGTTTTTTTCTTATCCGCCGGGGGGGAGTATCTGTACCAATTAATTGGACAGCTCAAATATTTTCACATAAAACACAACTTTAGTTATTATTGGAGTTATAGAATTTGGTTCAAAACGATGAATTTAACTTTCACATGCTCTATTTTTATGCAATTTCGAATTTTACATCCTGCCGTTCCATATCGTATGATCACGTGCTTGTATACAGCGATGTGACTTAGCCACAAATTGTAATATAATGAGTTGCTCTCCGGCAGATATCGGTTAGATAAGTTAACTTCTGTCGTGGTAATGCTAAATTAATCCTTTTTGTTATTGTAATTATTTTGTTTCAATTTTTATTTTGTTTTTAATTCTATTTGAATAAGTGAATAAATGTGCTGTAAATAGAATCAAGTTAGTGGTTAACTTTCTGACTTTGAATTGCTGCAATTAAACTTAGACATAACGCTCCTAACCAACCACTACACTGTCTTTATCGGACAGCAGTCCATCATTCGGAGGGAATAAAACGTCAGCTTGCAAAAATTCCTCTTCTAGCATTTTAATTACTTCATTAACACTCCTGGAACGGATGGAGAAGAGTATCGGGAGTAATCTGCGACAGGAGATTACCAGCTAGAGTAAAAGGAAAAGTGTACAGTTCAATGGTAAGACCAGCAATGGTGTATGGACTTGAGACAGTGGCAGTCACAAAAAAACAAGTAGAAGAGATGGAAGTTGCAGAGATGAAAATGTTGAGGTTTGCTATGGGAGTGACGAGAAAAGACAAGATTAGAAACGAGCACATCAGGAGTACCGTTAAGGTTGAACAGTTAGGAATGAAGATGAGGGAGGGCAGGCTGAGGTGGTATGGACATGTCATGAGGAGAGACCAAGTGTATGTAGGAAGAAAAATGATGGAAATGGAGTTACTGGGAAAGAGGAGAAGAGGGAGACCAAAGAGAAGATTTTTAGATACAGTAAAGGAAGATATGCGGGAAGTTGGTGTGAAGGAGACGGATGTTGAAGACAGAAAGATGTGGAGAATGATGATACGCTGTGGCCACCCCTGACTAAAGGGAAAGGCCGAAAGGAGAAGAAGAAGATTAACACTCCAAATCCGTTTGCTAGCCCTAATAAGAAAATAAACCGTTATTTTCATACTTTGTCTTCGATGTGTACCTTGGTGCCTATTGCACCCTAATAGGGCGCATCACAAAATTTAATGCTAGACAATGTTAAAACAAAAATTTATTTTCAATATCGTATTGACTTATCCTAGATGCTTTAAATTAACTATATCTACAAGAGAAAATAACTTTATATTACCAATAACCATACTATAATTTACCCACTACTTTCAGACATCATAAAATTTCAAATTTTTTTTTCTTACTGCTCTCAACTGCTACAATTCAATAATAAATTATATTTTTCTAATAAAACTGGTTAGTGTTTGCTGAGCTACTTGTGATTATCCTTAAACAATGGAAAAACAATTGCTTTCCGTGAAAAGTAACCTAATTAAACAGGTGCAACCTATTAAAGTGCAGTCTTGAAGCCTCCAAGTTTGCTATCGTTGTTGCGCGGAAGAAAATTTTTACAGTTCGTTCGAGTGTGTAGCGAACTCATCACCGCAAACCGTCTTTTATTCATGCTTGTATTCGTTATTGCAAAGTTTTCCGCAAATGTATTTTTCACATGTTGTATTTCGCTCGCTGCAGACTTGGCTTGCAGCGCTCTTCCGCTCGCTGCACAACGTTTAATTACTGCCATGGCAACCGTCGTGTGATAATTTCGCATTTCTTTATATTTTGCTTATGTACCGCCTTTCTGTTGTTTCCCACCAGATAATCGTTGGCTAATCGCCCAATCATTCCTGTAATCATTCTTAACACACAGCTCTCAGGAAGTAGCCTGGTCACGTGGTTTTATCGATAAATAAGGCAGACGTCACAATAATACAGCCATAAAATTATTACGACTACATATACGCGCTAGACCGATTCGTCGTCACAGATTAGAGACTTATATCAGCGACTAGTGAAATTTGACTCGAGAATATTCTTAAAACTAATTTTATTTGAATAAGGTTATTTATATTTGTATTTGCTGAAACGTTTATTTGAAGTTGTGCCCCTACTTAATAAAAAGGTGTGAAAGTTATTTGTGTGCCAATAATCACTCACGCTCCAAGTGTTTTGTTCTACAACTACTATGTTGACAGAGAGCAAAACATTTTTCCTCGAAAGAGCAGAACTCAACACCTCCGCATATTTAAAAGCTAACTAACTAATTGCCTTTCAACTGCAAAAAAAGTCAAGCAATTCATGGTAGAGTTTATAATTTTCTCTGCGTATACAATCGAATTATGTACAGCAAGCAAAGCAGGCTGCGTTGTCTTAGAAACGGCGTTCCTCAAGGATCGGTCTTGGCTTCCCTCCTATTTAACATCTATACCTACGATCTTCGTTCCATGATTTTCAGAAAGTTTGCTTATGCTGATGATTTAGCATTGCTGCATTCTTCTGGAAACTGGAAGGACTTGGAGGACTCTTTAAGCTAAGACATGTCTACACTTTCAGCGTATCTCCAGATTTGCAGGTTGAAGTTCAGTCACACTAAGACGGTAACGGCAGCCTTTCACTTACTGTAAATAACCGAGAGGCCAAACGTGAGCTAAAGGTCTACAACAACGATAGACTTTTACCGTTCTGTCCACCCCTACTTACCTTGGGGTAAAACTGGACAGATCGCTGACGTTTCGTCACCATCTAGTGGAATTGCGCAAAAAACTATCCTCGCGCGTCACACTGCTGAGGCGACTCGTGGGCTCGGGATGGGGTGCTGGTGCTAAAATACTACGCATAGCCACCTTGTCTCTAGTGTATTCAACAGCTGAGTACTGTGCGCCAGTCTGGTGTCGCAGTGCTCACACTCGCCTCATTGACAGTGTCTTGAATGACGCCTTGCGCATAGTTACTGGATGCCTGCGTCCCACTCCAACGGACCACCTACCTGTACTCTCAGGCATCCAGCCATCTGAGCTTCGCCGAATGAGAGTGACACTCTCCTAGGCTCATCGTGGATCTCTGAACCCTGATCATATCTTGTATAGTCTTTTAAGTGGGTTTTCAGATATTCGCCAAGTGAGACTATAATCCAGACACCCGTTTGTGCCAGGTGCGCGGAATTTTTTGGACGACCTTGCCAGTCTTGGCATCCGCGGTTCTAAAGGACACATCAAAAATGGAAAACGGAGTACTGTGAAAGACTGCAGGTGCTTCCAGTCGGTTCCAGGTCTGTTGGGATGGGTTTATCCCGAGCAGCTTGGGTTAAGCTCAACCGCCTGCGAACTGGTGTTGGGCGATTCCATTCGTCCATGAACAAATGGGGTCTCGCTCCTTCACCGAATTGCGAGTGTGGCGCCTCTGAGCAAACCGCAGACCACGTTCTAACAGCGTGCCCTATACATCGGGCACCACATGGAGCACGAGGTCTGACGGTTTTGGATGACGAAACTCGATGCTGGCTTAATAACACCACTGCCGACATCTGATTCAGGCAGTGCAGCAGTCTGGGGTAGAAAAAGGATAAACCCTCGGCCCCAGTCCTGCTTGTGTTTGATCTGGAGCGGATACCCTTCAAAAGACGACGACGACGATCAAATTATGTACAAGAAATTATGTCGAATCGATCGCGCGGTGATTAAAACAAGTTAAAAACGGATAGTGGCAGTGATGACACAGTCCCAGTTTATGTTTCGAGAACAAAATGGGGGCAAAGAAAAATTCATTACCTGTAAGTGATTTGACACTCAACTTGACGCGAAAAAAATTGAAGTGATGGTTTAAGACACAATAGATCGTGTATGACGTCACAGTAAACACTTGGTTGCGAAACTGCATTTTCTCAAATCGGTAACGCAAAATATAACAGCTTGAATCAATTCATCCACTTGCGGCAGTTGATGGATGCGCAAAAACAAGGAATTTTATTACCATCATCTTCGAAGTCAAACTTAAAGTCCTAGTTTAACTAAAAAAAATATCAAACAGTTCAATTGCGCAATGCACGACAAAGGTAAGGGAATCTACAGTTTTAAAAAGCAAATCAAATTTATTAAAGTTTTTCGAACGAGTGACGTTTAGTTATCTAATGCATACTTTTCTTTCTCAAAGTTAACTACTGTATTAATACTTCGGCAACACAGTTGGGATTGCAAGAGTGGTTGATGTACGTGCTCAGCACAACATCATTGTGAACACAAACAAAACACAAGTTTAAAAAATCGTTAAGCAAAATTTAAATTAGTCTTTTGAAATATTGCTTGAAGTAAAAGATTTTTCTTCCCAAAGCTTTTCATCTGACACTCTTCAGGGGAAATCGTCAGAATGAAGCAGAATTGAAACCGAACTAATTTATAAAGGAAGAAAGTAGAGTTCTCATTGGCTGAAAGAGTCAACCAATGAGAGAAAATTTCTTAACCTTTTCTCTCATTGGTTGACTCTTTCAGCCAATGAGAACTCTACTTTCTTCCTTTATAAATTAGTTCGGTTTCAATTCTGCTTCATTCTGACGATTTCCCCTGAAGAGTGTCAGATGAAAAGCTTTGGGAAGAAAAATCTTTTACTTCAAGCAATCTTCAAATTCTGTACCACCAAATGTTTATTCTTTTGAAATATCAAGGCAACCATTTAAGTTTTAGCCACAAGGAATTAAAAAACGTAACTATATTTTAGATAGTGAATAAACATTAAAAAAAGATTTTAGATGGTTTGGAAAAAAGAATTTAATCTTTAAGAGACATTTTAATAAGTAACAAATATTTCAGCCCTGATCCGCGATCATCTTGTGCGCTCGCTGGACGATATCGCGGTCACTAAGCTAGCGACTCACCTATGGGGTCCCCCGTCAGTGTCGCGTCGACGATGTAGTCGGAATCGAGTCGGAACAGGTAAACACCCCGGTTTGCGGCCTCGTATTTCTTCTCGCGCTTCTCTGCGACCTCTGAGAGGATGATCTGGCCGATGTATTCGATCATTATCGTGCCTGGCTTGATATCGCGGCTCGCGAACAAACCTAGGCCCTAAATCGTCACAATAAAATCGCTCGATGGTATCGATCGAAACAAGCAGTTGCGAGAATACCCGGATGTACGAGGTCGCCCTGGTCAATTGGGCAACTTTACAAAGTAAATAAAACAATAACTTTCTATTTGCACTCCAGCTTGTGCGAGCGTAAATTTTGCGTTTTATTGTTTAAATTTCTTAAAAAGATCGATGCCGCGATCTTCAAAAATCAAACAACTTGATACTAATTGCCTAAACCACCATCACAACTCAATACTAATTTAAACAAAAAGAAACAATCTGTGCTTTAAAGGATTAAAAGTTGTTTGAAAAAAACAAAACAACCGCGTTCTATTCACTGTGTTCAAGGCGAGGAACTGAAAACCGAACCTGGATTCTAGACCTCGCAAGGTTGACATTGCTCCTCCAATCCTGCTTCATCCGTCTGTACTGCGAGAACTTCGAGTGGATGAACTGCTTGTCTAAAGCAAACCAGAAGCGTTACCAATGCCGGTGGACTCGTAAAACTCGCTGATGAGAGTGTGTGGTTTGTACAAAGATGTCATTACTTAATGGTATGTTATTGTTCTCTAACTAAGTTCCCACACAATCGCTAACGCTCTTTACTAAGTACAAGTTTTGTTTCTTTAAAACTAAATCTAATTTTTTATTGTACTGAGTTATCATATGATGGCGTGCCACAGAAAATCTGACAGATCATATTACAGCATGAACTAACACTTTCACTTCAGTTAAATTGTGTTTCTGTCTGTTGATAAAACTCAATTTTGCAGATACTTCAAACAACAAAAGCTGAAATGCAAAAAATGAAGATCAAATCAAAGTAGCACCTGCCTTCCATTGCATTCTATGTATTCAAAGTAAGATGGAACTGCTCTCCGTATTCTCACTCTAACCTGGTGCTGGGGTTTGAACTGGTAGTATAGCTTGACTGACAAGTACGATGAAAGTCTGAAGAAATTTTCATCATCAACAGTGGATCAATCTCCTTTATGTCTCGCAAACAAAAGCACATCTATACAATGCCTTTTAACAAGTATGAATTGAAATCACGACTAGGTAAAAGAAAATACTTTTTGGGAGCAAAGATATTTACTATAAGTACAAAAACCAAGTGTAATTTTCTATGTTTTGAGTCTAACCTGTCAGTAAAAATGTGCAGTTCCAGTATTTCAAAACAACATTAAAACATCTTAAAAACAAAATTTATTGTAAAGCTGCCTTAAATTTTCAATATTATAATTAAAATGAAGAATGAACCCAAAAATGCGCACAATGCAATCGATAAAAAATAAATCGTAAACATTATTACACATCAACATGTTATACTAGAGCAGCGGTCAGTAACTGGTGAATCCAAAAGTAGTATGTTTTTTCGTTAGGTTATTTAGGTTATAAAAAGTTATAAAAAAAGGTTCTTTAGGTTATAAAAATAAAAAATAAAAAAAATAGGTCCTGGGGTAAAAAATATTAAATTTAAGATAAAGAGATATAATTTTAAGATAAAGAGACAGCAAAGAGATAAAAGAATCCCAAGTTCCCGACCGCTGCTGTAGAGTAAATAACTCGGACTATCTAGTTTCTCACAGGGGTGACACCCCACAAAATCTAACAATAACACCTACATTTTTCTCGAAACCTTGATATAAGGTTCGGATTTAGCGTATACTGTTGGGTTGGTGGCCAAAGGAACTTTAAGGTGGGGGAGCGGTCGTAACAAAATTTATAGTTGGCACAAATCTCTATGTTTGGTAACTAAGAATAAATTTTGAGCCTTTCATTAAACTCAATATAAACACTCTTAAAAAAACTAACACAACTAAATAAAATCACCAACCTGTTCCCGTCGGACAAAACAATCTACAAAACCATTCACATCTTAGCTCAGAGCTTTACATTTTTTTAGCATAACTAAACCATTAAATTGATATTGCAATTCCGCAAAACTCTCGATTAAATAATTGTTTAAATAACCGATTGGTTAAAACTCGGGCAATTCCAAGAATCTTCAAAGAACTCCAGAGTTTCGAAAAAAACCTTTTTAAACAGCATTGACTTACAAGTGATTGTAATATGCAAAAATTAAAGTTAAATAGACAAATACTAGACTGCCACGCATTCCTTATACCTCCCCACCGATTCAAGTATTCTATAGACGACGAGTGATGTCAAACCGAAGATTTTTGCTCGAGCTCAATCTCGCCAACTGGAGAAGGAGATCGGACTACTGACCAGTGAATGAAAATTATTTAGTTTTAGTAAATCTACGAATAGCAACAGATGCAACTGATGAAAATAAATACAGAGAAGACACCTGACTTAATTCAAATAAACGAGTATGAATATAATAAACAGCGATATTAAAAAAAATTTGAAGCCATGATGAAGCACAGCATAGATCGCACCAATTATACTGTGATTGAACCACCTTACAAAATTTATCAAAATCATGTTGAAGGTCTATATATCGGGCTCCTTTAAGAAGCGGGGTGCAAGTTAACTTTCTTTGTTTCTTAGGAGACCCAGTGTTTAATTTAAATTACATCGATACAAAAGTTAATAAGATACAAATATTTTCGATCGCTGTCGAAGGAATCCACATAAAGCTGACTTAATAACTTAAAAAGTATTTAGTCAAAGAATTAAATAATGGAATGCAAAAATGGGTGCAACGGATGAAACAAGCATCTGATGAAACAAGCATGAAACAATTAAAAAATGCATGTTTTCTACTGCCTATAAAAGCATATTGTCTACTACATCTAACTTGCTCGATTAGCATAAATTTATAATTTACACACACAAAACAACCAGCACAAGTGCAAGCTTTTATTGTTACTCAAAATTTACTAATTTCCATATTACACAAATGAGCACGCAAACGCAAATCAAAATTAGTAAGTTGAGTTGGCTCATTTCGGATTTTTTTGTTGATCAGTTCTTTCAATCTTCCAATTCTTCGTTCGGTCGAGCGATTGTGGTCATTAATCGTCTTTCGAAAAGACGGTTGGACATGAGTCATTGATATACATGGGACTTCTTTACTCCTGTTTGTGAAGAAATGCTTTATACGACTTCTTTGGTCTTGAAGGAGTGATAGCACATTTACTTTTTCAGTCAAAGACTTTGAACTTTTAACTGCTTTAACAGTGTATGGTGCAACTTTGGCATGCACACTTAAAGCAACATTTTTTCAAGAAAGCCATTGCGACGCTTGAGCCAAGAAATATTTCATAACAACATCAGTGATATTTGGGTCGATTTCAACAAAACAGCTAAGCAGATCGCCGTCAAATATGGAAAGAAAAGGACCCTCTGGAGCTTTGGGGTTTAAATGTATCATCAGAAATGATGGTACATAAACACAAACGATGTATGAAACTATCTTCTGAAGGTTGTTTTTCTGAGTATCAGTGAGATTTTTTGAGTTAAAAATAAGCGTTCGCATATTACCATTTGCAATAGTAATCCATCGAAAATGGCAAATTTGTTCTTGCTTTAAAAAAGCAGGTTCTTTAAATTTAGTGGAATATCGGTGATGATATAGCATGCCAAGACCAGCATGCATAGCTGATTATTCCTAAAACTGTGTTCTTCTACTTTATTGCTCTTTTGTTCAGAGAGCCACTCGAGCTTGGCTTTCAAGAGCACAGCAGAAATTCCGGTTACCGGAACGTTCAACTGATCCCTTGCTATTAACCTTTCATTATTTGGCTTGTCTAACACTCATATTCTGTTCAACAAAGCTCCATCTTGCATTATTCCAGGACCTTTTCTTCCGCCATTAACGTAGCAGATTGCACGGGCAACATAAATTTTATTTGTGTGTAACAAGCATTCCAGAATATGGATATCATGACCAATTAGCTACCTCGTAGCTGCACACTAACTTTTTGTTGTTAATCAACGGGTTTTCGAGAATTGAGCACTTACATATGTCAACTAACCTATACAACCATTCCTCATTCACCTTATTACCTCCATACTTCATTTCTTACTTAAAGCGTTATATCTATGTATTAAATCTTTCAACTTGCTTCTATCCTCTGTTTGCCAAGTACAGAAAGACTAGCTTTTGTCCATATACTTAACACGTCTAACAACAGTTGATGTTTCACATCTTTGTAATAGAGTAGTTTGTTAAAATACTTCGGATTAATTACACTTAACTGATTTCTCAAGTAAAAGTAATGTCCAACTACATTGGAATTAAGAGGGAGCATGTTTTTCTCAAGATCTTCAAAGGTTTACATCGACTTGGTAATAGGCTTATTACTTCTCAAAGCCATGGCTACACAACTAAAACCTGTTCTGTTCTTTATAAATCTGTTCTATTTTCTTCTCTATATAGCTGGTTTTATACTAATCTTTTCGACTTTGCTGTTTGTGAACCTTTTCGTTTTTCTTTGGCATCTTAACCAGATGCTCAACCAAATCCAATAAACTTTGCAATGAAGCCATTTCTTCATCTGGACATGTGCATTGTAAGCTCCCTCTGCTGCATGATGCTGGTGATCTGCTTCGTCTCCTTTTGCTGCACGTAGACCTTCCGGAACACAGAGAGGGTCTTCAACTGGTCATGGTAGGGAGGAGCGGCGGCTTGGTTTCCGGTCACGGGATGTGACCGGGACAGAGGACAGTTTTATCCTGAAAGCAAAAGAGTTAGTGGCAGCTCTCAACAACTTCTCAACCATGTTAAAAAATAGAAATGAAGATAACTAATTCAACGCGAGACACACCTGGCAGAAGTGGCTTTCACACTGAAGTGCGCATGCGCAATGGTAGATATTTACGCAGCGGGAACGATGGCATCGTATGGTGGCGCCTTTTTGCATGCACACGACACACGTGGCAAAACAGCCGTTTCTAACCGCCAAGTCCACATTGATGAGGGCGCCGCCCTGTGGAACGGAAGCAATCTTTAGCGCGAGTTAATGAAGAACAAGTTAATTTTCATGACGTCAACAACAACAGCAGATGATTAACAAAGAGAAAGCGACCCGAGCATCACCTGCGTCTCGTACACTTCAGCAAACCAAAGGGCGCAGTTAAAGTGGATCCACTGGTCGACGTCCAAATTGAGCAATCGACCCACCCCTTTGTGTCCCTATCACCGCTCACCCCGCACAGGACACAGGTTCTGGAGCGACCACATTGGCAGGGGGCTGAAAAATAATTTCAACGCAGAATCAATGCAACCTACAACGGACACAAGCGTCACGAACAAGATGTTTTCATCAAAACTTTTCAAAATGATTCGTACATTTCGGAGTCGCGATCAAAAATTAATGAAATGATATAAAGTGATCATACCAATATTTCAACGTTAAGCATTTTAATCAACGCAACTTGACTAACTGTAATTATTAAGAAACGTAGGTTTGATTCCACTCCATAGACTACCGACCGCTAAAATCACCCACCTTCAAAGCTGACCCGCACTTCTGCAGGAGGGCGTCCACGTCAGGAGGAGGTTTTTGAGCCCGGTTCTCCCGATAGCAATGGTCATTGTCCATTTCTTCGATTTAATGCCTTTCTAACGTTTCCTGCCGTGCTTCGTTTTCTTGCCTAATCAATATTCATTACTTTATGACGTATGTACCACGTGATTGAAAAAACTAACAAGAAACGTGTTTGATAGTTTTTAACAAAAAATTTGTGAATAAAAACTTGCAGGGATTCACCTGGACCCGCCGACCTTCTTTTCCCCTTCCTCGCCTCTTTTCATCCGCATTTTTACTAGGATCTTCGGCGGCATCGTTACTTCCTGTTGGAGTTGTTCCTCCTGCTCTTCCTCGTGTCGAAACAAACTTCGCATAAAGATTGGCATTAATGAGGAAGGTGATATCGATCTTCCTCTTGTGGCGCTGGTAGGAGTAAACCTTCAACTTTTTCTTAGGGCTGCTTCTGTCGAGTTTGACCTGAAATTTCACCGCTCGACATAAAGTGTTGGAAAAGAAATTCTCCATACTTTTATTTTTACATCATTCCTTGAAATTGAAAAATTTAACTTCATTCTTTACCGTTTAACGTTGAGCAAACTTAGTAAAAACCTTATACGCATTCAAATATAGGACGAACCCCTCAAATAACATTGACTTCAGGTATTTAAACCTTACCTGTGAATTATTACGTCGAATAGTGCGACTACATTAATCTCTAACAACTCAAAATCTCAACTTGGCGCTATGGCTTCCGCGCATTGCAGAGGCTTCATCATGAGCTTATCTATAATATTTGACTTTGTTCAAGCAAAATGATCCTCAATACCTGGTAGAAAAATTATCGCCAAGATAAGGTGTTTGATTGGGGGGAGTGGGTAGGGAATCCGGGACTTTTACATGTTGGTTTGCAGCCAGTTCCTCATCGAGGCTGTCCATCCTTTCAGGGGAAGGAGGTTATGAAGATTGAGGAGTAGGGGGGTGCGTATACTCGTAAATAAACGGATGCTAAAAACAAAATATGTTAAAGTGAGGTTTAAGGTTTAAAAGGAAAAAACAACCCAAAAGAAAGATGTAGTGATAGAAACAAAGGAATGATTTTTATAACAACTTTGACTAATAATAAAACGCAACAAACCGGCCAGAATAAACTTCATAACAAGACAAATAACAACTGAAATACGATGAAAACAAAGCGGATCCCACCTTGCAACGCAACAAGCCATAATAACCGGGGAGACCACGGAAAGTCGCCCTCCCGAGAATTCCCTCCAGCATTAATTTGTTTTGGGTCAGTCCGGTCCCTTTTGCACATTGCCAAGTTGATTTTAATCTCTGGCTCCACCAGTGGCAGTAGAGGAAGCTGAAAGTGAACGTTTATTACTGAGGATTTTTTAGTGTATCTTAGGCATGACTCTAGGGAAAAGTTAAAATCAAATAATAAATTTGAACGGAAATACGTCAAAGAATTTTAGAAATTAAGTTGATCTTACAAAATATGAGACATACTAATGTCTGCCCAATGCTGATAACTAGAAGAGAGCAAACAGCGAAATCGAGTACGCAACAATGAGAAAGACAATGAAAACAAAGAAAATGAAAATTCTTAATTAATGAGAAAGACGTCATCACCGCGTCATCAGAACAATGAGTCGACATTGTCTTTCACCTAAGATCGGACTCATCGGCTTCTATGGAATCGGCTGTTTGACTGGAAGCTGCTCAGTTGGAAACCCTTTCTGTGTGTTCTTCGCACCAGCTGCCTGTGATTTTTGAAGATCCTATATGAAAGGGATTCATCATCTTGGCTCTGGCGCTTTTTCTTCTTTTTCTTTTCCATCCTTGCCTTTTGAATCGGCGCGAAATTTCTTCTTTTCTTCCCACTCGCATCCGCCTAAAATCCAAAGAAGATTTTTAAAAAAGAGAAAGAAATTTGGAAATAATCAAACTGCTATATTCCGAAATTTCGGGAATACAAAATTCCTTTTATTTAATGAAGAGGATAAACAGCACTTTGCGAAGCTACGC
Organism: Diplosoma virens; assembly: GCA_963680785.1. Taxonomy (NCBI): domain Eukaryota; kingdom Metazoa; phylum Chordata; class Ascidiacea; order Aplousobranchia; family Didemnidae; genus Diplosoma; species Diplosoma virens. The sequence continues at coordinate 135,745 of CAVMFT010000154.1, forward strand.
AAAGTAAAAAGCAAATTTTACCGTATTTTGCTCTAAGCAAATTCAGTTAATTTCAATGAAAAATAATTTAAAATAAATTTTAATTCACTTCAAACTCAGCATTCTCAAAGCCCCCATATGGGCCAATCGGGCTCATCATTTTTACAGGGAAAGCACCAGACATTTCCGGCATCTACAAAACAAATTGATGTTAGTTGATGAAAAAAACACAATCCGAAGGAAGCACTCACAGGAGAGTCGCTTCCAGGCTTGAGCATGAGGCGAAGAAGCTCTTTATGGTTGTTGGCCAACGCTGAACTGAACACGGGGGTTTCGAATCCCATCGGGAGCTCGTTTGGCGCGTTCTAAAATTGACGGTAAAATGTTTTTTTATATCATTGCAAAAAGGAAGAAATTGATGGGTTTCGAAAGTACCTTCGCCATGGTTTGCGGGGTAGAGTGTTTAGAGCAGTGGTTCTTAACTAGGGTTCGATCGAAACCCTGGGATTCGGCGAAGCTGTTTCAGGGGTTCGGAGCGAACGCCCTCTGAAAGATTATTTTTTGAAGATTTTGCCCAGCCTAAAGTTAGTTCTTATCAAAAACAACAAAGAAAATAGATTAGTTTGACACTGACCGTTGGTATACTTTTAATATCGACACTGAATCCGTTGTATGCAACCGTATAACACTTGATTGTCTATCATCGTTCACAAAAGTAGTTGTTCTCATTGTTTTTTATAATAGGCAAGTTATCCAAATGTGCCTTTAAGTTTAAAAGCGCCGATAGCAAAATTGAAGATTTAGTTATTTTGCCGATTAAAGCAGTGAAATTTATAGTGTAGCAACTGGCAAAATATAATTGAAATATGCTTTATGAAATCACCTTCCAGGATAAGCTGCCTTGTAGTTGTTGGAGTTGAATTAGGTCAGTAAGTGCATTCGAAACGGTTTAATAACTGTTACTATTAATATTTTCATCATCATTGAAAACGAGAAGAAACTAAGCCGTGAATTATTTTAGGACTAAAAATGTTATTAAAAGTTCAGAATTGAGAATCATAATTTAAGAATTATTTTAGGTCTAAAAAATATTTGACTAAAAATATTATTAAAAGTTTCAGAATTAAGAATCATAATTAATAATTATTTTAGATCTAAAAAATATTTTTTGTTATTTTAAGTCTATCTGTAACTTTACTTTAACATGCCTGCCAAAAAAGAAAGTGGTCAGAGAATTATGCGCAGTATAGCTTCACTTGTGCAACAAAAAGTGATGGAACTCGGTACCCTCAATGCATGCTTTGCAATGTTAAGTTGAGTAATTCCAGCCTAGCAACAGCTAAATTACGAGAACATTTTACAAAAGTTCACGGTACAGGAAAATATAAGGACACCACACTTACTCAATTCAAGCAAAAGAGAACGAGATTTAATGCAAATATGCTACCATTACACCTTGTGGTTTTGTTTCAGTGGATAAATCGATTCTTACGGCGTCGTATGAAGTGGCATACCTAATTGCAAAAGAGGGAAAACCGCATATCATTGGTGAGACACTTTTCAAGCCAGGTGTAATGCAGTTGGCCAAGATTATGCTGGGAAAAGAAGTTGAAACAAGCTTTCTTTAGTACCACTTTCAAATGACGTTGTTAAAAGCCGAATAAATGACATGGGTGAGAACATTCTCGGTCAGGTGGTAGCAGATTCGAAGGCTAGCCCAACAAAGTTCAGCATACAACTTGATGAAGCCACAGATATTGCTAATTTAAACCAGTTTATCGCATTTGTACGTTACATTAAAGGACAAGAAATTAAAGAAGAGTTTCTCATATGCAAACAACTTATAACAACTGCAAAGGCCATCGATGTGAAAAATATTTTGGATGACTTCTTTACAAGCAATGGTCTATTTTGGAGTATGGTTTCTGCCGTGTGCACTGATGGGGCTCCTGCGATGATAGGATGCAAGTTTGGTTTAAGAGGCTTGATTAAAAGTGTTTCTCCACATATTGCATTCACACATCGCATGTTGCACCAACACGCACTTGTATCTAAAATGCTATCTTCATCACTCGCTGACGTTCTCAAAATTGGTGTTGAAACGGTTAATTTTGTGAGGGGTTGGGCTTTAAATCATCGCATTTTTATGCAGCTGTGCGAAGAAATGGACTCAAAATTCAAAGTTCTGTTGTATCACATTGAAGTACGATGGTTATTGTGGAAGAAAACGATGAATCACGTTTTTGCTTTGCCTGCAGAATTATTGCAGTTTTTGAAAAGTCACAACCATCGGCATTGAAAACACTTTGAGGACTCAAGTTTTATCCTTACTTTCGCATTTTTGGCTGACATCTTTGATGCCCTCAATCAATTGAGTTTCCAAATATAAGGAGGTGGTAAAAATGTAATAGAAGCTGAAAGGAAACTGAGTGCTTTTTAGAGGAAATTGAAGCTATGGCGACAGCCATTGAAAAATGACAACTTTGCTAACTCCACTTTTGGACGAGATAGTAAGTAACGGTTCTGCAATTAATGAAAAGTAAGTTGTAATGAACTTCAGGGGCTTCTGGCAGTATTTACTGAGCATTTGCAGAAATAGCATAGATCATTTGAAAACTACTTTCCTGAACAAATGCAATATCCTGCATGGGTACGTCAGCCATTTTCTTATTATACTACAACAGCAGATTTAAAAAGTCCATACACAAATGACATTATTGAGCTTCAAGAAAGCGAGGTTAAAAAACGTGACTTCAACCTTCAACGCAACAAATCTTCAAAGGTTTTGGTGCCAACAAATCGAAAGTTATCCTTTTATTGCTAAAGTTGCCCTTGAGGTTCTCATGCCATTAATCACCACTTATTTATGAGAGCATGCGTTTTCTATTCTAATGGATTTTAAAGCAAAAAAGTGAAACAGGCTTCCATGCGAAAATGACAAAGAATTGCTGTTTCCGAGACAAAGCCTCGAATTTCACAATTAGTCATCGAAATACAACAGAAGTCGCATTGATATAGAAATGTATTACAATTGAATGTGGTTGATTTTTGTTTATGTGACTGAGCAAAAATTTAGGGTTCAACGAAAGCTTGCAGAATAACGTAGGGGTTCGGGAGTTTAGCAAAGGTTAAGAACCACTGGCTTAGAGGAAGATCGGGGAGGTTTTGGAGTTCGCATCCATTGAGGCAAAACAACTCTTTGCCCTGTTTCTTTGTCCATTTCCACTTGTTTGGCAGATAAAAAGCAAAACAAAAACATTATTAAAACGCTGGCAATATCACGATACAAAAGAGAAGTGTTTGTTTGCAGAAGCACATCGACGTGATCGCTGATCAACACCATGCGAACAGTACGATCCAATCACACACGGAACTGACCAGTGTCGTCTTGTGCGTTGTTAAAAACGTCCGCGAAGAGCGCAGTGACGTCACCGTCGATGCTCGCCAGGCCGTCGGTCAGCAAGGTCTCGAGCGCGCTTGGGATCAGAATGTTCTTATGACTGTTTCCACCTGCGCGCGTCATCAATCAGCCTTGTTACTTCATAGTCGCAAGTTCAAAAAATAACCTGATATTAATAAAAAAAGTTTAAATTGGTTCATAGACCAATAGATTGTTTTCAATAGTTCTGTTAGATATATAATTCTTTCGGAAAACTCGCAAAAAATCTAACAAAGTTCTTGTTGTATCTTTACACGAATACACAGGTTTATTAAAAAAACAATAGTAAATATTCACAAAAGTACTTAGCCAAAAAACAACCGTATTGAAAGATAATGCTTTTTAGTTCGTTTGCTGTAGTAGCTTGATACTTCGAACTGACTGCTAAACCAAAATAAAGGCGCATATTTAACTAGTAACAACTATGCCTGGAGACGCGCGCGTCCAATAATTGTTTGAGCAGAAGGCGCTGATTAAGATTAGAGCGTTTAAGAAAAACACTACGTCATCTATTGCACAATATCACAACAGTTCTTACTTCAAATTTTGAGGTTGTTGGGGTAACATTAGTTTTTCGCATGTCAACTAAACACTAAACTACGACGTTTAGTAAAAACACCATACGGTAATATTTTTCAGAGAAGTGTGTCAGTAAATGCCCGCGCATACTTGGTTCGCTGATACGAGGTGACAGGGTTCAAATCTTACCTTCATTTCCTTGAGCACCCGACAGTATCCAGAGAATTTTATCTTCTTTGAAGGGGAGATCGTCGGGTACGACCCCCAGTAGCTCTTCGCTCACTTTGTCCATCATGAGTGAATCGTCATCATTGGAAGCAGCGTTGCAAGCCTGACGTAGCAAATCAATCATGACGTGATTTAAACTCGATTGACGTCAAGTAATAAACAAATTTCAACCGGACTTCGAGAAAAGATCAATAGAACAGGAAGCTTACGATAAGCAATCGTTATGTCATAGATTTTGAAATCGATTGAAACACTCACAGCAAGCTTCTCTTTTGGTTCGGCGTTCTTCTTTGCTTCCACCGCTTTCATGGCAACCTGGGTGTCGAGTCTCAGCTTTAATCTCTCCGGCAGTAAAATCTGAGAGTCGAGATTGCTTAATCTGTGAAGCGCGATGGAATTGTTACACGAAGCAGTTGGTATCATAGCAAATAGCTGAATGCAAAAACTCGTTAAACTCTGCTTTATATGTCGAGATCAGTTTTGAAAGAATTACAGAACACAACTTTACTTTTCGTGTGTGCTGTCTTCAATACGAAACAATTTATTAACTTCTTACGGTTTTTATCGTTTCTTCGAGATCGATATCGCCGGAGCTCGTTGTCTTGGCTTAAGTTAAAATATTGGCTCCGAAAAAACCTTCCTAAAATCAACGTCACAATCAGATTTAGGCAGAAGTTGTTTTTTAATTAATATTAAAATAGTTTCCGAAGTATTTTTATTTTCTTCTACTTATTTGGACGATAACAAGTAAAGAAACAAACACATGGTTGTTAATTATGTAACATACAAATAATAATGAAAAAATAGTCGTGTCAATTATTAAAATCAATCCAAAATGAAAACAAAAGATGGACTAATATAGACTGAGTTTTTTTTTTTTTTAATCAGACTAGCTTTCGTAAAATACTATCAACTTCGTCAGGTGTAACTAAAAAAATTAGTGCGTTTTTTGCGTTTATTTTTAATTTGCATCAAAATACTTGGAAAAAAATCAAACAAACACCATTGCAATCGAACAGTATTAGTAAAGCTACAAAGTATACAATGGAAACTGGTCGATCCATCGGACTCTTCGCTTGCGTTTCGGTTTCGGTTGGGAGGGAGGGCGGAGATTTTTAGCTTGAGGGGAGGAACCAAGCCACTGTTTTGTTCTGATGTAACAGTTACCATTACAAAAAAATAAGTGTTTTAACTGGTTAGTGAAAACAACCAGTTAGTGTTTCAAACTTTACACTGAGACACGCGATCAAATGGCGACACGTTCTTAAGAGAATTTCCAAATTTGAGAATTTACACAGGAGATAAAACAAAAATTATGTAACTTGCAAACAATTATTCTTTCTACAAAAGTGAGAAGCGGCTTTAAGGAAAACAAATAAACAAACATACAAATAACATTAAACACAAGATAATTTCGGTGTTAATATCTTGTGTTTACATATGAACAAAGGGATGATTAAATACAAACCTTCAGACTTCGACTTCGAGTTTTCCTCCTCCTCCATCTCAGCATCTTGATCTTTCTAATGAACGATTGTTATTCCTCCTTTATTCCCATGCTTGGTTTAATTTAACTCGGATTCTAAACCAATACTAATGTAAACAGTGATTAAACAATAAGATGTTTACAGGTACAGATACACAATTGCTTGCTAATGTGCTTTATCAGTTTTCGTTAAAGTAGCAGCGATTGCTAAAGAAATGATATATCTAGTGATAAAACAGACATCCAAGTGCAGTGTCTTGAAATGTCACAATTTCACGTCTTAATAAAAGTTAAAAGGAAACATCGGGATGAAGACGAGGTTTGTTCATGCCTGAACGTCAGCCTTTAAGCTACGAAACCTAACTTCGATCACATATTGTTCAATAAATGAAATTTAACCCCCCAACCCCCACCTCCGGTGATTACGGATTTCCTCATCTTGACCTCGTCCACTTTCGAGGGGCTACTGTGAAACTTACTCCCGTTGAGCAACCTGGGGACCGCTATGAAAATTCGATTACACTTCCCTTTCGCCCTAACAACGCTACCACGGTTTCGTTGGCGGACCACGAAGCCCCCGAGAAAAAAAGTTTATATTGAGGACAGCTAATGGGTTTATAAACGTTAAAAGTAAGCACTATTGTAAACCAACGAACCCTGCTCAAAAGCAAACACAATTTAAAATACTTTATAGGAGCAGCCATCTTGTTTTTTACTGACCAGGTCTATAAGGTTTCCTTGTACGCTTTATGGCAAAATCTTGTACTCCCGACACCACTTGCTTTGTTAAATCGCTTCAAATAGAAAAAGTAATAGCATCGGTGCCTTCCAGAGGCGATGGAAACGGTTCAGATAAATCAAGAGATGTCGCTTGGGAGCCTAAATGGACCAACACGGTACATCAAACAAATAATCACCAAACTTTAAAAAAAATTCTTTAATGAACAAACCCACATCACATAAATCTTGGTAAAACATAACTTTATCAAAGGAATCTTTACTAAAAATATCCTTAACACACAAACCTTCACCAAAAAAGTGTTTTATCAAAAAAACTAATTAAACAAACTCTCAGGAAACATATCATCTTCAATTAAACTTGCTAGAAACTTCAAACGCAATTTTATGACAAATTATTAATCAAATAAATTAAATGCTTCAAGGCAATATTTAAAAATAGTTGAAAATGCTTGAAAAACTATAGTTTAAAATCCTTTGCAAAATATTGAGATAAAAGCTAAGCAGTTTAAAAAACAATACAAAACAGTATCGAAGTGCTTGAATCTAGTTTTAATTATCAGCAGATTGGTAAAACATATACTACAATAAGTCACTTATCTTCGATGCGTATGTTATGGTGGAGAACTTCAAATACACGTGAAAGCAATTTTTCAAGAGCGCAAACTCAGCAAGAAAGTCTCATGACAAGAAAAACTTAAATTGCTTAAAATCATGAAACTAAGGAAGATAAAATTATCCAAGAAAATACCGAAGTAACTCGCGGGTTACCGCGAGGTTAATGTGCATGTTGCAGTTGATTTGATCGATTATGTCCGAATAAAAGTTTTAAGTGGCTTACATAACAGAGCTTACAGTAATCATTAGCAGCTCGACATCAAATCAAATGGGGTCTCACTCCTTTACCCAATTGCGAGTGCGGCACCGCTGAACAAACTGCAGGCCCATACATCGGGCACCACATAGAGCACGAGGTCTAACGGTTTGAATGCCAAAACTCGATGCTGGATTAACAACATCACTCCCAGCATCTGGTCCGGGCAGTACAGCAGTTTGGGGGTAGTAAAAGGATAAACGTCCCGCCCCAGTCCTGTTTGTGTCTGACCTGGAGTGGATACCCTTCCAAACGACGACGACGACGACGATCAAATCAAACTGACGAATGAAACAACAATAAAGCAAGCAAACTGTTGTATAATTGTAATTATGATTGTAATTGTGCGTGGTCAAGCCCGAAGCACGTTCTTGATTTAAGTTTTTGTACTGTGCGTTTTATCTCTCTCATGGTTGCTGCAGAACGCTATCATAGCGACGCGTGGTTGTTTAGGTGTGTTGTTCTTTAAGTTCTGTTGCTTGTTTCTCTGTTAGCGTGCGTTACTGTTTAGATAACTACGTTCTTAGTTGATTAAAACCTAAATTCGTTGTGTTTTGGGTAATTTTAGAACAATTTAATCAACTAAGATTCATCCAGTATGGACAGACTTATGCAGCCTTCTCGCCTCGATTTAGACGCTAACTCGTCTTCTGCATCGAAAGAATGGTGTCATTGGTTTGTAACGTTCGAAAATTATATTGAAGTATTAGATGCATCACTGGCGGGAGAACGACGGACCAACAAGTTAAAAGCATTGGTAAATTGCGTCTCGCACCGTGTGTTCGAATATATCGCTGATTGTGATTCGTATGATGAGGCAGTAACAGTTTTGCGGAACCTTTATAAAAAGGCGCCAAACGAAGTCTTCGCTCGCCATCTTTTGGCCACCGCCAAGCAACAACCAGAAGAAATTTCTTTTGCCGACTTTTTACCGGTTGTTAAGCTTTACTTTTTGTATTTGTTTTTCAAATTTTGGATTGCTTTCTGACGAGCCCTATAGACGAAACGAACCGTTAAAACTAAAAAAAAATAGTTAAAATAAAACTGTTTATGCGTGCCGACCAGAGTTGATTTGTTTTGATATAGTAAAATGCTTATTATGACGTCATAACTTCGTACGCCCGTAAAACTTCTAATCTGTCGCCTTTGTAGCAAGCTACATTATTGTACTTTTTTGTAAAAGATGCATGTTAAACGACCGTGATTCGAAAATTTAACTATTCAAGCACCTATTTTAATTTAAATATTCGAAATTAAGCTATTGTAAACTTAAATAGATAAATATTGGGCAAGAAACATCGTTAAATTTAACGCATTTAACAACTTTAAATTAAAATTTTCGCTCTTATCAGCTGAACATTTACAATTGCCTTTTCAATTGTCTTTGTGACATAACAAAATTTTTTTGCTGTCGCTTCAACGCTAGTGAAGGTAAATCATTTTTATTTATTTTCCCGCCAAATTGTCTCTCCGCCAAATTGGCTAGCCAACAAATTGTCTCCCACCAAATCGACCCCGCCAAATTGCCTTGCTTCGGATAAAACTGCCCTTTTCAGGGCACATTGCCAACAAGTTCCCAAGACCCACTATTCTTCAGCTGAACATCGAAGATCTTACTGCAAGCAAGATGAACGTTCTTCATCACCTCGCTATGCAGTCTGAGGCACTCGTCATCCTACTGTAGGAGACTCATTGCACTGATGCAGAGAAGTTGGTACTACTAAACTACCAACTAGCTGGGTCTTCTTTAAGCAGGAAGCATGGCCTTGCCACGTTTGTCCACGAGCGACTGAGATACACGCTTTTGGACCAATCTCCACGAACATCAGAGATGGAGTGGCTGTGTGTGGACGTTGATGGCTATAAAATAGTTAACGTCTACAAACCACCGCCAACGCGATTGCGATACCTGGATCTCCCAGTGTATCCTCACCCCTGTCTTTACGCTGGCGATTTTAACTGTCGTCATGCTGACTGGGGTTATGACGACAACAGTCCGGACGGTGAGTGCTTGGCTGGCTGGGCAAGTATTAATTGTCTTGCCCTCCTATATAATGCCAAGGATGCTGCCAGTTTTTATTCCGGCCGCTGGAACACTGGCACCAATCCAGATCTAGCTTTTGCTAGCATAGGTCCAAACAATCGCTTACCAGATAGACGTGTCCTTGACAAGTTTCCCAGGTCACAACATCGACTCTCGCTTATTACACCACCAAGGTTTGCTATGGCAGTGCCAAGCATGCCTGTTAAGCGATGGAACTTCCGCAAGGCCAATTGGAGTCACTACATTGCTTTGACAAATAAATTCGCAAAGACTTTGTTGCCGCCTGATTCACTGGATGTGGATGCGGCTTACCAGGACTTCTGTAACACCATTAAGAAAGCAGCCTAAAAGACTATCCCACGCGGGTATCGAAATAACTATATTCCGTGTTGGAATGCAGAGTGTGAATCCCTCTATAAAACCTTTCTGCAGTCTCCTCAGGGAGACGACTCAAGTTTGGCTGCCACAGCTCTGCTTGCCAAGCTTGACAGAAAGCGGAGGGATCGATGGTCCGAAGCAGTCCGGAACATTGACTTCTCACACTTTAGTCGAAAAGTGTGGAGTATTTTGAACAACCTTACTGGTAGGTCACAACACTCTCCTTGTCACTGTCCCGTTTCAGCCGATGCTATTGCATCTCAGTTGGTTAGAAATGGGAAATACGAGGCTGTTGATCGCAAGTCATCTCGACTTGTCTTTCAAGAAGTGTCTGACCTTTGGAGGGCCACAACACCAGACGCAGTAAATATCTCTGACGATTTTTCAAAGAGAGAATTTACTGCTGCCCTTCAACATTTAAAACCAGGTAAAGCTCCGGGACCTGATTCCATCTGCCCCAAGCTTTTACTCAATGCTGGAGCTGCTTTGAAGTCCTGGTTACATGACTTCCTTTCTTCCTGTTTGCGCCGACTTAAAATTCCCAAGATCTGGAGAAGAGCGCTTGTGGTCGCGATCCCAAAACCAGGAAAGCCCGTGGGGGATCCAAAGAGTTATCAACCGATATCTCTGCTCTGTGTACCCTACAAGATCCTCGAGAGGCTTATCTACGACCGCGTTGAACCATTAATCGATCCACTGCTCCCTAAAGAGCAGGCTGGGTTCCGATGCAGGAAGTCAACTGTAGATCAAGTTGTTCTGCTAACCCAGAACATCGAGGATTCTTTCGAGGCTAAAAAGAAGGCCGGTGCCGTATTTATCAATCTGACAGCTGCTTGTGACACTGTCTGGCACCGTGGTCTTAACTTCAAGCTGCTGAGATTTCTTCCGGACAATACATGGTCAAAATGATCATGGAGCTTGTCTAAAATCGAAGTTTTACTCTTACCACCGATGACAGCAAGCAAAGCAGGCTACGCCGTCTTAAAAACGGCGTTTCTCAGGGATCGGTCTTGGCTCCCTTCTATTTAACATCTATACGTACCATCTTCCTTCCATGATTTCCAGAAAGTTTGCTTATGCTGATGATTTAGCATTGTTGCACTCTTCTGGAAACTGGAAGGACTTGGAGGGGATCTTAAGCCAAGACATGTCCACACTGTCAGCGTATCTCCAGACTTGGAGGTTGAAGCTCAGTCACACATAGACGGTGACGGCAGCCTTTCACTTAAATAACCGAGAGGCCAAACGTGAGCTAAAGGTCTACAACAACAGTAGACTTTTACCGTTCTGTCCAACCCCTACTTATCTTGGGGTAAAACTGGACAGATCGCTTAGTTTCGTCACCATTTAGTGGAATTGCGCAAAAAACTATCATCGCGCGTCACACTGCTGAGGCGACTCGTGGGCTCGGGATGGGGTGCTGGTGCTAAAACACTACACACAGCCACCTTGTCTCTAGTCTACTCAACAGCTGAGTACTGTACGCCAGTCTGGTGTCGCAGTGCTCACACTCGCCTCATTGACAGTGTCTTGAATGACGCCTTGCGCATAGTTACTGAATGCCTGCGTCCCACTCCAACGGACCACCTACCTGTACTCTCAGGCATCCAGCCAGCTGAGCTTCGCCGAATGGGAGCGACACTCGCCTTGGCTCACCGTGGATCTCTGGACCCCGATCATATCTTGTATGGTCTTTTAAGTGGGTCCTCAGATATTCGCCAAGCGAGACTAAGATCCAAACGCCCGTTTGTGCCAGCTGCGTGGAATCTTTTGAACAACCTTGCCAGACTTGGCATCCGCGCCTCTGAATGGACAAATCACAAATGGTAAACGGAGTACTGTGAAAATGCTTCCGGGCTCCGTGCTTTTGTGCCCGAGACCATGTCAGGCCTGTTGGGATGGGCTTACCCCGAGCAGCTTGGGTTAAGCTCAACCGCCTGCGGACTGGTGTTGGGCGATTCCATTCGTCCATGCACAAATGGGGTCTCGCTCCTTCACCGAATTGCGAGTGTGGCGCCTCTGAGCAAACCGCAGACCATGTACTAACAGCGTGTCCTATACATCGGGCACCACATGAAGCACGAGGTCTGACGATTTTGGATGACGAAACTCGATGCTGGCTTAATGACATCACTGCCAGCATCTGATCCAAGCAGTGCAGCAGTCTGGGGTAGTAAAAGGATAAACCCTCGGCCCCAGTCCTGTTTGTGTCTGACCTGGAGTGGATACCCTTCGAACGACCACGACGACGACGAACTACGGACAACGTATCAGAAGCTACATCGAGCGTGAGTAAATTGTGTACCTTTTGTGGGCGATCTATCCACGCGAGATCGAAGCATGTGCCCCACTAAAAATGCAGTATGTTATAAGTGGCAAAGAAGAGGACACTTTGCAAATGTATGTGAATCAAAAGTATTTAAAAATATTAATGCTCGTGTTTCGAATTCTACCTTTTGTGTTCTTCATGAAACCCCTAACTGCTTGACCCAAGCGAGCCTAACCGCAAAAATAGCAGATACTGAAGTGTTAGCATTAATTGACTCTGGTAGCTCGATGTTTTTTATCAACAAAGACACAGCTAAAGGCCGAAACATTGGAATTAATCTGTGTTTTGATAATGTTTCAATCGCAACTACTTCGTTGACCGAGAATATTTATGGTTGCTGTAATGTCGATATTACTGTCAGTGGCGTACGCAGAAATTTGTAAAGGGGGGTTTTGGAGCCGAAAACACGATTGCTCTAAGTTGGGGGTTCCCAAACTGGGGTACATTTAGGTTTCTCGAAAGGTACATTATCAGAGAGAATATCCTTATTTAAGTTAAATTCCGTGTTTGGAAGAAATAATGGACTCAAATGTCTAGAATTTTCGAATTCGGTCGATTATAATTACGTCAAACAGGACAATTAAGAGGGAAGACTTTTTCACAGATCACCGTGATTTTGGGTTTGAATGGGAAAATTTGTGGCTGCTGAAAAGGGAAGAGTTTTCATTTTTTAGAGATCACCTTGATTTTCGGCATGAATAGGAAAAATTTTCTGATTCAAAGTGAAGACCTTTTTTTTATTAGAGGACACCATGATTTGGAACAATATCTACCCGGCTGAGGCCCACAAACTCGAACGATTTCGAAAAGTGGCCCGCAAGAGTGAAGAAGTTGGACCACCCTGTTTTAGAGAAACGTCACAACATTTTGGGGGTACATGCAAACCTGCTACAGTGTTCAAAGGGTACCGATCAACTAAAAGTTTGGGAAACCCTGCTCTAAGTGGTCCTGGTAATGGGAAAAAACTTCCAAAATTAGGCCTACATTCAAAAATAAAGTGTTTTGGTTTTAAGACCGTCTTGCAGTAGCATGAATTTTTTTTTACCAAACCGTAAAACTAACTATTGAAAAGGCATGTGCAGGTAATTCAATTATGATAAGAAACTTTCCAAAATAAAAGCAACTCGTGTAAATGATGAGAACAATAGGTGAAAAATCAAACGAACAAAAAAATACCCTCATTACTTAACAAATATTTAAAGTTTTTTTAAAAGGCTTATATTCAAACGCTGTTTTTTCACTTAATTTGTTAATTACGTCACCAGGGCAAGGTGTGTGGCTCCTATAAATGTTTAGTGATGCAAGTCCATTCATTCGAGTGGTACCACTTGTGTTTCGTAAGCATGTTTTTCGTCTGCGTAATGTGGAAAACAATTGTTCACAAGTGCATGTTGTCACTGGAAGAGTTAACAAAATGGTCATCAATGTAAATATATGTGCGGAAAAGCATCGGAACTGCATTCATTGATGCTGCTCAACGCATTATTTGGTCTTTCTGCTGCGTTCAACCGAAAAAGCTTCCTGTACCATAATATCAGTTCAGGCATTAGTTCTCCCAAGAATTTTGTTAAATCATTTTCGTAAAATTTTCCCAAAACTTGAATACTTTTAATTTGTTGAGGAGTTGGTCCACTAGTTGGATCAGAAGAAATTAAACACTGAAATTCATCAATAATCGATTTGTTGGCTGTAAATCTTGCTTCGAGAGTGACAATAAAGTTATCAAGAAATGGAATAAAAATCCCTACTCTAAAATATTCTTCATCTGTTCAGCAGCAATATTGCATCGATTGGTCTGTCTTGAAGTAAGGCGTGGTGTTTCCAAAATAAAATCTTCGGCTTTGGCCGTTTTTTTGCGCAAAAATATAGAACTAGTGAAATTCATATTCGTTTTTTTCTCTAAGACACTTGAATTCATTTGCAATATCATGTGCAATGTTGACAGCCGCAAAAGAGTTTAGCTACTTTTTTTGCTTAACTTTGCACAAAACAACACTGTATCCAAAAACGTTTTTTAAAACTAAGAGAGCAATGCAAAATTCATTTTGCGTAATTGTCGAAAGCAACTGCAAAGCTCGTAATGAAGTTCCTCTCTGTCTGGCCATGCTGAAATTTCTGCCAAAGCTTCTACAACGGTAAATTGTAAATTTGAAAAAGTACTAACACTCTCGTGTCGATCGACCCATCTGATGGCACAAATTTGAACAAGTTTTTGAACTTTTGTTGCTGACGAAATTGTGTTGATGGAGTTGCGTAAAAATGTTTTGACGTTCTGAAGCACTAAAAAATTTGTGAACTGAAGCTATTGTTTCCATGCAGTTTATTTCCATTCCCATACTTAACTTTCAATATTTTACAAGTTTGAAAGTTTTCTTCACAGTGGCAGCTGTACATTAGCTAACTTTAGGCGATAGAAAAAATTGCAAAAAGAAATTGCAAAAAGAAAAAATGGCAATTTTGGCGATAGAAAAAATTGATGCGCAAGCAATAATTAAGTTTCAACGTGCGGCAAACAATAGAAACCAAAATCTTATTATTGAAGCCTATTTATTACCATGTATATATGGCTGAACACCATTCTTCAAGGGGGGGTTTTGACCCCTGAAACCCCCCCTTGCGTACGCCTATGATTACTGTTAATGGTAGTAACTATAGTAATGTTAAATTAAGAGTTTTAAAAAACTTGTGTACTGATATCCTACTAGGACAAGGCTTTCAGTCACTACATAAACAAGTAGTTTTTCTATATGAAGGGAAAAGAGATGTTTTGTTGTTTCTCGGAGTACGTGTACATTGGCACCAGCTTTAGCCAAGCACCCTTCGCTATTTCATAATTTGTCGAAAGCTTGTAAACCTATAGCTATAAAATCGAGGCGTTTTAACAGCAATGATCAAATGTTAATCAATAAAGAAATCGATTGCTTGTATTCTGAGGGAATAATTAAACCTAGTATGTCTCCCTGGCGTGCGTAAATCGTTGTCGTTAAAGATGCAAATAACAATAAATGTCGTATGTGCGTTGATTACTCTCAAACTGTAAACTTATTTACCGAGCTCGATGCTTATTCTTTACCTAGAATTGAGACTTTAATTAACGATCTTGTAAAGTATCATGTGTTTTCAACGTTTGACCTACACAATGCATACCATCAAATTCAAATAACTGAGAAAGACCGTCCCTTTACCGCCTTTGATGCTTGTGGAAAACTTTGGGAGTTTACGAGAATACTTTTTGGTGTAACGAACGGGGTTCCTGGCTTTCAAAGAGAGATGGATAATTTAGTGCAAATTGAGGGCCTGAAAAATACCTTTCCTTATTTGGACAACATCACTGTTGCAGATCATACTTAGGAAGAACATGACAGGAACGTGTAAAACGTTTGTTAGAGTCTCTTCAACGTAGAAAGTGGACTTTTAACAATAGTAAAACAATTAGTTCTGTTTCTTCAATAAATATCCTAAGCTATTTGATTGGCAACAGAATAATCAAACCAGACCCCGAAAGGTTACGTCCCTTAGAACAACTTCCTCCTCCTACAAATCCAAAATCTTTGAAACATGTATTACGTCTTTTTGCTTACCACGCGAAATGGATAAAGGAATTTTCTGAAAAAATTTAAACGTTTGAAGGAAGCAAAATCCTTCCCACTCAATGATTCTCAAATAAACGATTTTTAAAACTTGAAAAAAAAATTGGGAGGGCAGCTTTACGATCAATTGACGAAAATATGCCTTTTGTGGTTGAATGTGACGCTTCAGATGTTGCAATTTCGGCAACGTTGAATCAAGAAGGTCGTCCCGTGGCGTTTATGTCAAGAACATTGCATGGAAGTGAATTACATTGTACGCCTGTAGAACTGCTATTATTGAAGCTGTTCGAAAATGAACTCATTTTCTCTCCTGACAGCACTTCACCCTAAGGTCAGTTTTATTCATGTTAGATAACCGGAAACACACAAAGATAAAAAATAACAAAATTTAATGCGCTAACGACTAGAATTAGCCTCTTACAGCTACAATATTTTGTATAGACCTGGAAAAGAAAATGCTGCCGCGGACTCGCTTATAAGAGGATTCTGCAATTCAACATCGATCTCCAGCCTAGCCGAAATTCATGCCTCCCTTTGCCACCCTAGAGTCACCAGACTTTTACATTTTGTACGCACTAAAAACTTACCCTTTTCTACAGGCGATGTCCGTAAAGTCTGCTCCTCATGCCGCATTTGTGCCGAACTCAAGCCATCCTTTTACAAACGAGAAGAGAGCCATTTCATTATAGCATCAAAACCATTCGAGCGAATCAGTATAGATTTTAAGGGACCTCTACCAAGTTCATCGCGTAATAAGTATTTGCTAGTAATAATCGACGAATATTTAAGGTTTCCGATTGCTTTTTCATGCCCAACATGTATTTCTCAACTGTAATTAATTGTCATAAAAAGTTTTTAGTTTATGTGGGACGCCACAATTTGTGCACTCCAATAACGCTCCTTCATTTTCGTCGGGAAGCATAAAAGAATTTTTGTTAAAGCGTGGTGTTGCCTCAAGCAAATCAAGTCCGTACCATCCCACTGGTAACTCTCAAGCAGAGCGTTATATCGGTATTGTATGGAAATCAATACGTCTTTCTCTGAAATCCAATAATTTACCTTTATCTTGTTGGAAAACTGTTTTACCTAATGCTTTACATTCTATTCCAAAGGGGGGAAAATTTTTAGCTCAAGGGCCGCATTACCGTAATCTCTAAAACTATTGATCTTTATTATAGATCTGTCTCGGAATCGATCTCTGATTTCCTTGTTTTTCATCCCAAAATCATAATGTTCTCTAAAAAAAAAAAAAAGGTCTTCACTCAGAATCAATCTATGATTTCACTGCTTTCATCCCAAAGTCATAATGTTCTCTAAAAAAATAGGTCTTCAGGTCTTCACTAAGAATTCAAAATCGATCTCTGATTTCCCTGTTTTTTGTCTCAAAGTCATAATGTTCTCTAAAAAAAAATTTTAGCGTAGTGACAATGATCAACTGAAAAAAATAGTTACCAAATTTAGGTGAAGACCTTTTTTTTTTTGGAGAACACCATAATTTTAGGAAGAAATATGGTCTTTGTCCGAGAATCTCAGACAATTATTTTGACTTGTTTGTAAAGTACTAGAAAATTATGATTTGGGCAAATGTCACAAAATTTGGAAATTTTTTTTGTCGGTACGCCTATGAATGTAATGACATTTTTTATAAATCAGCACGACTACAAGAGAAAAGAGAACAAAGTTATTTTCTTGAGCCTTTCGTGGGCCGCACAAAAAGTCGTGGCGGGCCGCATGTGGCCCGCGGGCCGTAGGTTGCCCACTCTTGTTCTATTCGATCTTTGTTAAATACTACAACAAATACCACTACACAAGAATTATTCTTTAACTTTAATAGACGTTCTCGTAGCAGGAAATCTTTGCCAGCATGGCTGTCCTCCCCAGGCCCGGTGATGCTCCGCAAATTTCTTTGAAATCACAAAAATAACGACCTCATAGAGAAAGTGCAACTTCTGAACGCTAACCCCCAATACGCAAACATTTGTTACAGGGATGGTGGAGAAAGCAACGTTTTTTTAATTGACCTGTCTCCATGTCCACAAGGGTTAAACTCGTGTGAATCAAAATCTCGATTTTCAAACTCAACGAAGAGGATCCTCAAACATCACCAGTGCAACAAGGAAAGAATGATTTACTGCGCACTACTCTACCACGAAAAGGCAAAGTGGTGATACTGCCCCTCCTCAACAAGAAAATTCGCTGCAACAGGACGACCACAACTCTTTTCTCTCTGCTCCTTCCGAACCAACTGTGCGCAGATCGACTCGGTCAATTATGGGTGTTCCACCCATTCGATATGGAGAGCCGATTTCTCATTAAGAGGGGAAGATTGTAATTGTAATGGTGATTGTAATTGTGCGTGGTTAAGCCCGAAGCGCGTTCTTGATTTGAATTTTTGTTCTGTGCGTTTTATCTCTCTCGTGGTTATTGCAGAACGCTGTCAGAGCGACGCGTGGTTGTTTAGGTGTGTTGTTCTTTGAGTTGTGTTGCTTGTTTCTCTGTTAGCGTGCGTTACTGTTTAGATAACTACGTTCTTAGTTGATTAAAACCTAAACTTGTTGTGTTTTGGGCAATTTTAGAACACAAACTCATGCCGCGAAACCATGACTGAAAGACGCCGAATTTATTTCTACAACTGGGTTGAATGAACTAATCATCGCACTCTTTAGATTTAAAACAAATGCATTCTGCATTAAAACAGTAATGAAAATCATAAAAACACAAAAATGTGTGAATTTGTTCTAACAAGGAAGGTCTGGTGCTAGAAGTCCAGACATTTGTCTGAAAAGCAGGGTTGTGGAGTGGGACTCGCTCGGTCGCATGTTCTAAGGAGCATTCTGAGTCGTTCTTTTAGATTCAGAGAAGACAGAGTAGTTTTTTCAAGTGTACTGAAATCAAAGTCGGTAGGCAGGGTCGTTTTTTAGCTGTCTTTGAATCAAAGTTGTCGCAGTGGCACGTTTTTGGTGGTGTCGGAGTCGTTTTTCAGACTCCACCAAAAACGTCTAAAAAGTGACTCCGACTCCACCAAATTTTTGCGACGAAACTAAATTGATTAATATGCGATGCGGATAAATCACGTGATATCCATACAAGTCTTCTTAAACCGCAATCTTACAGCTATTTGATTAAATAATCACAAGTATGATTAGCAAGCAAAAGCTTTGCCGATAATTGCATCAACAAAAAAGTTTCCCAACCGATCTTTTATATTTTTTTCCAAATCATTGAATAACAATCCTTAGTGTTTATTTTTTGCGAAAAAGGTTAAATCAAAATTCGGCAAAAGGCAAGAATTAAATAAAAATTGGGAAAAACTTGTAGATTGTTATTTTATCAAAAGGCAGAAAACCCGGATGTAAAGGAACCATACAAACCGTGCAATCAAGACAGCGCCAGCCCTTGCGTAGCACGACTTTGGTCAGCTTCAAGTTGACGCAGTATGAGTGATAACACTGACGCCCTGCAAGCACGCCACCAAGTGACCCTCTTTTTCTTGCCCGAAACTCCCACACACAACGCACATGTCCTAAAATAAGAGTATTTTTAACATGGCTAACTATATCAAACTCGCTAAACTCAAAATTAAAAACAAATACGAAAGTACAAAGACTGTCATTAACGCAATTTCAGGCTCCGCAAGCTCGATTCAGCAAAACAAATTGCTCAGTAGAGTTGACATAAAGTTTAAAACCGATCTCATCAATCTAATTAATGCTGCGAATTCGAAAAAAAATTATTAAATGCTCAAAGGCATGCGAAGCTGAAAAAGCCTTTTTCATTTACCATGAAGGACTTTTTTTGACAACTTTCGTGTGCAGTATAGACTTTAAGAGGTCGCACCAGGTTATACTAAATTGGTGTTGAGTCGGCTCTTGACAATTGATTGATATTTAGAGCGAAGAGAAACAAAGTAAACCATCTGACAGCATATTTATTTAAGTGAGATCAAAGGTGCATCGCTGTCCTCAGTAGAGAGTAGGCCCAGTGTTTCCTCAGATCAAAACGACCATTTAATAAATATCGAATCTTTCAATACCAGTGAAGCAATACTATGCCAAGCACGATTCTTGCATCACTTTTTCATGGGCCCAAAAGTTTAAATTTTGTTAAAAAATTGAAGTTTTTGAGTCTGAACTATTATTGTGTGTAAGAGCATCGAGTCGCCGAATTCCTCGTCGACTACTCGTGCACGACGTCACTTCCGCCTCCAAATGTACTATCTACAACCGGAAATTAGGGTCAGCACTTGATGGGATGGAACCAAATCACGAGGTTCGGGCCGTGAGTACGGCCGAGTCTGGCTCAAGATTGCCGCTAAGCGACAATGTAGCACGAACGCGGCTCATCACAAAGCTTGTCGGGCCAGTCTACTTCGCGGCCTTCTTCGGACGCCCACGCTGGTCGAGGGGAGGGGAGAACCGCCGGTTTGTGCCAACGCGAGCGGGTTCATGGGGCTAAGGGGGTCATGGATGGGGTGCTAGAGGCGATGCTTCCTTGTCGCGATCGTCGATGACTGCGACTAAAGCAAACATGCCGTCAGCAGCGATACGGCGCGAAAACTGCAGAACAACGTCATGAGCCTGATTTGGCACAAACTAAATCGAAGCTTCTCGTCAATGCACTAAAGTTTCAATGGAACAAACCAATCAGAAATATTTACTTTGACCTTGAAAAACGCTTTATTTGGTTTTTGAACGATCTATTCTTACAATCAAACTTTTGTTAGAGCTTGAAAATAAAATTATGAGCAGATATCTGGCTAATTTTGATTGAAAGTCAGAATATTGTGAAATACGACAGTAATTATTAATTAAATAATAACAAAACGTAATTTCAGCAATCGCTTTAAAACTAATATCTTGATAAATAAGATGAAAGATAAGATGAACGGAAATACAAAATAAGACACAAGCAGCTTCGCAAATCAAACACAAAGTATAGATCAAACAACTATGGGGCGAAGCACAATTTTTGGAAAGAAACAAACCATGATATTGCTCGATAACAAAATCAACACATGCCATTTTCTAGGAAGCTGCAGAAATATTTTCACACTTCCACCAATTTAACCAGTGGAATGAAAATAAAATGCAAATTTTCATAGATTAAAGACATATTATCTCTAAATTAAATTACTTTGCAGCCGAATCTCGAGTTTAAAATGTATTGGTCTGAGACTAAGACAAAGAAGGGTCAATGAACAGCTCAACGAGGACAAAATTTTATTTTTTATCTTCATGTTTATCTTTCTGACTCGCATGAAAATGTGGAAAGCGTTATACTTAGGGCAACCTTCAAACAACTACCCGACCTGCTTCCGGAGATGCAAAGATATTGCAATCCAGTTGAATTATTTATTCATTTTTTTGGTTTCTTAATTTTTATTTAGAGATATGACTGAAATTAAAACTGCTTGCTAAGATCGCCAAGCAAAGGACACAATAAAATGACGCGAATAGAATTCGAACCGCGACCGTGTCGCCATCGATACCATATTCACGTTTGCCATCAATATCATGTTCTTAACTACTAGGCCACGCTACCGACAAATAGGTCAATATAAATGTTAAAATATGACCAGGTGTATACTTGGGCTACCTTTTCTCTTTGCTGCCACCTTTTCTTTTTGAACTGCGAGACGCGGTAGGCTTTTTTTACTTCCGAAAGGTTTTCCTTTGCCGTAAATAGATCCTAGTTCTCCGACTCCAGATCCTGCTGACAATACAAATTAAATCTTATGCATCAGATACTAAACTGGATTATTTAAAAACCAAAATTTAAAAGGGATCTCGATATGAGTCTCAAAATACAAACAACCGGATCATTACAATGATGTAATAGCAACGACATTGAATTGCAACTTAAAAGCGAAATATCGCCGTTTAAACGTCATAAAAAGAAAACCACGTATTTTGAAGGTCGTTGGTCGGTTTCAAGGGTTTTTTGAACCGAATGCTTTGGAGCCTTGTTCTTGATCGCGTCATCACTGACCAGTTTATGCGCAGGATGTTCCTCCTCTTCCGGGAGCATGAAGACGCTGACCATGGGTTGGAAGGCGTAGTTAGTGAATAAGCTGAGGAGATCCTGTAGAGGAAGTAGTTTAATCCGTCAGATGAGAAGTGATTTGCAAGATTCAGCATAATTATAACTTTTTAAAACAGCCAGTAACTGTCTGCGCTTATATGAGTTAGTTTCTTACCAATATATTCGTGCATAAGAATGGTTCTCAATCGAAACCAACAGTTTGTCCATTACTTTTTCAATTCATCTGTGATTGATAACAAAATATCGGCAACAACTTGATTGTACAATTACGTAAGTTAAACAACTTAAAACGTAAATATCCCCCCTACTTCAAGAAGTGTCACATTGATTTCATTAGTATTGTAGTATGATGTGTGATAAAATTAACTGTTCCTAGTAAGAAAACCAGCATTAAAATGTTAAAACTTTCCATGAAATATTTTTTAAACACCAAAATAGTACAAATATCAACCTGACAACCACAGAGGCCAGGTCTTATTCGCAAGACTTAAATTGATCCTTAGCAAGCACTGCCTACCTGTTCCGAGAAGAGCGATCCCAGATAGTGAAAAGATGCTCATTCGATACTTTCCTCTCGACGGTGCTGCAAACTTGCTGACCAACAATTCTCATTGTTTCGTCGCTCACGTGACGCTGCTTCTCTTCCACGGTTTGAGGGGCGAACAACATTGGGTCCGTGCTGCTGCCTGTTGCAACGTGATTCGTCAATCACAAGTCACATGAAAAACTAGTCACCAGACAAACTAAACTACGACAAATCTTTCAATTTTTGAAGCAAGTTTTTGAAAAAACATTGATATCGGGTTTAGAATGATGCTAATACTGTATGTTTATATGAAAATTGAGAAAGAATTTCTTAAGCGACACTTATTTATAAATGTTTTATTCTAGTACAAACTCAATTGATAAGAGATGAAAACCTAATAGAATCAAAAAACGACTTCTTCAGAGCTTTTCTGCTCCAGTTGTAATCTGAAAAAAATATCAGACCGGTTTTTTATGCTCCTGACTCACAGGACAATACCGAAGGCGTTGATCCTGAAGCATCACCAAGTAACTACCACAACTTGCTTTTGAGGATTCTGGGATATTGCTCTCTAGTTAAAACTTTTACATTTTGCTTTACAAATTTACATTAGCAAAATAACAGTGAATACGGTGTGCTTGTTGAGACCACAAGAAGATGTGACACAAAATGCCCTTCTCAAACGACACAACACTTGGCGAAGAGTAGACAAAGAACATTTGGCACCCATTGACCACGCTGCTGATTAGGAGTCAAAAAGTCTTGCAAGGATTCCTTTTATCCCAGAACCGGACTTGTCCGACTCGATGCTGCTGGAAATACCCGTGCGCTTCGCTGGGAGCTTCTCGACCTCCATGCTTACTGACATCATCTTCTTCTGGCACGGTAGTGTTCTTTAGAACAGTGTTCTTCAAACTTTTTTCATCGAGACCCATTTTCCACGGCCAAATTTTTTCGCGGCCCCTAAAAAAAGGTTTTCACCTAGAATCGATCTCTGATTCCGCTCTTTTCCCCCCAAAATCAAGGTGTTCTCTAAAAAAAAAAAAAAAAGGTCTTCGCTTCGAATTAATCTTGTATTTCGCTACTTTTCTTCCAAAATCATCCTAATCTCCAAAAATCCAAAATTTAAAATCTCGCGACCCCCAGTTTGAAGAGCCCTGCTTTAGAACAACAGGAGCAGCAGAGGAAACGGGGTTGGAACTGGTGTCTATCTCTCCCGTTTCATGCCGACACTTGGGGAAAGTGTAATCGGCCCCCATGTCATTGCAAGCGACCATATCGACTGTGTCGTCACAATCTTCGTGCACCTACCAACAATAAAAGATTTGAATAACAATCCAATCTACAAATTAAGTAAAGCAGTAAAGATGCTTCAGTAAAATACATGGCGCTTCTTCGCGGTATGAAAGTTGTTAAATTTGTTAAAAAACGTTGTTAAAAAACTGATTACCGGTATGAAAGTTGTTAAACAATACGACTTGTTCCTGTTGAATTGTTTAAAAACTTTCATACGGGTAATCAGTTTTTTCAAAAGTCGTTAATTGCACAGCTGCGATTAATGCAACGGAATTCTTCTAAGTTTTCGCAAGCGCGTGAATTTTGTGACATCACAAAAGATGGCGTTTATGGTCAGCACGTAGGCAACAATGAAGCATGGCGACTTCAAATACGCACTACAATAATTTTGTTCAGTTATATTATTAAAAGATTAAATACATATTTATCCCGCCGAATTCCGGCGTTTATCTTTACCCACAATGCTGGAATCATTAATCATGATATTAGCCATAATAAATTCAAATTTAGAAACATTAGCGTAAGCAATGGAAAAAAATTTACACATTAAAATTTAATTTAAACAAATTGTAATCGGTTTAACTTTTTAATCACTGCCGTAATTGCCGTAATTTTCTTTTTGTTTTAAGTTTTTTTGCCGACTTTTTATCACTTTGTTAAGCTTTACTTTTTGTATTTGTTTTTCAAATTTTTGATTGCTTTCTGACGAGCCCTGTAGACGAAACAAACTGTCAGAACTAAATAAAAAAAAAAATAGTTAAAATAAAACTGTTTATGCGTACCGACCAGAACAGATTTGTTTAGATATGGTAAAATGCTTATTATGACGTCATAAATTCGTACGCCCGTTAAAACTTTAAACCTATTGTCTTTGTAGTAAGCTACATTACGTATTTTACTTTTTTGCAAAAGATATATGTTAAACGACCGTGATTCAAAAATTTAATTATTGAAGTACCTTTTTTAATTTAAATATTCCAAATTAAGCTATTGTAAATTCAAATAGATAAATATTCGGCTAGGAACATCCCTAAATTTAACGCATTTAACAAAATTAAAATTTTCACTCTTATCAGCTGAACAATTACAATTGCTTTTTCAATTAATTTTATGACATAACAAAACTTTTTTGCTGTCGCTTTAAAGCTAGTGATGGTACGAGGGGTAAATTATTTTTATTTATTTTCCCAACAAATTGGCTTGCCGACAAATTTGTCCCGCGGAATTGTCTTGCTTTGCAATAAATAATTATCGATAAAAATTTTTGTTCAAAATATCAAAATAAATAAATTATGTTTTAATATTTTTCATTTATTACTCAATAGTTGAGCAGTACTAAATTAGCGTTGCTTGAAACAAGATTTGTGAGAAAATAGTTTACATGGTAGCATTCGCAACATATATTGTAAGTACAAATTTAAAACAACATTAATCAAAAGCTTGTACGGGAAAATTGCAACTTTACTATAAAAAAAAAAAAAAAAAAAATACAACAGATTAATGAGTAGACCAACAAATCGGCTAATCTCGGTCAGTTGTTCTTGACCTCTTTTAAATGCGTCTCCCTAAAATTATTCGCCGGGTCATTGTGACCCCAAACAAAAGCAGCGTTTATACCAGGCCGGCTAAACACTATCTTATCCTCGAAAGTGAAATAATAACGCAAATAAAAAAATTTTTACTTAAAATAAAAAAGGCGTTGAACAAAGCTTTACTTCGTAGCAATTAAAACCGGACAAAAAGTAATTTTGAAGTTGGCAGTAGTTTGAAATATATTGTACAGTTGATAGTAATTTAATACTCGTTCCCAGGGGTAAACTTTTTTGAACATAGGCCTGGGTAGGAAGGGTGCGCTTTTTGACGTTTTTCAAAGACAAATCTACTATCTAGTTATTCAATTTTAAACGAAGATTTTTTTCCATTTGATTAAACGTAGAAGATTTGTACAAATTTCTAAGACTGAAACTAAGTTGGTTAAAAAAAATTGAGAAGCCCCGGTCAACACAACTGCATGCTTTCTTTGAAACATAAATAAATCCAATGGATCGCGCTACAATAAAGCCCTTTAGTAATAATCCATTCACCATGTTGCAATTACTTCTCGCCTGACCTACTGTGTTTCTAAGACCTACCCTAAAAATAAGGCCTAGCCCAGTGTTTTTCAAATAAGACCTACCCTAAAAATAAGGCCTAGCCCAGTGTTTCTCAAAGTGAGCCACTTGGCTCCCTAAGGAGGAATTTGAAATCTCCAAGGAGGAAAAATCACTAGGGAGGAATCAGGGAGAAATTTGAAAATTTCACTATTATGTAAGTGAAGCAAAAAAATTGATACTTCAAAGTAAAAAGTTTTTTTAGAATTACTACTTTCTTAGGGACAAAAATATCAGCAGTGTGGTTGAGTGGTTAAAGCACTGTGATTGTGATCAACATGGTCTCAGTTCAAAACCTACTCACACCATTCTGTTGTGTTTTTGGGAAAGACATTTTATGGCACTTTCCTTTGCTTGGCAGTCTTGGCAAGCAATTTCAAATTTCAGTCATATCTCTGTATAACAAAAAAAATAAAATAAAAAATTTCAACCAGTCAGCAATATCTGGGCATCTCCAGAAGCAGATTGGATTAATTGCTTGCCCTATCTATTGTGTTGTGATGCTTTCTGTGAGTCAGGAAGATAAATATAGAGATGAAATAAAATAAATAAAAATTGAGAAATCTGAGAAAGATTCAAAATTGAATGTTAATTTTTGAACTTTCTGGGAATAAGTGGAATTTGGGTCACAAATTTGGATGAAGACAAAAAAATTCTTCACTTTGATTGTCAAGGTATTCTTTTTTAGAAGGGGGAAATGATGGTACCCAAGTCCTGAAAGGGAGGAATGTAGCAAAAACTTTTGAGAACCACTGGCCTAGCCTAACTTTCACGATGATTTTAATATAAGACCTACCCTTAAAATAAGCCCTAGTAAATAGTCGGAAATTATAACATCATAAAAGTTAGGGTTAATTTTAAGTAACATGCTGTAACAACAAGACACGTAAACTTAGTAGCAACAAATCTGTACTTAGTAACTTTATCTGTTGATAGGTGAAATAAAAGACGTCCCAAAAATAAGCCCTAGTGTCATATTTTACAGTGAGAATTAATACAAACCCTGTCTTATTTTCGGAAAAACAAGGTAGGACCTCCAAGCAAGGAACAAATTTATCAACGTATAACAAATACCATCATAAAGACGTGAATTATCCCACAATAAATAATGAAAAACTTTTATTTCAAGAAATAAACAAGAATCGAAATATATCGTAAGTTAAAACTATGGGTGAATGCTGAACGTTGAATATGATGACGTACCTATGTCGTTACATACAGCACAATTCAGTTCTTCGGGAGCACCAACAGATGGAGCTTATTCTAGATGATTTAGACCAGTGGTTCTGAAAGTGGGCGCTACCGCCCTCCAGGGGGCGTTGGCGCGATTTAGGGGGGCGTTAAGAAGAAAGGGGGCGATTGGGGGGCGGTAAGAGAACAAGGGGGCGATAGAAAGCAATGAGAAGAAATATACATGAAGGACGATTAATACTTTTTTTTTTGAGATCACCACAATTTTGGGAGAGAAATAGCAAAATTAGAGATGAAATCAAAGTGAAGACTTTTTTTTTTTTTTAGAGATCACCACAATTTTGGGAGAAAAATAGCAAAATCACAGATTTTGAAATAAATATTTCTATCTAAAATTCTTTTCACTTAAAAAAGAAGCGAGGGGGAAATACCAAGGGGGCGCCTGACCGAATTTGACTGAAAAAGTTTGAGAAACACTGATTTAGACAGAGCATCAGTATTGCTTTAATATCCTACTTAAACGCATTTCATAAGCAAGAGCGTAAAATATATATTAATAACTAAATTCAGTTGCTTTCTTGAAAACTTTTTTATAATTTGGATTATTTTATAATAAACTAGCTGCATTAGAATACAAAACATTATTGATGAAAAATTAGGAAAGCTTAAGTAAGTACAAGTAGTACATGGGTTCAATTCCAAACAACATTTTAATAACAAATTTAATTTCTTTTGGGAACTCCTTACTATTTCTAACTCATTTAAAACTCTGAATCAAATATATTACCCTTTCATCGACTGTTTAAACCTTAAACCTCATCATAAAATAACTGGTTTGGTGCCTGACCCGTCACAACACAGTCAATAGAACCTGCTCATGATACTGCCACAACAGTCATCCTTTTCCATGCAGATCCTTGTATGAAGCTTTGCAATGAGGCAGAAAGTTTTTTTAAACAATTTTTGACGATTATGTCATCTGATGACTTAGTGTTTGATTTCGAATCATTTTATTTTCAATTATTTTCGTAAGAAAAAATCGTACTAACTCCAAGGTAAAACATTACGCTTTCTAATTTTAAGATCGCAGAGGTTGATCATCAACGCCCGCTTATACAAGGGGCAAAAAAAGTTTGTAATTAACAATTAAAACTTAAATCAAAGACAAGCGAAAAAATAAAGACAATTTTGTTATATAAAAATAAAAAAAGAGATGTCTAACTTGTAAAAAAATGGATTGTCTACCCCCAAAATTACACTAGTAAAATATCTACCCACAACCCTAACCCTAACCCTAATCCTACCTCTAATCCTAACTAACCCTAACCCTAATTTTATACTAGTAAATCATCTACACCAGGGGTCGGCAACCTTTTCAACGCAGTGTGCCAGTTTTCGACTTTTGTTAAGCTTTGCGTGCCGAACTACGTTAAAAATTATTTTTTTTACAAATTATCCCTATGAGTAAGGGTTTTAAACTGTCACTTTTCTGCCTTTTAAGCTAGCTGTTTATCTTTTAGTGCAGGGGTCGGCAACGTTTTCTTTCCAGTGTGCCAAGTTCTGAAATTCAATGTCAAAATATACGTTTGCGTGCCAATGTCTTCACTTCGATTTCATCTCCGATTTTCCTATTTTTCTCCCAAAATCAGGATGTTCTCTAAAAAAAAAAAAAAAAAAGGTCTTCACTTTGATTTCATCTCTGATTTCCCTATTTTCTCCCAAAATCAGGATGTTCTCTAAAAAAAAAAAAAAGGTCTTCACTTCGATTTCATCTCTGATTTCCCTATTTTTCTCCCAAAATCAGGGTGATCTCTAAAAAAAAAAGGTCCATAAACGTGTTTTTGAAAAATATTCACGACGCTGTGTGCCGTATAAAATCACCTCGCGTGCCGGGAGTTGCCGACCCCTGATCTACACCAAGTCAATGCACTAGTAAATTTTCTACTCCTGGGAATAGATAATTTATCAGATCCAAAAAAATAATAAATTAAAACCATTCTTATGACAAGCTCAAAGCAAGTCCTGAATTATTGTCACATGTGTATCTATACTATACTAGTTTGTTCAAACTCGGTATTTCGTGATATACTTGAGAGAGCGAGGAACAGTCTACAAATTAATCTAACCAACTCAGAAAAAAAATACATCAGCGTTTTTTATTCTTTTTACAAGGCTGATTCATTTATTGTTTGAATCGTTGTTTTTTTTAAATTTTTTTTTAAATTTTAATCTCTATATTTATCCTCCTGACTCGCAGGAAAGCGACGGAGGCGCTATACATAGGGTAAGCAATTACCCCGACCTGCTTCCGGAGATGCCAAGATATTGCTGTCCGCTAGTAAGTTAGAAGAGATATTACTGCAATTTAGTACTGCTTGTCAAGACCACCAAGCAGGGGAAAGTGCCGTAAAGTGTCTTTCCCAAGGACACAACAGAATGGCGTGAGCAATAACCGTGGTAAAAAAAATAATTTCGAAAAGTTAATTTTTTGATAGCAGGAGACACAATGTAAAAAAAATGTTAAGTGCAACAAACTGATTAGTTATGAAATTACCTGGAAACAGCCGCTGCCAGCAGCACATGGGTATTGATATATTCACTCACATTTGGTGACCTTGCACTTTATAGTTGCTCCACATCTACCACAGTAGCTACATTTCAAAGACATACCTTGATGGACCAGCTGCAATTGCATGGAAAATATTAAGGGCTCGCTGTCAGAAATAAAGGACTGTATGTTTCATAGAAATGACGCTTGGTGACAAAACACTTCTTTTTAAATTACAAATTACATAAACCATCCTCTACAAAACAAATTCCAATTTGAAACAAATGACTTTCTAAAACAATTACAAAACATTTACAAATTACCATTACTTTGTCCACATGCAGTAGTTGATAAAGTTTATTTTGAGTAACTTCTTCAGACTATGCTGCACAGTAAAAATAACCGCAAACTAACAGTTACTTCACAATATTACATGTTACTGTTGCATTATATAAAAGCAGGATTTTTTTATCATTTACTGATGTGATGCATGTGGTTTTACTCAAACTTGCATATATGTTTTCATAATTTACTTCAGCAAGCATAAATTACTTGATTACAATGCTAAAAAAATCATATTTAATATACATTTTAGAAGATAGGAGAACTTATAAACTTTTAATTTTGTTTTTTGCTGAATACCAGGAAAAAAGCAAAAGTCTGTTTTAAGAGAAAACTATATTAGAACTAAATCAGTTAAAAAACGCTTACTATAAGTACTGGTTGTTGGATCAGTGATACTGCAATTTAGTTTATGCTGTTGTACCTGTACTAATAAAATGAAGTTACGAATTAAACAGTAAGTTAAATTTTTTCAGTTTGGATTGTTGCTCTGAACAATATTCTTTAGATATTCTTATTTTTTCTACAAAAATACTTGAGATAATTTTTGAATGAATCATTTTTTATATTTATGTGAAAATTTTTGATTAAATTACAATGATAATTAAGTTTCGATCTTTCAAAAAATTAAAAAGTTGCTTACTAAATTATTTTTGTATTCTTAAAATATAAAAGTTAATTTTGGCATTGAACTCTTTGTTTTAAAATTGGAAACTTTTTAAAAGTAACTGTACTTAATGTTGCAAAATTTTACACTTTTTGAACAAATGTATATTTTGGGTTAAGTCAACCTAAATAGTATTTTTAAATTATTGCTTGCAAGTTTAATAATTTTGTGTTAATTGAAAATAAAAAAATTTTTTTTAGACAGCATGGTGCACAAAATCAGACTTACAATGACATTAAGATTGGAGATATTGTTCGGACCAAAATATTGCAAGTTAAAAATCTTGGATTAGATGTAGTTTTGGGATCATTTAAAGGTTTGTAATAACTCAGCAAGTCTTTCCAAGAAAATATTGTACCGGTAACTGTTTTTTGTTGATATTACTAACCTGGAATTTTCTTATGGTTATTATTGCTTTTTGAATAGATTCTTTTTCTTTTGTCTTCCCTCCAGGTGCTGTTGGGGAGTTTCTAGTAAATTTCATTGACAAAAAACAGTTGCTGTACCTTCTTAAAAAGATCAAACTTTGCTATGTCAATTATTACGATTATGTTACTTTTAATTCTATTTTCAATCTTTTTTGTTGCAACTAATTTATTGATGCATGTATTTTTTCTCTTGTTCCAAGATATGTCTGGTTCTATGAGATAGAAACCAAAGTTTATTGACTAAAATTTGATGTTAAAGAATCTTGTTATTTTGATAGTCAGTGGTTAAAAGCTAGTCATCGTTGTTTGAAAGGCATCCACTCCAGGCCAGACACAAACAGAACTGGGGCCGAGGGTTTATCCTTTTACTACCCCAGACTGCTGCACTGCCTGGATCAGATGCTGGCAGTGATGTCATTAAGCCAGCATCAAGTTTCATCATCCAAAACCATCAGACTGCATGCTCCATGTGGTGCCTGATGTATAGGGCACACTGTTAGTACATGGTCTGCGGTTTGCTCTGAGGCGCTACACTCACAATTCGGTGAAGGAGCAAGACCCCATTTGTGCATGGACGAATGGAATCACCCAACACCAGTCCGCAGGCGGTTGAGTTTAACCCAAGCTGCTTGGGGTAAGCCCATCCCAACAGGCCTGGCACTGATCTTGGGCACAAAAGCACGGAGCCTGGAAGCACTTTCACAGTACTTCGTTTTCCATTTGTGATTTGTCCATTCAGAAGCGCGGATGCCAAGTCTGGCAAGATTGTCCAAGAGATTCCGGGCATCTGGATCTTAGTCTCACTTGGCAAGTATCTGAGGACCCACTTAAAAGACCATACAAGATATGATCGGGGTCCAGAGATCCACGGTAAGCCAAGGAGAGTGTCACTCCCATTTGGCAAAGCTCAGCTGGCTGGATGCCTGAGAGTACAGGTAGGTGGTCCGTTGGAGTGGGACGCAGGCATTCAGTAACTATGCGCAAGGCGTCATTCAAGACACTGTCAATGAGGTGAGTGTGAGCACTGCGACACCAGACTGGCGCACAGTACTCAGCTGTTGAGTAGACTAGAGACAAGGTGGCTATGCGTAGTGTTTTAGCACCAGCACCCCATCCCGAGCCCACGAGTCGCCTCAGCAGTGTGACGCGCCAGGATAGTTTTTTGCGCAATTCCACTAAATGGTGACGAAACGTGAGCGATCTGTCCAGTTTTACCCCAAGATAAGTAGGGGTTGGACAGAACGGTAAAAGTCTACCGTTGTTGTAGACCTTTAGCTCACGTTTGGCCTCTCGGTTATTTAAGTGAAAGGCTGCTGTCACCGTCTTAGTGTGACTGAGCTTCAACCTCCAAGTCTGGAGATACGCTGACAGTGTGGACATGTCTTGGCTTAAGATCCCCTCCAAGTCCTTCCAGTTTCCAGAAGAGTGCAACAATGCTAAATCATCAGCATAAGCAAACTTTCTGGAAATCATGGAAGGAAGATCGTACGTATAGATGTTAAATAGAAGGGGAGCCAAGACTGATTCCTGAGAAACGCCGTTTTTAAGACGGCGTAGCCTGCTTTGCTTGCTGTCATCGGTGGTAAGGGTGAAACTTCAATTTCGGACAAGCTCCATGATCATTTTGACCATGTGCTTATCTGGAAGTAGTCTCAGCAGCTTGCAGGTAAGGCCATGGTGCCAGACAGTGTCATAAGCAGCTGTCAGATCGATAAATATGGCACCGGCCTTCTTTTTAGCCTCGAACGAATCCTCGATGTTCTGGGTTAGCAGAACAACTTGATCTACAGTTGACTTCCCGTGTCGGAACCCAGCCTGCTCTTTAGGGAGCAATGGATCGATTAATGGTTCAACGCGGTCGTAGATAAGCCTCTCAAGGATCTTGTAGGGCACACAAAGCAGAGATATCGGTTGATAACTCTTTGGATCCTCCACGGGCTTTCCTGGTTTTGGGATCGCAACCACAAGCGCTCTTCTCCAGATCTTGGGAATTTTGAGTTGGCACAAACAGGAAGAAAGGAAGTCACGTAACCAGGACTTCAATGCAGCTCCAGCATGGAGTATAAGCTTGGGGCAGATGGAATCAGGTCTTGGAGCTTTACCTGGTTTTAAGTGCTGAAGGGCAGCAGCAAATTCTCTCTGTGAGAAATTGTCAGAGATATTTACTGCGTCTGGTGTTGTGGCCCTCCAAAGGTCAGACACTTCTTTACAGACAAGTCAAGATGACTTGCGATCAACAGCCTCGTATTTCCCATTTCTAACCAACTGAGATGCAATAGCATCGGCTGAAACGGGACAGTGACAAGGAGAGTGTTGTGACCTACCAGTAAGGTTGTTCAAAATACTCCACACTTTTTGACTAGAGTGTGAGAAGTCAATGTTCCGGACTGCTTCGGACCATCGATCCCTCCGCTTTCTGTCAAGCTTGGCAAGCAGAGCTGTGGCAGCCAAACTTGAGTCGTCTCCCTGAGGAGACTGCAGAAAGGTTTTATAGAGGGATTCACACTCTGCATTCCAACATGGAATATAGTTATTTCGATACCTGCGTGGGATAGTCTTTTAGGCTGCTTTCTTAATGGTGTTACAGAAGTCCTGGTAAGCCGCATCCACATCCAGTGAATCAGGTGGCAACAAAGTCTTTGCGAATTTATTTGTCAAAGCAATGTAGTGACTCATTTGGCCTTGCGGAAGTTTCATTGCTTAACAGGCATGCTTGGCACTGCCATAGCAACCCTTGGTGGTGTAATAAGCGAGAGTCGATGTTGTGACCTGGGAAACTTGTCAAGGACACGTCTATCTGGTAAGCGATTGTTTGGACCTATGCTAGCAAAAGCTAGATCTGGATTGGTGCCAGTGTTCCAGCGGCCGGAATAAAAACTGGCAGCATCCTTGGCATTATATAGGAGGGCAAGACAATTAATACTTGCCCAGCCAGCCAAGCACTCACTGTCCGGACTGTTGTCATCATAACCCCAGTCAGCATGACGACAGTTAAAATCGCCAGCGTAAAGACAGGGGTGAGGATACACTGGGAGATCCAGGTATCGCAATCGCGTTGGCAGTGGTTTGTAGACGTTGACTATTTTATAGCCATCAACGTCCACACACAGCCACTCGATCTCCGATGTCGGTGGAGATTGGTCCAAAAGCGTGTATCTCAGTCGCTCGTGGACAAACGTGGCAAGGCCATGCTTCCTGCTTAAAGAAGACCCAGCTAGTTGGTAGTGTGGTAGCACCAACTTCTCTGCATCAGTGCAATGAGTCTCCTACAGTAGGATGACGAGTGCCTCAGACTGCATAGCGAGGTGATGAAGAACGTTCATCTTGCTTGCAGTAAGGTCTTCGATGTTCAGCTGAAGAATAGTGGGTCTTGGGAACTTGTTGGCAATGTGCCCTGAAAAGGGCAGTTTTATCCTGGCATTGCCCTGTCCTGAAAAGGACGTTTGCCGATTAACAGACCCACACTGAACATCGGAATGGGTAAATACCCTTCCATTTTGGTAGGTTCGGTTTCGGTCTGTCATTTTAAAATCAATGAACAGACTTACTCACAGCCCAGGCTGCATGAAAGCACCTACCATCTGGGCCACCTACCATCTGACCACCTACCATCCAGCTAGTGATTGCAATCAACATGGTCTTTGTCAGCAGAGTTGTCAAGTGGTTAGAACATTGGGATTGTGATCAACATGGTTTCAGTTCAAAACTTATTTGTGCCATTTTGTTTTGTCCTTGGAAAAGACACTTAATGGCACTTTCTTCTGCTTGGTGGTTTTGGCGAGCAGTTTTTCATTTTAGTCATATCTCTATTGAATTTCAAGCGAACAGCAATAACTTGGCATTTTTGGAAGCAGGTCAGGGTAATTGCTTACCCTATGTATTAACATCTTTCACACTGTCCTTTGAGTCAGGAGGATAAATGTAGAGATAAAATAAATAAATGAATAAGTTTTTATTTAAAGCAATCTACTTTTGCCATTCTGTTCTGTTTTTGGGTAAGACATTTTATGGCACTTTTTCTTGTTTGGTGGTCTTAGCAAACAGGTTTAAATTTCAGTCATATCTATAAAACTAAAAAACAAAATAAAAAATTTTTATTATACAGTTATGTCTTGACATTTTTAGAAGCAGGTCTAGGTAATTGCTTATACTATGTATATCACCTCTGATGCTTTTGTGTGGATCAGGACAGAGGTGGTACCAGAGGGTTGATTTTGGAGGTTGTGTCAGCCCCTTTTTTACCTGATTTTAGTCCCCTTTGTGTGCTGATGATAAAACTTTAGTGCTAATTAGTGATGTTTCATGCTAATTTAACTACAGGGTGTACCAAAAGTCCTGTTAAAAATTTTCTACAATTGATTTATGCCCTCGAAATCGATTTATAATGTTTTTTTTGTCCAGATTGAATGTATTAGCCCTAGTCGTAAATATACTTAAATTTTAAACTTCCAGTATAATTTATTCATTCTATGTCTATTTTAGTGAAAAGGAACTTTGTTGTGGAGCAGTATGAGAATAAGAAAACAAGAAGTGATATTTTGAGAATGGGGAAACACCTCAATTTGAATGCAATGTTCATAAAACGAACATTGGACAGGTATGAGGATACTAAAGGCATCAACGACTGTTCACGATCTGGACGTCCAAGGTCTCAAAGGACCCCAAAATTAGTAAAGGCAGTTAGAGAGAAAATCCGAAGAAATCCAAAGAGATCGATGAGAAAGTTGGCAAAAGAGTACCAAACGTCCCCTATGACTATGCATCGACTGTGTAGAAATGATCTGGGGATGTATCCCTTCAAGTTGAAAAAGTGTCAGTTGCTCTCTGAAGCAACCAGAAAGAAGAGATTGGACAGATCAAAAATTCTGTTAAAGAGATCCCGAGACGGCACGCTAAGCAACATCATTTTCAGTGATGAGAAATTGTTTACCGTAGAGGCAACATTCAATCACCAAAATGATAGGATACTTGCACAATCAGCTGAAGCAATACCTACTAATGCCAGAAAAATCAGGAGAACCCAAAAACCCGCTAGTCTGATGGTTTGGGCTGCTGTTTCCTCTTTAGGGAAGTCTCCCCTCATTTTTGTTCCAAGCGGAGTAAAAATCAACAAAGATCATTACATTAGCCATATTTTAGAGTCTGGACTTCTTCCTTGGACTGAAAAACAGTATCCTAACAGTGATTGGACATTCCAACAGGACAGTGCAACATCTCACACAGCAAACGTCATGCAACAGTGGTGTAAGAAACATTGTCCGTGTTTTGTGAGCAAAGAAGAGTGGGCTCCAAGCTTGCCAGATCTGAATGTCCTGGATTATTTTGTGTGGTCAATCTTAGAGAAAAAGGCATGTGCAACTCCTGCACCATCAATTAGTGTTTTGAAGCAAAAATTAGTAAAGGCTTGGTCAGAAATTGACCAAAGTATTCTGCGTGCCATGATAAAAGACTTCCTGCGCAGATTACAAGCTGTAATCAAAGTCAAGGGTGATCATTTTGAATAAATTTTTTTTTCAGTGGTTCTTTATTGGTTTTTGTATATTGTGTAAAATATACAATTTGGTCAAATTCAATAAATTATTATGTTTTCTTACTATATTTTTCTTTAACAGTATTTATGATACACCCTGTATAATAACTGATTTCTGTTTTTCTTTTTTTGAAGAATAGAGATGAGCTAATTTTTGCTATGCTCTTTCAGTGTTTTGAAATGTTGATTGAATTTTTAGCAAAACACCAGAAAATTTGAGTGATTTTGGCAAGATGTCCAAAAAAATTTTAAATGGTTTGTTCAAAAGTTTGATCTATAATTGCACTTGCCATTTTTGTAACTGCTACATTGAACAAAAATTTCAAGTGATGCTTTAACTATACACTAAACATCATTCACTCTATGTCCAACTTTCTAATCGAAACATGTCAAATGATTTTTAATTGTCAAAACGATGGTGAAAATCATTATTTACATTTTAACACATTTAAAACAGAAACTCAAAATCTTAAAACTTTTTTTCAAATTTGCTGCTTGCATGCAGAGGTGGCACTTGATGCCCTTGTTGAGGCTTGGGCAGCAGTCAATTTATTATGATTTTTTTATCTATGAAATATCTAGTTATCCTAGCTTTTATTGTGACATCATATTCATCTTTCTTGACATAGATTGTTTTTAGAAGATTATTTAGGATATTGTAGTTTTGTCTTAGCTTGATTGCATTATTTGATAAAGTAGAAAAATGCTCATACAAGTCAAATTTACAATCACAAATTATTAATTGTGATGTAACAGTTTACCTTACAAGTTTAAGATAGTCTTAAACCTAGAAACTTTTAGTGCTGTCTTTTTTTTGTTATAACAATTTTTGTGACTTAATAATTTATATTATTTATATTATCCAAACTTGAAATTATATATATCTATACAAACAAAAGTTTTTGGGAATTTGAAATTGTGTTTCTGTAAAATTTTAAGCAGCCTACAGTT
The DNA here is from genome assembly GCA_963680785.1 of Diplosoma virens. Taxonomy (NCBI): domain Eukaryota; kingdom Metazoa; phylum Chordata; class Ascidiacea; order Aplousobranchia; family Didemnidae; genus Diplosoma; species Diplosoma virens. Next base: position 173,020 of record CAVMFT010000154.1, read on the forward strand.
CTTTGATGTTCCTGTCCAGACTTATGTGCTTAAATAATTGGCAAGCACTTCTTGGCTTTTAGATATTAAGCTTAGCACTTGTTTCCACAATGAGTATAAAATGAAGCATTATTTGTTTGCTTTATTGATTTTTTTCTTTCTGGGCTTAAATCTAAGTAAGTGCTAAGCAAAGCAAAAAGAATCCATAAAACAAACAAAGAATGCTCCTTTTCATGCTCATAGTGGAAATGAGCCCTTAAAGCTGCAGAAATAATGTCTGCAATGAGACCCATGACACCATCGTGCAAGATTGAAAAATGCGACAGCAGAAAGCATATGAGGTCTGTTTGAAAAGTAGTAATACTATAAACGTAAAACCTTTGGTGCTAACGGGAAACTGCAACTTTTTGCCTTCATATAGTCCTCTTCAGCTTTGATGCACTTTGCCATCCTCTTCTTTTATGCACTCCTGGAGGGATTCTTTAAGGGTCTCTCAGAGCTCCTTTGTCACAGCCTTTTTTATGGCTTCTAAATGCTCAAAATGCATTCCTTTAATGAGTTCTTTGAGTTTTGGAAAGAGAAAGAAGTCACAGGGAGCCAGATCAGATAGGTATGGCAGTTGATCCAACACATTGATGTTATTTTTGGCCAGAAATTCACAGATATTCAAGGCATTGTGTACTGGAGCATCATCATGATGGAGAAGCCAGGAACTTTTTTTCCAGAAATCTTGTCTTTTTTCTTGAATTGATTGGACTAAATGTTGTAAAATGCCTTTGTAGATGTGTTGGTTGATTGTTTGGCCTTATGGCAAAAACTTAATGTACATGACACCCCTCAAACATCGAAAAAAGTGATCAACACACTTAAATTGCTTTGCTTTTTGGTTTTGGTGATGTTGCACTGGTGAGTGGATCATATTTAAATATTCATAACTCATGACCTGTTACCACTCTCTTCAACAAATCCAATTCAGTTTTTAGTCATTCCAGGATGTCATGACACATTTGAACACATCACTTTGTTTGGTCCTTCAACAAATGTGGGACCAATTTGATACAGATCTTTTTCATCCCTAAGTCTTCCTTTTCATCCCTAAGTCTTCCTTTTTCATCCCTAAGTCTTCAGATCTTTTTCATCCCTAAGTCTTCTAATGTCCACACTCTTTCGTACCTAATGCCCAGTTTATTTGCAATTATTTGAACAGTCAGCTCACAATCACCATGCACTTTCTACCTCACAAGTTTAATCTTTTCATCATTTCTGCTGGTTGAAAGCCTTCCACTTGTGGGATTATCCTTCACCTCCTCCCTTTCCTCCTTGAATCTTTTGTGCCGCTTAAAAACACAAGCTCTTGACATTGCATTATCCCCATAAACTTGATTTAGCAAGTTTAGAACCTCTGTTGGAGTTTTCCGAAGTCAAACAAGAAATTTCAGTTTAATTTGTTGCTCTGAACTGGTTTTAATTTCAGACAACAATGAAGCCAAAATAACATAATCAGACAATGATAGATGCTCAAGTGCTCTTACAGGAAAACCTGTAAAAAGTTATGTAATAGTAATAGAAAGGTGAAATTACATTTTTACACTCATGAATATTTGCACTTTGCAAAAAAGTGCTTTTTAGCATATGCACAACTCAAGATGAATATTTGCACTTTGCAAAAAAGTGCTTTTTAGCATATGCACAACTTGCACAGCAAACAAAGTCTCAACCTAGTAGTTATTAAAAAACCTACCAAACTAAGTAATTGGTAGGCACCAAACTAAGTGGTTGGCCAAAAAAAGTTAGGGGGAGTGTGGGGCTTTGCCCCCCCTTTTGAAAAGATGTTGGAATTGTGTCATCCCCTTGTTTTGAAGCTAGTTGTGCCCTGGATCAGGATAATAAATATTTGAATAAACATTTGGTGGTACAAAATTTGAAGATTGCATGAAGTAAAAGATTTTTCTTCCCAAAGCTTTTCATCTGACACTCTTCAGAAGAAATCGTCAGAATGAAGCACAATTGAAACCGAACTAAGTTATAAAGGAAGAAAGTAGAGTTCTCATTGGCTGAAAGAAGTCAGCCAATGAGAGAAAAGATTAAGAAATTTTCAAAGAGTAGACGAATTCTTTTTGCTTACACAGAAGGGGATTGAGAGATTTAATGAAAGTCGCTTCAAGAGCAGACAGGTGAAAAGAAGAGCGACCTCGAGCGAGAATAGAAAATTTTTCATTGCTGCAATGAAGGGCGCATTGAGCGTTGTCAAGAAGATGTTGACCAATGGCGGATTTGTGAAATTGTTGTGGGCGTGTGTTGTTCTTGCAAGAGCGGGAAAGACTTTGTCGGTTGGCCAAGGCATGAGGATTGGTGATGGATTTAGGAACATGTTGTTTAATTTGCTCTTCTAGTCGTTGAGACTTTGTGCCACTGTGATAGTTGGTATGTTGGTTGCACGTCTCAACGGCTAGAAGAGCGAATTAAACAACACATTCCTAGATCCATCACCAATCCTCATGCCTCGGCCAACTGACAAAGTCTTTCCCACTCTTGTAAGAACAACACACGCCCACAACAATTTCACAAATCCGCCATTGGTCAACATCTTCTTGACAATGCCCAATGCGCCCTTCATTACAGCAACGAAAAATTTTCTATTCTCGCTTGAGGTCGCTCTTCTTTTCACCTTTCTGCTCTTGAAGCGACTTTCATTAAATCTCTCAATCCCCTTCTGTGTAAGCAAAAAGAATTCGTCTACTCTTTGAAAATTTCTTAATCTTTTCTCTCATTGGCTAACTTCTTTCAGCCAATGAGAACTCTACTTTCCCCCTTTATAACTTAGTTCAGTTTTAATTGTGCTTCATTCTGACGATTTCCCGGAAGAGTGTCAGATGAAAAGCTTTAGGAATAATACAGGGTGATTCACCAAAGTGTTGACAAATTAAAACTGAATTATCCAACTTATTATAAGGGCAAAAGAAACAAGTTTTTAATAGATAGAATGGAAATTTAATGGGCTTTCACATAAAATTCAAATTATTCAATGTAGCCCCCTTTGTTTTTCACAAGGCGCCTAAGACGTGGAAGTACTTGGGCGCACGTGGCACGCACCACTTCTGGGTCAATTTCTTCCCATGACGCCTTCAGTTTTCGTTTAAGGGTTTCGATATTTGGATGGGATGTTGAGCAGGCTTTTTGCTCCAGAATGGACCAAATCCCAAAGTCCATTGGGTTCAAATCGGGTGAAGAAGGGGGCCATACTTCCTTCTCCCAAAACCCTTTAAAATTGGTCTTGCACCAATGCTGGACTGCTTTGGCTGTGTGGGAGGTTGCCCCATCTTGTTGAAACGTAATTCCTTTCTCTCCCACTGTTTCTTGAACCCAGGGAATGACTTTTTCTTCCAACATCCGACGATAGATAGTTTGGTTAATTTTCACGCCTTTGTCGATAAAGATTAGAGGTGTTTTCAGGCCTGTTGAAGTGACTCCTGCCCAAACCATCACGGAAGAAGGTTTCTGCCTCCTAAATGAACTGCAACGTTCAACTGGCACCATGTCCTTGTTTGGAATCCAAATCCTGTCATTTTGGTGGTTGTGGATAGCTTGGACAGTGAAAAGCTTCTCATCTGTCCAAAGCACTTGAGGCCGCGTGCCAACAACAAGTCTCTTGATCAAAACCTTAGCTCTATCAAGCCTTTTCTTCTTAGTGGCGTTTGACAGGAGCTGCCTCTTGGTAAATTTGTATGGGTAGATGTGGAGATCATCCTTGAGAAGCCTTTGCATGGTGCTCACGCTTACAGAGGTGTCCTTAGCCAGTTTTCTTGCGCTCCTTGAAGGGTTCCGCCTCAACCTCTCCCTGACCTTCTTAATCAGTTCCTTTGTCCTGATGGGTTTTTCAGGAGTACTTCTGATTCTTGGAGCACAACTTCCAGTCTCCCTGAACCTCTTCACAGCCTTGTAAACACCTCCACGACTCACAAATCGCTTCATCAACCAGAAAATTTTCGCAGGTGGGAGTCCTTTCTTGCAGTACCCTTCAACGATGTCATTTACTGTCTTTGCCATCTTACTTTTCTAGATTAAATATTCTTATTGATATTGAAAACTTACTCTAGAATATATAATAACAATCTGAAGAGGTAATGCGAAGTTAATAATGGAATAAAGTATTTGTCAACACTTTGGTGAATCACATAAAGTATTTGTCAACACTTCGGTGAATCACCCTGTAAATATAGAGATGATTGTAGCAATTTAATACATATTTTATAAATGTAAAAGGAGAACTTCATTGTTTGACGTTTTTTATTTTATTTTTATACGTGTTGTAATTATAATTTAAACTGCATCACTTATTGAAGATGACTAGGGCACATCGAATAACTTTTTGGTTTTACATTTTTTTTTAACTAGCAATTTTAGGTTGAAAATGGCAATTTTATTGTTTGGATGACTTGCCAATTTGGTTTGTTATTCATCAAACCTATTTTAATCCAGTTTAACCCATTATTTCCCAAATTTTATTTTTTTGGTTATTTTTTTGTCAAAAGACTTGGGTTTAGTCAACTAAACACAAAATGTTTAAAAAAAATGAAAAAAAAATTTATTTGTTTATTTAATTAAATGTATGTTGATACCCTAATAGGGTATCATAGGCACAAATGGCATTATGAACTTTTCATATTGTAAAAGCTAAACAATGTGAAAACAAAGCAATCAGTCTCTATTACATTGAGATCAATTATTGTTTTATACAAGAACACCAAAATTTGCTGATTGTATCACTATTGCTGATAATATTTGTACTGGTACTTAAGATAGATAACTGCATGCATTGTTTGTTTATTTTTGAAAATGAAAAGCATTATAGTAAAAATTCACATTCTAAAAATCTAAATGCAAGCACATTTTAATTAATGCCGTGCCATTCTTCAAAGCAGTGGTCATGGAGCCCACAGCCACACTTTTTGCACCCTTCTATTCTTCTTGTAGACATAGCATTTGCGTTAAGTGCTCAGGAGGCTTGGTAGTGATCCACTCTCTTGGTTTGTACATTTATGCTAACATGACAGCTTGCTGAAAGTATTCTGCTGCGGGGTCTGCCACTTTGAGATCAAGGTTGCATTTATTGTTTCAAATACATTTGAACAATCTCTCTCTTGAAACACCAACAGGTTGAATATAGTATCTTCTGCCTTCTTGTTCTCGATACAAGAGCTAGCAGTTCTGCACTACCATGTCTGGTATCCAGGCAAACAATGCCCACCACCGTTTCTTGCTTCTCATGGAGATGTAATAGTTGCTAATGTTATAATTATATCCATCTACTCCACCCATGTTCTTGCTATAAAGATTGATTAGGCATGGCTGGTCAATCTTAACACTTTTTTATTGCTCTTTGCAACAGTGGCAAACAGACGCTGATAGACATTTGGTGGTACAGAATTTGAAGATTGCATGAAGTAAAAGATTTTTCTTCCCAAAGCTTTTCATCTGACACTCTTCAGGGGAAATCATCAGAATGAAGCACAATTGAAACCAAACTAAGTTATAAAGAAAGAAAGTAGAGTTCTCATTGGCTGAAAGAAGTTAGCCAATGAGAGAAAAGATTAAGAAATTTTCAAAGAGTAGACGAATTCTTTTTGCTTACACAGAAGGGGATTGAGAGATTTAATGAAAGTTGCTTCAAGAGCAGAAAGGTGAAAAGAAGAGTGACCTCAAGCAAGAATAGAAAAAAAATTTTTTTCTTCATTATGCACCCTTCATTACAGCAACAAAAAAATTTTCTATTCTCGCTTGAGGTCACTCTTCTTTTCACCTGTCTGCTCTTGAAGCGACTTTCATTAAATCTCTCAATCCCCTTCTGTGTAAGCAAAAAGAATTTGTCTACTCTTTGAAAATTTCTTAATCTTTTCTCTCATTGGCTAACTTCTTTCAGCCAATGAGAACTCTACTTTCCCCCTTTATAACTTAGTTCAGTTTTAATTATGCTTCATTTTGACGATTTCCCCTGAAGAGTGTCAGATGAAAAGCTTTGGGAAGAAAAATCTATTGCTAGATGCTGATAGGGAGGAAGAAATGGCATTGGATGCAATATATACACTTTTGTTGTTGTTCCAGCCGACAACTGTTACTCTGTCCAAGCTATCAGTACATTGGTCATAAAATCCTCTTGCCTTTTTTTCTAGCAACTTAGGATTTAAAATCAGGCAGTATTCCATTTGGTTGCTTCTGATTGTACCAGTGATTTTGATATCTCAATCATAAAGATGACAGAAAAGACATAGTGAAGAGAAGTATTCTTGATATGGCAATAGAAATGAATTTATTTTTTACATCACTGCTATTTTTCCAATACAACTTTCGACGTGGAAGTATGTTGTATCCAGACAGCAATAAAATTGCAATGAAAAGATGCATCTCAGATTGATTGGTGTTAAATGAATGCTTTCCTTTTTCTTGGTGAGCATAATGTTTAGTCATTTTTACAAGATATTTGACCACTTCATCATCGAAAAATAGATTGAATATTGTAGTAAGAGATTAATAATCCTGAAGCAACTTTTTTGGTGGTAGATTTGAAAACGATTTTGTTGATAAATTTTTTTTATCCCAAGTCGCTTGTGTAGGTCATGATAGTAGAAGCAATGGATTGATGTCCAAATTCATGGTTTCATCAGTGCATGGTTGGCCACTTATAGTTGCTCCATCGACTACTTCAGAATTGTTTTCCAACATACTGACACTTACAAGATGTCCACAATTTGCACAGTATTGTGCTTGTGCTGACAGCTGTGAACCAGAAAGGTGGTTGGCAGAAACTGTTTTCTCTCTATCACTATCTTCATCTGAGCACATACCACCATTTGGAGGGGTTAAAAATATATCAGTGTTTACATAATTGTCATCTTTGAGCATTTGCAAAACTTCATGAGTGTTTCAGGTATTCTTTTTGAATCTGAACAAGAAAAATAAACAAATATTTTAATAAAGCACTTAATGTATATTTTTTTACCTATAAGTACCCTAATAGGGTACGTTGCAAATATAGCTATATTTACTTACACTAAAATAATATGAAATATTTTGAAATTATTCAAGTAACTATACTGATTATTCTACAAACTTGAAAAGGAATTTAAAACTTAATTTTACTTATAAAATAAATCATGACTTACCAATTTTGCAGAAAAGTGTTAGAGCTCATTTTTCAATTGCTTGCTTCTTCAGTGACTGTAAAACTCAAATTACACATAACTTAAAACTTTAAACGTGGCACACTGTTAATTGGTCTATTTATTGTCATTTTTTTGTAAATTAAGAGCAATTGAATGGCATCATTAGCAAATAATGCAATTTTTGAGTGATACCTTATTAGGGTACAGTAGGCACTAATGGGTTAAATAAACCCAGTGAATGGAGGTGGCCAGATGTATCCCAATTGTCATCATTTATTATTTTTGTTTATCTGTCATTTTCTTGAATAATTAGAATCATTTCAGATGGAACGCAAAATATATTGGCTTACAAATACAAGGCATATTGTGTTGTCTTGATTATTTTTTTGAGAATCAGTCAAGTAAAATGCTTATAGCACTGAAGCAGTATCTATATTTTAATTAGCAATGGAAGAAAGAATGCTTCCGCTGTTTCAAATTTAAACTTTGATTGCACAGAGCGAATTAGAACACTTAAGAGTGCCATTACTTGGATTAGGCAGCATGGTTTGCTGTCTCCTGCTTGCATAGCAATTCTTGTGGAAGACAAAGTGTTGTCTCTTTCAGAACCAGACACATCTGAAAATGAGAGAAAAAAAGGCATGTGTCATTAAAATAACAGTATGAGTCCCATGAGGGTGATAACTGTGAGTTATATGATCTTAGTTGCACTTTAAGGTGCATCTACACTGCAGCTGGTTTTAGTTGCAGCTTAAGCTGCAACCACAAGCATTCAAGCATGAACTGTCTACACAGACACAATCAAGTGACCAAGCTGTACAACTCAGCTGCGGTAAATCAGTTGCAAAACAGTAACATTTGAAAATGGTTGGTAAGTAAAAAAAAAAGCTTCAAAACATATTTATAGTTGGAGCATACCAAGAAATTTGCAAGAAACAGAAAAAAAAGTGCAAGAAAATATTGGGTGCACCCTTTGCTTCAAAAAAGAGTGAAAGATAAAGAAGGTAATACAGTTTTAAAAATTTCTTAGTATTAAAGTTTCATTGTATTTTAATTTAATATTATGCAGGTGATGGTACTGTAGTACCTGATATTGCTGGTTGGATGAAAATCGCTACCGATTTTCCTTGCTGCATTGGAAGTGTTGATGGTAAACATGTGGTTATGCAGGCCCCAAACAATTCTGGGTCACTGCATTTTAACTACAAAAAGACGCATAGTATTGTACTACTTGCTGTTGTCGATGCAAATTATAATTTTGTTATAGTTGATGTGGGCGCCTACAGTCAACAAAGTGACACAAGTGTCTGCGAATTTTGCATTTGAAAAATGCTCAAAAGCAATAAACTTCTATTACCAGAAAAAAAACTGTTGCCTAAAACTATGGGGCCACAAATCCCCTTTGTTTTTGTTGGAGACAAAGCATTTTCCCTTCAACAGCATATGATGAGACCTTTTCCAGGAAAATTGCTTTCGCAACAGAAAAAAATTTTCGACTATAGACTTTCACAAGCCTGGAGAATTGTCAAGAATGCCTTTGGTATTCTAGCTGCTCGCTTTTGGGTTTTCTGTCGTCCTCTCATGGTTAGCATTGAAAACACAGAAACTGTTGTAAAAGCCGCCGTGGTGCTGTACAATTTCTTGTGCCAAGAAACAGCAACACAATACCTAACACTGAAATCTGTCGATCATGAAGATTATAGAGGACACGTCTCTCCCAGTGAATGGCGCCAAAATGCAAATGATGGCCAGCAACTTCAGTCTTTGGCAAGAAGTGGCATAAAAGCTGTGCTTGGGCTGTGCAAATGAGAGATTTGTTTGCTCAATGTTTCTCAAGTGAGGTTGGAAAAGTGGCTTGGCAAATGGAAATTGTTAATAGAAGATAAATCGCTATTAAAGTATATGGTGCTGCCACACATATTGTGTGCTCAATTAAAAAATGCATAAATTACAATTGCTAAAATAAGCACCATACATGCAAGTGTAATAGTGTTTTATTCACAGCAAAATTAATAGAACAAGAAAATAGAAGACAAAACTTTATATACTAAATGAATTAATTATCACACTATTGTGAGGCATCAAAAAGCAACTGCATCACATTCATTTGAAACCGAAGTCGCTTCTTTTCTGACTCTTTCTTATCGGTGGCACTCATGCTTTAAAAGGACAGGTCAGTTACATCTTCAACGTGATCTGTTTAAAATACAAATAAAGCATTAGCTGCACATACATTTAAAGATTACACAGCACAAGGTGCAATATACACTAATTGTGCATTGCAAATTGCTATGTAAAAACTGAATTGTCGGCAGCATGGTCGAGTGGCTAAACTGCAATGCTTGTAATCAACATGGTCTTTGCTGAAAACCTACTCTTGGCATTTTGCTTTTTCTTGGAAAAAGACACTTTGTGGCACTTTCCCCTTGCTTTATGTATTGCACCTCTGCATCTTGCCAGTCAGTAGAATAAATATAACAAAAATAAATAAAATCAAAAATAGATAAAGGGTTATCTTACTGCAACATTGACCAGTTTCTTTTATAGCCTTGATAAGCATATCCATCTTATCTTCGGAAGTGTGTCATTGTTTTTTGTTTTATTCTATATAATAAATCCAGTGAACTTGATAGTAAAGCACTCAAACTTTTGTCAATAGAAACTTACTAGACAACTTCGAAGGGGTAGGGGCAGAAGTGGAAGAAATTTCATTAGTTAAAGGGATAAGCAATTTCTATTTGGGTAGAGAAACTTTCTTGTGCAATTGAGGCCTCAGGATTTCCAGCACCTCCAAAAAAATCTTTTAAAAAAATTTCTTCCAATACATTATTTTGCGAGTCTTGGCAAAAAAAAAATGAAAAGACGTAAGCCTTTTTTTTATTTACCAATTTTCATTACTTTTTTTGGAACATTCATATTGTGCTACTAACAAATTATACTTTTATTCAAAGGTTATATTTTTATACTGTATGTTTTTGTACCATTCGTGTATTTGCATTGTATTTCACATGGGGTATTGATGATGCAAGGCAGGTTTTATAGAATTAGATAAAACGTTTTTTTAGTCTGCAAAATGACCAACAACTTTGGATATATGTTTTGGAAAGCATTGATACATAACAAATCTAAATTAGAAGTAGGCCTACTCACCTGAATAGTACAATCAATGCTGTAGTCTTCTATTGTTCTTGGCAACATAGTCTTTTCTAGACAAGAAAGGTTTGATGTTGTCCTAACCAAAGCTATAAATAGTGTATAACTATAAAAAGTACTTATAAAACGTTAATTAAAATAACTGATTCATACCAAACCAAAACTTTATACAATATTTTTACAGCTAAAATTCAACGTTGTGTTCAACGTATTGCAAAGCTGCCAAGCAATTCATAATAAATTTTTAATATTATTTTCTATTGCTAATAAATTGGCATAATTTTTATAAATTGTTTAATTGTTTCAAAGCTTCACTATTTAAAAAAAGGTATAGCAAAATTTTAACAAGAATTATAGCAAGGTGACAAAGCAGGTGAAAAACAACACATACATAAAAGGAAAAACTTAGAGTTGAGGTTGAATGTATGGAACAACAAACTCATCACTTTGTAAAAGCTCCATTTTTTCTCTGGAATTGCTCCATCTCCCGACTTAGACAAACTAAGTTGGTCTTCCCTTTATATTTTTCTTTCAATCTTTTCCAGACCAATTTGCAACTTTTAAAAAATATTTGTATATCTGTGTCAAAGAATATTTGAAAGTACCCAACACCATTCCATTAATTAGTATCGGCAGTAGTACAATAGTTAACCACCCCCCATTCCAGTGCATTGTCCACCAAAACTGTACTAGAGCCTCCACACCATTAATACATAATAATTGATAAATTAAAAATATTTTTCTAATGAAAAATTTCTCACCTTTTCCAGGAACACCACATTCTTGGGTAATGGTTTACCAAGCATTCATTCTACATTGCTTATTGCTGTACGTAGCTGCTTGCGGATTGTACAAGCAAGCATGGTTTTGTACAGCAATAATGAATTTTTCTTTTGTTTCATCGCACGTAAAAAGATCACTCATTATTATTTTTTAAACTAAATTTTAAATGTAAAATATCTCTAAATTAATATTCAGATAACATAAAATAAAATTATTCATAAAAAGTTGGAATATTTATAATTATATTAAGATAAAAAGATTATTGAATTAAATTTTAATTTAAAATAATTTAAGCACTTATGCAATGAAGACAGCAGAATTGATTATTTCAAAACCATAGAATCAGCTGGTAATTATACAACTAAAGTAAGACATTGAGATAAAACAGTAAGTTTATTTGTGAAAATTATTATATAAATATATGTATAGATCCAGTATGAAATAACAGTGAAAGGTTAAATGACCACACTTTTAAAGGAAAATATATATTATTTAAAAAAAATATAAATATGCTTCTGTGTATTTTTAAAAATTATATCAAAAATCTACTCTAAATTATAACAATGATTATTACAGTATAAACCATTATATCAATAATAAATCCATCAATATAGTAAAAGCTGTTGTTATAAATAAACCTATGTCCTTATTTTTCAAAAACTCCTTGCAAAACCTTTAACACCATTGCAAATCAAAAAAAAAATTATGTACAAATTTACTGAATTCTATCAGTTGCTATTTGTACAAATTATACTTGCAATGCTTTTTATCAAAAGCAACAAAATAGTGCAAAATTGCAAGTTTTTAAAAAGTGTGACATTAAACTATTTTTTGGTATCATTTAGAGAGTTTTAATTTTTAATTTTTAAGGTTTTAAAAAAACCTAGATATTTGTTTTAAGTTTTTTTCATTTTTTCTACCAAATATTTATAGAACTAAAATAATCTTCATGTTTGATTGAATAATTGCTTGCTATTCTTACAACTGTTTATTAACTATTCAGTAAAATATCTTAATGACTGAAAAAAAACTTGTATTCCTTTTCAGAAACACATAACGTTAAATTTTATAATAAACATTTAAAAATTTTGCAGCTACTTAAAAAATTTCACTTTATCTAAATTTCAATTTTTCCTTGTTCAAATGTACTATCAGCTGGTTGTTTTGTTGCACTGCTTGTTTTAGGTGCAACTGGCTTAAGCAGCTTGGATTTTCGCTCTTCAAGCGAAAAATATTCTTGCTTAAGTGGGTGTAAGCACAATGAAGCAGCTTGGTTTGCGTCTGCAACCAAATAAAATAAAAAAAAACAAAGTTTCAGTTTGGCTTAAGCCAAAACGAAAGAGCATTGTAGACCAGTGTAGACCTGCCTTTACTCTTGACATCCAGCACTTTGGTGGTTGCATTTGGTCCACAGGTTGCACAGCTATGGTTTTTTAGTGAGGTTGATATAGTTAAATGAAGGCTAGATTATATACAGGGTGATTCACCGAAGTGTTGACAAATACTTTATGTGATTCACCGAAGTGTTGACAAATACTTTATTCCATTATTAACTTCGCATTACCTCTTCAGATTGTTATTATATATTCTAGAGTAAGTTTTCAATATCAATAAGAATATTTAATCTAGAAAAGTAAGATGGCAAAGACAGTAAATGACATTGTTGAAGGGTATTGCAAGAAAGGACTCCCACCTGCGAAAATTTTCCGGTTGATGAAGCGATTTGTGAGTCGTGGAGGTGTTTACAAGGCTGTGAAGAGGTTCAGGGAGACTGGAAGTTGTGCTCCAAGAATCAGAAGTACTCCTGAAAAACCCATCAGGACAAAGGAACTGATTAAGAAGGTCAGGGAGAGGTTGAGGCGGAACCCTTCAAGGAGCGCAAGAAAACTGGCTAAGGACACCTCTGTAAGCGTGAGCACCATGCAAAGGCTTCTCAAGGATGATCTCCACGTCTACCCATACAAATTTACCAAGAGGCAGCTCCTGTCAAATGCCACTAAGAAGAAAAGGCTTGATAGAGCTAAGGTTTTGATCAAGAGACTTGTTGTTGGCACGCGGCCTCAAGTGCTTTGGACAGATGAGAAGCTTTTCACTGTCCAAGCTATCCACAACCACCAAAATGACAGGATTTGGATTCCAAACAAGGACATGGTGCCAGTTGAACGTTGCAGTTCATTTAGGAGGCAGAAACCTTCTTCCGTGATGGTTTGGGCAGGAGTCACTTCAACAGGCCTGAAAACACCTCTAATCTTTATCGACAAAGGCGTGAAAATTAACCAAACTATCTATCGTCGGATGTTGGAAGAAAAAGTCATTCCCTGGGTTCAAGAAACAGTGGGAGAGAAAGGAATTACGTTTCAACAAGATGGGGCAACCTCCCACACAGCCAAAGCAGTCCAGCATTGGTGCAAGACCAATTTTAAAGGGTTTTGGGAGAAGGAAGTATGGCCCCCTTCTTCACCTGATTTGAACCCAATGGACTTTGGGATTTGGTCCATTCTGGAGCAAAAAGCCTGCTCAACATCCCATCCAAATATCGAAACCCTTAAACGAAAACTGAAGGCGTCATGGGAAGAAATTGACCCAGAAGTGGTGCGTGCCACGTGCGCCCAAGTACTTCCACGTCTTAGGCGCCTTGTGAAAAACAAAGGGGGCTACATTGAATAATTTGAATTTTATGTGAAAGCCCATTAAATTTCCATTCTATCTATTAAAAACTTGTTTCTTTTGCCCTTATAGTAAGTTGGATAATTCAGTTTTAATTTGTCAACACTTCAGTGAATCACCCTGTAGATCAGTCTTTATTTAGTTTATTAAGTAAAATTTTATTTTGACAAAAGGCAAAGTACATTTTAGCTTGCTTTTAACACAGGTTAATAGCATCACTATATTTTAATCTAAAAAGAAAAAAGTTTAATGTTACCAACTTAGTTGATGTAAAAATTTATTCTCCTTGCAAAGCTAGTATTTTCAGTATTTTGTCATTTTACCCATTAGGTTTAGATTTTTTTTGGTAAAAAATTTTGGATTAGTGTATAAACTGGAACAATTGAATGCTTGATCAATTTTTTTTTTTTTTTTTTTGAAATGTATATATTTTCTAAACTTGTTTTTTCAGATGAAAAGTTTTGTCAATCAAAACTTAAAGGGTTTGTTCCAGTGGCACATATTGAAGAGAATCCAAATAAATGTTTGATTAATGAAGTTATCACATGCCGGGTATGACTTATGAAAATTGTTTTGCTTTATTTCTTGTAAACTAAAAAATAAAGTTTTTTGGTCTTTTTCTATTCAGGCACAGTAGATTGTGATAACACAAATCCAGTTTGGTTTTAAGAAGAAATATTGTCTTTTTTAGAGTTAAATTTCTTAACCTTGTAAAATGTCCAACACTAAATACACTAACAAGGTTGTTTGTTTTCTTAATGTTATTTCAATTGCATTGACAAAGCACAACAGCAAATTTACAAATTAACAGTTTTATCCGAAGCAAGACAATTTGGCTGCAGACAATTCAATGGGACAAATTTGTTGTCAAGCCAAGTTGTTGGCAAGCCAATTTGTCGGCGAGCCAATTTGGTGGGAAAGTAAATAAAAATAATTTACCTTCACTAGTGTTGAAGCGACAGCAAAAAAGTTTTGTTATGTCACTAAGGCAATTGCAATTGTTCAGCTGATAAAAGTAAAAATTTGCATTTAAAATTGTTAAATGCGTTAAATTTAGGTATGTTTCTAGCCGAATATTCATCTAATTCAGCCGAATATTCATTTCAAAGATTTGAATTAAAAAAAGGTACTTAAATTGTTAAATTTTTGAACCAAGGTCGTTTAAGACATATCTTTTACGAAATTGAAGTTTTGCAGGCGTACAAAAGTTGTGACATCATAATAAGCATTACACTATATGAAAACATTTTTCTGCAGATTGGCGTATCAGAAAAATACTGAATGATGGTTAAGTCACAGTGGTTATTATATTAAACTATCAAACCATAAAAATACCTATATAATGCCAAGGACGCTGCCAGTTTTTATTCCAACTGCTGGAACACTGGCACCAATCCAGATCTAGCTTTTGCTAGCATAGGTCCAAACAGTCACTTACCAGATAGACGTGTCCTTGACAAGTTCCCCAGCTTACAACATCAACCTTCACTTATTACACCACTAAGGTTTGCTATGGCAGTGCTAAGCATGCCTGTTAAGCGATGGAACTTCTGCAAGGCCAAATGGAGTCACTACAGGGTGTCAAGAAAGTTCCTGATCGATTTTTAAATTTAATGTAATTCAAAAACTTCAATGAATTATGAGAAGTTCTGTACGTCATTTTTCCACTTAATCCTCCTTTTCAATGTTTCAGATACACTTTTCAAGTTTTTTTGGCTAAAATAATAATAAAATGAGTAAAAGAGCTGCAATCATTCAACTTCATCGTGCGGGACATTCAAATTCTAAAATTATGAAGTTGCTAAAAGCACCAAAATTGACTGTTCGCGATACAATCTTGCGCTTCCAAGAACTTGGAACCATGGAGGATCGGGATAGGAGTGGACGACTCGATCCGCTCGCACTCCAGCAAAGATCAAGGCCCTTAGGGAGAGAATTCGGAGGAACCCCAAACGATCCTTGAGGAAAACGGCTAAAGACATGAATATCAGCCATGAGTCTGTCAGAACAATTGTTGAACAGGATCTCAAAATGTCCCCATACAAAATCAGGACAAGACAACTCCTAACTGACCTCCAGAAGCGAAAAAGAAAGGAGAGGGCCAAAATTCTGCTGAACCGTCTGAAGGGAGGCACGGAGAAAGGCGAAATCGTTTTTTCAGACGAAAAACTCTTCTTGGTGGAGGCAAAGTTTAACACCCAGAATGACAGGATTCTCGGAAAGTCGCCCAAGGACCTCCCTGATCATCTTCGATTCGTTTCACACCGACAGAAACCCTCGTCTGTGATGGTATGGGGTGCAATCTCCAAATCTTGGAAATCTCCCCTCATTTTTGTTAAAGAGGGGGTCAAAGTGAATACAGATTCGTATGTCAATGATATTTTAACCCCTGCCCTCGCATCGATGAAGGAAAAGTTCAAAAATAAGTCCTTCACCTTCCAACAAGACGGCGCGCCTTCTCACACATCAAAGAAGACGCAGAAGTGGTGCGAAGAGCACTTTCCTTCATTCTGGACCAAAGATTTGTGGCCACGATCTTTGCCCGATCTCAATCCTATGGATTTCTGTGTGTGGGGTATTCTGGAAAAAGAAGCCTGTTCTTCACCCCATAACAATCTGGAGGATCTTCGAGCTTCCCTGAAACGAGCATGGGAGAAAATTCCTCAAGATGCCCTTCGTGCTGCTTGTCAGAATTTCCGACAGAGGCTCCAACATGTTATTGATACAGATGGGGGTCATTTTGAATAAACCAGATTTTTTTATGTTCATGAAGCTTTGTTCTATCACCACAATAAACCTTTTGTTGATTTAACCTTCTGTCATTAGCCCTATATAATTTTGTTTAGGATCGGGAACTTTCTTGACACCCTGTACATTGCTTTTACAAATAATTTCACAAACACTTTGTTGCCGCCTGATTCACTGGATGTGGATGTGGCTTACCAGGACTTCTGTAACACCATTAAGAAAGCAGCCAAAAAGACTATCCCCTTGCAAGTATCGAAATAACTGTTAAAAAATTTATAAATTCAATAAGTCCTGTCAAAAAATTTATCAAAATAGAAAACTATTTAAAATTTGATTCTCAGATTATATCTTTGTTATAGAATTAAAGCTTAAAGTATATAGTCCATAATAAATCCTAAATTTATAAATTTTTTAATAAAATGAAAACAAATTTTAAACGTGAGTTTATGATCGAGCAGCACAGAAAAAAGAAAACGAGAAGTGAAATTCTGAAGATGGGAAAAGACTTAAATCTGAATGCCATGTTTATTAAAAGAACATTGATGATGATGATGATGATATTTTATTCCTGCTTAGTAACATTATTGAGCATATGCAATGTACAGTACTATGAAGCATAAAAAGGAAACGCCACACAACAATGAACATTAAACATGCAGAAAGTATAGAGAGAGTTGAGAAAGAGAAAAAAATAAGAAGCATGGCAGTGTTACCTAATTAAAACTAAATATTATTATTTAAAAAGACAAAAAAATGACAAAAAAAATGTGCAGTGCAGGAACGGTTATGTAAATCATTGGGAGGCACAACCGCCCTATATTGCTAACTATGAATTTAGCTTAACTGAGCATGGTGAGTAAAGAAAACCTCCCAAAAAAAAACCTCATCCGGTCTGGAAACCTTTTCTGGATGCACTGCAAATACACAAACATGGAAATAAAACAAAATATACTTATATATATATACAGTTCAAAGAGAGAATAAAGAAGTATAAAGTTTA
This sequence comes from Diplosoma virens, assembly GCA_963680785.1. Classification (NCBI taxonomy): domain Eukaryota; kingdom Metazoa; phylum Chordata; class Ascidiacea; order Aplousobranchia; family Didemnidae; genus Diplosoma; species Diplosoma virens. The sequence goes on from CAVMFT010000154.1 coordinate 190,510, forward strand.
GAAAAGAATAGAACATGCCAACTGTATAAATTGATTTGAATAATCAGTAAAAATAAGGTTGATTGTCCATTCAACGGTTTGAATTTGTTATATCAATTGATTCCAATTCTCTTGCGTAGCATACACTCTTTCTTGATAGAGATTAAAATTTTTTTGAAGATTGTGGCCTGATTGAGATTTGATAAGAGAACCGATGTTGATGATTGCTTTTTAGAAAGACATGTGCTTGAACTTCCTGAATTCATTTTTATCTGAAATAAAAATGCTTTCCCGCAGAAAGTAGCTCACTGAAATCGTTAAATTTAGATCTTATTGAATATTTAATTATACACTATTTCTAGTTTACAGATGTATAAAAGCAATACCTTTATGCACTGTCAAGTTATGGCGCCGAAAAGACAAAGCGCCATTAAGACGTGTCATAGTTTTGTTACTTAATTTGTAAAATCTTTCATTGATCTTTATTTATATTGATTTATTGAGTAGGAATTTTTTAAGATTGTTTCTAAAATATTTGAAAGTCTGGTTGCTAGTTTTTAAATTGGTTGGGAGAGAATTCCAAATGAAAGGGCCTTGATAAGAAAAAGATTGTTTATATTTGAAGAATTAATAACTTATAGCTGCTTTGAGTCTATCTGTTGTCCGGGATCTGTGGTCTAGTGGTATAGTAACCTGCGTGGAAGACTATAGGTCCCTAGTTCGATTTGCAGTGAGATAAGCATCACTGACGAGCTCTAAGAAGAGTGAAACTCGAGTCTGGTGCTTCTCATCTTTTAAGCGGCTTGTTTAAAAAAAAAAAAATTGTTGTGCAACAGTTGTATTACAATGATGTGTTATGTATTGAGCTTTGTTTCTTGTATTGTATTTGCATGGATTTGAATGCAAATTACAACTATAAGCAGGAGATGTGTTACCACCTTGTATTTTAACATTGGATCGTTATGCTGAGACCAAAGATGTTAATGATGCCCCCGACAAGGTTGACTTAGGTCTTAATGCATTTGCAAAAAAAATTTCTTTGTTATTTTTAAATAACATTGTTTTAACAGTATTTTCTGAACACCCTGTATATTCCGTGTTGGGATGCAGAGTGTGAATCCCTCTATAAAACCTTTCTGCAGTCTCCTCAGGGAGACAACTCAAGTTTGGCTGCTACAGCTCTACTTGCCAAGCTTGACAGAAACCGGAGGGATCAATGGTCCAAGGCAGTTCGGAGCATTGACTTCTCACACTTTAGTCGAAAAGTGTGGAGTATTTTGAACAACCTTACTGGTAGGTCACGACACTCTCCTTGTCACTGTCCCGTTTCAGCCAATGCTATTGCATCTCAGCTGGTTAGAAATGGGAAATACGAGGCTGTTAATCGCAAGTCATCTCGACTTGTCTGTAAAGAAGTGTCTGACCTTTGGAGGGCCACATCACCAGACGCAGTAAATATCTCTGACAATTTTTCAAAGAGAGAATTTGCTGCTGCCCTTCAACATTTAAAACCAAGACCTGATTCCATCTGCTCAGAGCTTATACTCCATGCCGGAGCTGCTTTGAAGTCCTGGTTACGTGACTTCCTTTCTTCCTGTTTGCGCCAACTCAAAATTTCCAATATCTGGAGAAGAGCGCTTGTAGTCGTGATCCCAAAACCAGCAAAGCCCGTGGGGGACCCAAAGAGTTATTGACCGATATATCTGCTCTGGTTCCCTACAAGATCCTCGAGAGGCTTATCTATGCCCGCGTTGAACCGTTAATCGATCCACTGCTCCCTAAAGAGCAGGATGAGTTCTGACACGGGAAGTCAACCATAGATCAAGTTGTTCTGCTAACCCAGAACATCGAAAATTCTTTTGAGGCTAAAAAGAAGGCCGGTGCCGTATTTATCGATCTGACAGCTGCTTATGACACTGTCTGGCACCGTGGCCTTACCTGCAAGCTGCTGCGACTACTTCCTATAAGCACATGGTCAAAATGATTATGGAGCTTGTCCAAAATCGAAGTTTCACCCTTACCACTGGTGACAGCAAGCAAAGCAGGCTACGCCGTCTTAAAAACGGTGTTTCTCAGGGATTGGTCTTGGCTCCCTCCTATTTAACATCTATACGTACGACCTGCCCTCCATGATTTCCAGAAAGTTTGCTTATGCTGATGATTTAACCTTGTTGCAATCTTCTGGAAACTGGAAGGACTTGGAGGGGACATTAAGCCAAGACATGTCTACATTTTCAGCGTATCTCCAGACTTGGAGGTTGAAGCTCAGTCACACTAAGACGGTGACGGCAGCCTTTCACTTAAATAACCGAGAAGCCAAACGCGAGCTAAAGGTCTACAACAATGGTAGACTTTTACCGTTTTGCCCAACCCCTACTTACCTTGGGGTAAAACTGGACAGATCGCTCACGTTTCGTCACCATTTAGTGGAATTGCACAAAAAACTATCATCGCGCGTGACACTGTTGAGGCGACTCGTGGGCTCGGGATGGGGTGCTGGTACTAAAACACTACGCATAGCCACCTTATCTTTAGTCTACTCAGCAGCTGAGTATTGTGCGCCAGTCTGGTGTCGCAGTGCTCACATTCGCCTCATCAACAGTGTCTTGAACGACGCCTTGTGGATAGTTACTGGATGCCTGCGTCCCACTCCAACGGACCACCTACCTGTACTCTCAGGCATCCAGCCAGCTGAGCTTCGCCGAATGGGAGCGACACTCTCCTTGGCTCACCGTGGATCTCTGGACCCCGATCATATCTTGTATGGTCTTTTAAGTGGGTCCTCAGATACTCGCCAAGTGAGACTAAGATCCAACGCTCGTTTGTGCCAGCTGCGCGGAATCTTTTGAACAACCTTGCCAGACTTGGGATCCGCGCTTCTGAATGGACAAATCACAAATGGAAAACGGAGTACTGTGAAAATGCTTCCAGACTCCGTGCTTTTGTGCCCCGGACCGGTGCCAGGCCTGTTGGGATGGGCTTACCCCGAGCAGCTTGGGTTAAGCTCAACCGCCTGCGGACTGGTGTTGGGCGATTCCATTCGTCCATGCACAAATGGGGTCTCGCTCCTTCACCGAATTGCGAGTGTGGCGCCTCTGAGCAAACCGCAGACCATGTACTAACAGCGTGTCCTATACATCAGGCACCACATGGAGCACGAGGTCTGACGGTTTTAGATGACGAAACTCGATGCTGGCTTAATAACTGCCAGCATCTGATCCAGGCAGTGCAGCAGTCTGGGGTAATAAAAGGATAAACCCTCGGCCCCAGTCCTGTTTGTGTCTGGCCTGGAGTGGATACCCTTCAAACGACGACGAAACCATAAAAATTATTTTAGATTGCTTGAAGTAAAAGATTTTTCTTCCCAAAGCTTTTCATCTGACACTCTTCAGGGGAAATCGTCAGAATGAAGTAGAATTGAAACCGAACTAATTTATAAAGGAAGAAAGTAGAGTTCTCATTGGCTGAAAGAGTCAACCAATGAGAGAAAGGTTAAGAAATTTTGAGAGAGTATACGAATTCTTTTTGCTTACACAGAAAAGGATTGAGAGATTTAATGAAAGTCGCTTCAAGAGCAGAAAGGTGAAAGGAAGAGCGACCTCGAGCGAGAATAGAAAATTTTTCGTTGCTGTAATGGAGGGCACATTGGGCGTTGTCAAGAAGATGTTGACCAATAGCGGATTCGTGAAATTGTTGTGGGCGTATGTTGTTTTTGCAAGAGCGGGAAAGACTTTGGCGGTTGGCCGAGGTACGAGAATTGGTGATGGATTTAGGAACGTGTTGTTTAATTCGCTCTTCTAGCCGTTGAGACGTGCGACCAACGTACCGACTATCGCAGTGGCACAAAAACTGGTAAATAACATTGCTGTGATGATGGGAAGGTAGCA